>WAAE01023465.1:0-24773 GCA_013400495.1 Nicator chloris | reverse complement strand
AGACAATATGAAGTAGTATGATCTTAAAAATATTCAGAAGCTAATCAATATCCAGTGTTATTAAAAAATCTTGATCTAATAATGACATTGAAATATACTGCAATAAAAATAGAAGGCCAGATTCTGATTTAACGCTTGCCTAATTCCATTAGTTAAAGGACTATGACTTCTACCTTACAGCTGGAATAAACACAGAACAGAACCAATTCTAAGCCAAATTTTACCTTTCTGAAGAAATGCTCTCACCAAGGAGAGCATTTAGCACTTTGAATCTATCTCATTACAGCTCTACTATTGTACAGTCAGCTGAGAATTGCCCAGGAAACGGAATGATTCAGATACATCTGTTGATCAGCTTGTGAGAAGCAAACACGAGACTGAACACAAGAATGCTTTACAGCAAAATGAGTAAAACATACCTTAATTCACCTTCACCTTACACGATACATAGCAGAAAAACCATAGAAAAAATGGGCACTCTTGTTCTCTTTTCAAATATTCAAGGGAAAGGGGAGAGGGGGAGTTTTGTACATCTTGTAAGCAACAATCTTAATTTTGAAAGGAAAAGGTAAAAGAAAAATGAGAACAATGTTTCTTAAAATCCGTCATCATTTTTCTAACACTAGTGTTAATTAATATGCAAATATATTAATCAACACCGGCTTAGGTGCAGTAATTTTAACAAAATAATATTTAGACCTGTTATTGTGGCTTTCTAGAAATGCACTTTCCAATGAAACTCAAAATAATAATTTTATCTTTTTTGACAGTTCAAATTATGTTTCTTTTGAATAGAACAAGTGAACATCAAGTAACTTGGTTTTGTTAGCTGAAGAACTATGAAAATGAAATGATGGCTTCTAACTCAACTTCCACATGCTGCTATGGTGGCAGCCATTCTTTGCCTTGTGTTAGGCTCTTTTTATGCTGCACCTTAAAAATTACAGGAAAAATTAGAGACTCCTCTTCCTGTTAGATCAGGAGGACTATGTCTAATATCTAACCTAGTTTATGCTAGACATAGCTCCATTCACATCCACACTGCAAGCAGCAACACTCCATTCCCACACAATATATCAGTCAATTATTTCCAGAATCACGAACTCTGAAGGCTGAAGATTCAACAGATCTCTACAGAATTAATGGGAGTTCTGCCCAAGAAAATAGTAGTTTCTGATATTGGCTAAGAAGCATAAAATCACATTAAGTGCTGGTAGAGTTTGTATCTTTTACATAGAAATCCATCCTTTTAAAATGCATTTGTACTTTTTTTAATGAATGATGCCTGATGGGACAAGAATTTTCTTGAGAGTCTTTATTACCTCATTTGCTTCAGTAGTTCTGGAGGGAGCTTCTGTCTGGGGCCCATAGTAATTTTCAGCTATGCTATAATCTTGAAATCCATCAATAAGGTTGGCCTAGTACGAAAAAAACCAATACATTATTAAAATAAATTCTGTATGAAAAATTCAAGAGGTATTGCTGTTATTCAGGTTATGGTATTAGCCAGATGTATTCATCTAGTGGGGTTGGGTAATTTTTTTCTTATTATCAAAGATCTTCCAGTCTTGGTCTGGGAAAGATCTTGATTATTTCTTGGCTACCTTTACCCCTAGTTTGCCTTTTGCTGCTGCTTGATAACTTTTCTTCTTCTTGAATGCATATTTTTCAGATTTTTTTGTTGTGGCCTTTTGAGGTTTGTCCTTTGAGCTAGCAGCCACTGTCCTCTTCTTCTTTTTGACCATGGCTTTCTTTTTCTGCAAACGTTATGAAAGATGGAATGGGAAAACATAAATAAAATGAAAAGAAAATTGAGAAAGGGTGAATGAAAGAAGGGTAACCAAATAAGAGATGAATGCTGTCAGCCATGAGACCTTCCATCTCCAACTGAAAGCAAGGGTTACAGCTCCAAATAAAGAAATGAGTGAGAGGAAAGCATTAAGCTCATGTACAAAGACACAAATTGACAAACCATGTGGTAGGGGACAGCTGGACACCACACAACAAACAGATCAGATTCTGTTACCTCTGTTTGTGCTACTGTCTCTTCGAACAGTGGGAGTCCCTCTGTTACAGTATCAGTTTCTTTATAATCTGCATCCCCATACTCATAGTCATATTCGATAAAATCTTCTGGTGTGTACTACATTGCAAATGGAAAAATATCAGGCATTCCCATGTTAGTGGTAGCAAACTAGATTAGCAATACTGGAAAGCATCTTCACCTTTACTTAGGAATAAAGTTTAACAAAATTAAAGCAGTATGAACAATTCAATGTAATCATTTATTTGGGGAAAAAACCTCACAACTTCTTATTTCTTTCAAAGTGCAGTACAAAAGTAGTAAAAAAGTAAGTAGTAATGCCAGGAAAAACATCTCTTTTATTGGACTGCAAAGAAGAATCAAGTATAATTTTGACTACTGGGAGCACTAACAGATCTTTGTGAAACAATATATTTATTTAATCTTTAAATTTCAAATAATACCTCTTTTACCTGTATTTTTTTCAGGTGACCAGAAGAGCAGAGATGCCAATATCTGACATGAATAAATAATTTCAGATACAAGAAAGAGGTCACAGCTCACAAGTAAACATGGCTATCTTCCTCTTGTTTGATGTCGAGTTTGAAAACCAGGGCAGCTCCATGGCATAAATTGCCTGAGCAAATGCCTCACTGCTGTAATTTCATTTCAGATTCAGCTTCTGTAAATTGCTCCATAGCTCTGTTTCTATAATTTTTATCAAATGAAGAGTTGGCACACCAACTTTTACAAGAGAAAGCAGCTTTAGAATTGGCTTGTGTAGTGTTGTGAGCACGATCTAGGGAGCCAGGAACTCCTGAGCTGTAGTCTTGGCTGTGCCAAGAAGATCCTGGTCTCCATATTATCTGCATCAAGTACAACTCATCAGAACTGAGAAGAAAGGGCAGCTTTAAACTATCTTTCCACTCCTGCCATGCTTGAAGCTACAAGAACTGGTTGGTCTCGTAAATTAAAGCAGTCTCCTGGTTGCTACTAATTCTCTTTATGTGCCCAGACAGCCAAAAGAAGGCAGAACTGTGATCAGAGTCTAGACAAGCGTTTGCTTTCCCTTATGGAAGAAATATTCAAATGTGCCTCATGTGAACTTGTCCCTTCTGAGATCTCTCTCCTGTTACAAGTCAGCATCATTGTCCGCAAAATGAAGACAATATCTGTTTGTTTCATTATATTGATGAGAGAGAGAATTAATACATTACACTTCCAATTCAGTCTCAGAAGTCATAGAAGTCATCATTATCAGAAATGATGGACATGTTAGAAGAAATTACCAATTAAAATAGATCTCCATATTCCAAACTATTTTCTACCATGTGACCAAAACACTGGTTTAACTGTTCTCTCTGGCAGTGCTTTTTAATACAACTTTTTTACTTATGATTTTAATGCACAGAAGTTGATTTCCTCAGCAAGTATAAGACTAATGCTGAAAGGCCCTCAATCACTTAAAAATCCTTTTACATGGGTTTCTATTACTCCACTCCTGTGACTCCTCAGAGTCTTACTATGATCAACAGCTTTTCTTTAAAAGAAGACAGATTTTTTTCAGAAGGCAGATGTTTTTTGCTCAGTTGTACTTTGATTATTTTTACCCTTGTACATAGAAACTATTTAGCCATGAGATTTGATAAACATTTAAAAAGGATGTAACACACTTTTGGAACTCGTTCAATACTATATTGCACATTAATAGAGCAGTTCAAACTACATTGAAATAACGAAATACCATTTTAGGTGGAGAATATCCTCTTTGTGAGGTATATGGGCACTTTATATCTGCCTCATATAGTGTAAGCAATGCTTTGATTTCACCAGTGGTATCTTTCCCATTACCAATAAAAGTTGACACTATTTATACTTTTCAAAACCAGCAGCATTTTAGACTTAACCATGGTAATATGTGATTATTCTCTCCCCGTTCAGCAAATTAAGATTCGATCCGAACCCCACTGAAGTCAATGAAACGTTAGACCTATAACTGGTATTGTTAAAGGGTCTCGCAGCAATGATACATTTACAGGTCTGTCAAAGTATAAAAGCACATTTTCTGGCTTGTGCAGTTCTGGAAATGCAACTCAATACAGCTTGTCTCTAAAGAAGTGTGCCATTGCCACCTAAAAAAATGAAAATGCAATGACAAGCTTCCAGGAGACCACAAGCAGCCACAAAAAGCAAATAAAGGAAGAACCACATGGATCAAACCAGACTTTTTGAAACTGTTACAGAATAGCACTGAAGTTGCAGTATATATTTGGAAATTATAAAAATGTCTGCAAGTTTTTTGCTTATCTTCTCTGAAGAAGTCCACACAAACTAGGTTTATCTACAAGGCAAAAACAAAGTATTCAGTGGAATATACGTCTCTAAATTCATTGATTCCACCCTAACAGTGGTAACCAATTCCATAGTTTTAAATGCTTCCTCAGCCAAACAACACGAATCAGACACTCTGCTGTGCAATTTTTACTGGAACCCAAGCAAAAGATATTACCTATGTTAAATAATATCCAATTTCTTAAGACGTAAGTGGAGCAACGTTTTTGAGAGAACTACCACGTCGTTACCCAGATTTGTTTAATCTGGTGGTGGTGTTAGGAGTTTGTTTAATAACTTATAGACACACAAATTCCTCTTTAGTAAGCATAGTAAGCCTATTCTGAAACTGGAAGCATTCATTGCACTAGTCATTTTGTCCAATGACAATTAAAACATAACTCTGTGTTGCTCAATATTATAACTCTTTTGCAAATCTCAGTAGTATGGCTTTTCTCAAGGTAAGCTGAATGGCTGTGCTGAATTGTGCCAACCATGTGACTAATAAAATTGCAACAGTGGGTCACAAGTAGTTTTTCAGAGGCCATAAATGAAACAGAAATGTAGATTGGGGGGAAGAAAAAGGAAGGAAAAATGCCTGTGCCAAGTATGTTAGTATTAAAAAGAAAGTAGTTCATTAGCTCATATTTATGCTGAGGCCTAGTTCAAAAAGTCAGAAATTTATGAAAGAGAACTAGAAAACATACAAAAAAGCACATGTGGGCAGATCTATTCCATCATGCATAGTCACACAGAAGACACTTTTGGTTATTGTGCTTCACTCACTTCTTTTCTAGAAAGTGAAACTTATCTGTAAAATGTGATCACAAATACAAGAGTCTATTTTGGTTGCACCGATATGCAGGCACGCAGAAAGAAATAACAGGGATGGATGAGAAGAGGGGAACGACAGTTCCCATGCTGGAGTCAGGTTACTGCCAAGCAGGAGAAGATCTTCCACTTTAAGAGCACCGTATCAGAGGGCTTTTATGAAAATTCTTGAACTTACAAGCTAGGACATGTGGCCACTATGCCAAAACCATATTCAAGTAGTTTTGAAATCGCAGTACTTTGTAGTTCCACCAATACAAGGAGTCCTGCTGCAAAGAGTTAAATATAGATGCAAAATCTTCAAGGTGTATTTCCTGAGGCGCAATCTGTTCAGATGGAGGAATGCATCTCTACACCCCTCACTGATGTAAAGATGCACTTCAGAAATATGATTTACTCACAGAATGACTTTACCAACTCAACCTGATAAAGGCTGTTCCCTGTTTTCAATAGGAGACAAGAGGGCTAGTGAAGGACTAGTCAGGTAAATGAAGACTAAATATACAAACACCAGGGACAGATTTAATGGCTTTAGTCACCTGCTGTGAAGCTGGCAACTCGCACTTACCCTGCCATTAACAGTTAAGACTGGATATGTGGCACAACCCCCTTCTTTTTCTGTAGCTACACAACCAAAAGGTCACCTTTATCAGATGACCAGAAACAGCAGTATGATACACTCAGTTTGACTTCAACAAACCTTGAGATAAGATCCTTTACATTTTGGATATGCAAAACCCAGGCCCTGCTGTTAGTTCACAGAAGCTGGTGAGTTCACAGAAACCCACCATAGTTGCAGCACTAATCAAGGAAAGATACTAAGTAGACTCTTGAATATATAGGAGAAAGGATCTAGAATTTCAAAATAAGTATTAGGTTAAACTCAGCAAGGGATTTCAGCTAAAAGGCATCAGGTAACATACTTCAGATGTGATGCAATTTTCTTCCTCTTGCTTTCTTCCCTCTCCAGTACGACCACCAATAGTTATTAAACAATCATTCTTGTAATGAATATTGCATATGACTATTTTCTTACAAATGAAAGGAAGAATGAAACCTGCTGCTTTTTGATGGGACAAAATGTTTCCATTATGACCTCATGTTTTCTTCACCAGAACGATTATATTACAGTACCAGATCATCATGCAATTCCAATTTAAAGAGATGAACTGTTTTCTTCATCAGATGAATTTTAGAAGCAGAAGATCAGCAGCATGCAAGGCCTATTTGAACTGGGAAATAACTTAAATATTCTGAAGGAAACCTTACTTTGGAAACTGATACTTCTGCTATCCACATCCTAAAAATGTAACCTCCCATTCCAAAATGTGGATTTTAGCAAATTTTGCTTCACATTTCCAAATTAAAATAATTAATAAACTAAATCCTAAACCAGAGAACAGTCATTTTTTCCACTTCCTAAAGATTATGCTAAATCATGTGCAAGCTAAAGAGGCAAAGATGACTTTGAAATATTCTAGGCTCACTCACACTTTAGAAAATGCAATAAAATAAAGGATGCCAAGCAAAATTAGAGTTTTAATAACCAGCTGCAGTAATATAAGCAAATAAATGGTAGAAGATGTCAATATCAGGGCAGAAGTAATGTTAAAAGATTTAAAGGATGGCCTCTTCTACCATAAAGTTCTTATATTGTTCATAGAAGGGATACAAGCAAGGAGATAACAGGAGATAAGAACACTATCTTCAGTTTCCAAAGACATCCTATTTCAAAAGGAGACTAAGACTCTTAAGGTTCTTTACTATGTTACTCTCTTATATAAAAAGTATATATATCTATGCAGAGAAAAAGAGAGCTAGGAAGATCACTATTTTTAGTATCTGCTAAATTAGCTAACTGCAGTTCTAAAGATAACAATAAACATAAAATTAAACATAAAAATAATAATATTTCTGCATTTTTCATAAAACTAGTCTTTCTGATCAGTCAAACACCCAAAAGACACTAAATTAACTGAAAGGATGCTTGAAGCCTCCAAATCAACATATTTGGGGGCCATTTGCACTTTTCATTTGCCAAATTCATTTCAATAAAGGAAAACATTTAATTTCTTCAAATAATCCATTAGTTTGGGATAGATCCAAAATAAATGAAGCTGCGTTCCTTTAGGGAGCCATTTCTTCAGCAGAAATCAGAGTGTGTGATTCACTGGGTTACAGAATAATCTTCCAAGAGATGATTTGAAAGCCTGATAGCTTGTTCCTTTGAAAACTAGACCTGATGATACTCCAGAAAATATACTGCCCAACATCAAGGATGATGAAGACTGGCTAGGTCTGTCACTGCTCTAATTTCTGTGAGCTGGCCAAGCATATGTGATTGAACTGGAAAGCAATTTAATACATTTCCATTTATAGTAAAAAGGGGTTTGAAAACAAGACAGAGGCCAGAATGTTCACAAGGTATTTATAAGAAAAGCATAGGTGTGTATCTTTAAGAAAAGCAATGTTGTTCGTTTTAAAATATAATTTCAAACTCATATGGGATCCTTAAAACCAAGTCATACATCCAAGGTGAAAAAACCCAAAGATTCCTGCACTTCTAGGCAACACCTTTTTGTGTAGTGCCAACTGCTGAGGTCATCACTCTGACCTTGACAAGCTACAGAGACTCATACCTGGCCATTCACAAGCAAGAACAAGGAAGACTGATGCACACTTCAATTAAACATGTCTTGAAGATGGAAACAGATGACAATAAAAGAGTAAAGTGTGTGGATATTACTATTAATCTAGTGCTCTCCTGTTTTCAGACTGAATGACACTTAGGTCTGATGAACAAATCCCAGGGTAATAGAAGCATTCTGTACAGGGGGGGCTCTGACATGCATCTATCCCAACAGCTCAGCCTGCACTGCTCGCACAGACCCCACAGTCCTGGCCAGCAGCCAAGGGCAACATATTCTGCAGAGCCTGAACACAAAAGGTAGTTAGAGGTTGCCCAGTTAAATAAATCTTGTTTAGGCATATAACTCAGTCACCCGGGTCCAAAAAAGGACTGACTGAATTAAAACGAATTAAAATTAAAGACCCAATCAGGTCCAAAGCTTATATCTTGAAATCCTCAGGTCACCCCTTGTAGGAAGGGAGAAGTGAGGATGCAGGAGTTGACCTTGCTAAGGGAGAAGAATGGCGTGGGGGATCAGGACAGCACAGCTGGGTAAGCCTGAAGACAAGGGTAGAATTTAAGATATCTCCTCCCTTTCTAGGCTGACTAGTTCTACATCTTTATTCACAGCTTGCTATTTTTGTGAATCCCACTGTGAGATGCTCGATTCTTCCTGAACTTTGTTTGGGATAAACTTGGCATTTGATTCAGACATGAAGAGATCCTGTAAGTAAAAAGTAGTCATTGAAATCCTCTCTGTTGGATCACCCAAATTGCAGTTTGAATGAGATGCAAAAGCAAAAGAAAACGCAACAAGAAAAAGGAAATCTCATGGTAGCACTTAAGGTATCATTAATAAAGACAAGATGGTTACAAATCAGTGTCCAGTAAATTTACATATGAGAGCACAGTGAAGCTCTAAAGGCCTTGAGAAAAACTCAAACATTTTAAAAAGCAAATATTTAATTTCTGATGTTGCAGTGATGTGACATGCACTCTCAGGCTCATTTAATGGAAACTCACCACAATATAGTCCATAATTTTTCCTGTTTCATGGTTGGTAATTATTTTTAGTCTAGATGAAGTCTTAGACCCTTCCCACAAGAAACATATAAATAATTCCACCAGCTGAACTGGAAAGACCGCATAGGGTAGAAATAAATTCAGGAAATTACTCATTTAAATCAGCACTACTATTGAAAGAAATACCCCCAAACCTAAAATGCTGGATATTTGCTTATTTGCTCCTTTGGAGAAAGAAGCACTGCCTAGAGCAATAAGGATTACGTGCAGCTAAATGAAGTACTTATGCCCTTAAACCAACATCTTTTTGCTTAAATCCTTTTCTCTAGATGCTTCTTTAGTGGTCTAAAACTAATCCAACTTTTCAGACTGAATGCCTTCCTAGGCTGTGAGCTTGCCAGGAGACGACAAAAGTGTGCAATTTCATGAGAAATCCTATTCATCTTCCTAAATGCAACCTCACAAACACAATTTTCTGTTTTACTGATGGAAAGTCAATCACTTTGGGTTTTGTAATCAGTGCTGGAAACACACACTAATAGGCTCTGAAATCACATAATTTATCTTTAAGCCAAGTATCAGTTTCTTATTCTGGACTGCAATAATTGAAAGGCTCAGAGATGTAAGGCCAGAAGGGACTATCGGATCACCTTGGCTAACTCTTGTGCATTTGCAGACTTCAAAACTTCCTACAGTCACTCTGTAACTGAGTCAACTAAAGCATGAATAACATTTCCCCAAACTTTCAAAAAGGTATCTACCCTTGGCTTGAAGATTTCTAGAGATTCATCATTTTGGTAATTTGTTCTTTCTCTCCTAAAAACTTTAGTAGGTATTTCCTTAACTGAAATTATCTTTCTTCTCCCCCCATCCCATTCATCTGCAGACAGTATTTTCTTTTTGTCCTGGATCTTTGCATATGGTGAGTCATGCGTGATGATGCAGTCTATGTTTCAAGTGACAGCATGCAGAGGTAATATTGCATCTGTATTCTTACTTCTTTATTTACAAACCAAGACATGCACTGTATTATTTTGGGAAAAACTCTTCCCCTTCTTTAACAACCAGAATATTTTGAGGCTAATGTCCAGCAAATATTGTCAACTTCTGCTGGTTTAATCCAGACTCTGAAGACACAATCCTGCCTAGCCTTTTGCCCAGTTTTCTATCTTCCCTCTTCCTATCACAAGAGTTTGTGTGAAAACATTGAAGATCAAATCATGCAACCAAGCAAGCTGAACAATAATCTTTCCACGTTGGCTTTCAGCATGATTAGAATCCCAGATGGGGACAATCCACTGCAGATGAAAGGTTCTTCTGTTACCATATGCACGCAGATTGTTGTTGCAGTGTACTTCTGAGTTAATCATGTTTGCCCTGCAGTATCTCTTTGGCCTGTATTTGTGTAACATTGCCTTTAGTTGTGTTACCACCACTGTTTACTGCTCTGAAGTATCATTACTCTGACAAATTTTAATGCCATCCATTTTACACACATTTCTATATTTCTAGCACAATTACTAAGAAACTTTACTAGAAATTTAATTTACTGACAGTTCGTTGTTTATGGTAATTTCTGAAATAAGGCACCCAGATTAGACTGTCTTTGTTGGGTACTTTACTATACAATACCTCTTTTTTCTTATTAAATATCATATGTTGACAAGTCAAAAGCTTTGCAAAGGTCTGTCTATAAATTCTATCAGATATCACTAATCAAAGCTGTAATCTGCTCAAAACATATAATCAAGCATTTTTAAACAATCACTTTCCTTACAGAGTAGCTGCAAATATATTTTTATCTTTTAACATCTTATTCAGTTTTGCAATTACAGTTTACTAAAATCAGCACTGCTATCTTCTATAACTTCTTTCAGTACCTAAATAAAGCTTGTTTCATTTATTTCCTTAAAATAAATTACCTGTGTGATTTGACAGGCTGCTTCTCAAAAGATAACAGAGTAGCCTGCCTCAACAAGCTTTTTTTTAGCAAGTAATTCTACAAATTCAGTCAGTCATTTATTCTATTGCATATTTACCATATTGGTAGCCTTGTTGATGGGATTATTTTTGATCACTATTATACATTAAAGAAATCTCTTGACTTATCTGGGAATATTTATGCAAAGTGACACATAAACTCATGGAGCATAAAAAGGAAATTATGTCTTAGGTTGGCACGTTAAGCAAAATAATCCAATCACCACTCTCAGCAAAAAACTGAAATAAATAGAAACAGCAGTTCTCCATTTTATTATCATTAAGTGCTTTTCAATTTGTTTTCAAATTAATTTTAAAACATTACACTACAAATTAGGATCTTTGTTTTTACTTTTTTCTCTGTAGGTACTCCTACAACTCTGTGTGTTACCAGGAGGGAAAAATAGGCCTTTCAAAAATGTATTAAAAAACACTAAACCCAAAAGCAACCAAATAGCAGCAAAGGCCAGGAAAGTTCCCCAATTTTCTTTGAAACTTAATTATGAAAAAAAGAAATTAGATCTTGCTATCTTTTTTGTCTTTGCATAAATTACCAGCAATATGCTTTCAATCTGTTCTGGTTTGGAATATGGAGATCCAGGTATGCAGGCACACAGACAGCAGGTCCTCTGGGATCCTCCTGAAGAGCCCAGACCCCACACACTGTACTGCAGTCTGAAGTCCTCTGCCTGTGTGTAGGTGACTTGACACATCTCGAACTACACCTCAGATGGAATGGGTGTGGGAGGGAGTCCCTCTGAAAGAAATCCTGCACCCTACGGGCCTTTGTCTCCTGCTGACACAATTTTCAGTCAGAATAAACAGTAACAACAAATAAAATTACCGTGTGTTTAGGCAAAAGTCAGTCCCAAACCAGGCTCAAAGCAGATATCTAAGAACAATTCCGCAAGTTTTTCATGCTGATCTCCTGAGCAATCAGTAGTAATAACCAGTAAGATCACACATGGTGTGCATACTAGCTGTCCAGAGCCAAGTTCAGTTATGACTTGTTACACTTTGGAAAAGCTTTTCCCTTTACACTGTTCAATGCAAGTACTTAGAATGTGTGCAACAATACATAAAGTGCTCAGAGGTCTAATCTGAGGAAATATCTTGATCTGGGTGAATGACTCAGTTTGTGGCTGTGAGAACTGTCTACAGTGACTAATGGTTTCTCTAAATATCCTCCATGTTTCTGGGAAAAATTCCTACTCTGTTTTGTTCTTGTTGGTTTACCTCCTATGAAATACTTTTGTGTGCAGATGCATTTGTGCACGCAGATCATTAAAACACAGGGCACCTCTAACAGGAGACATTTACAATTGTGGGATACTCAAAACTCCCACATCTTTTAAATGGCATTTGTCAATATCCAGTATCAGTAAAATTATAAACCTACACAGGAAGAATAAAGATGCAGGAGTAGACAAACTCATACTGCTATAATTTTGTAACAGAATTACAGTATAACTTCATTGAGAACGCTGGTTGTTCAAATACCATTAGGGTGATAGATTCCTTCAAATGCTTGACACAAATGAGTGGACAGCAAAAATGAATGCATTCCTGCAACCTGATTTCTCCACCTCTAGAACAATGCATGCCATTTAGCTGGAAGTGTTCCTTGTGTAACTTTTCTGCAGCACAGCCACTAATGTGCAATAAATCCAGGAATACATGACTGATTACTCACCTCATCAACTCGAGGATCTTGAGCCTGAGCAGCATTGGGCACTGGGGAGTCACAGTCTGGGCTATAATGCTCACAATAGTCAAATGCAGCTCTGGGATCAGCTATAATCAACAGCTGCTGGATCTCACCCTGCAGAAAAGCATACACAGATTAAAAAACAAAACCAAAGGTAGTCTACAGTTCAGGAGTACAGAGTTTGCATTCAGAAACAAAACCAGGCATATGATACTTAGATATTTCCATCTGGGGTTATAAATACCATATTCACTTAATTTCTGCTGCTATTATGGAAAACAACTACTGTTCACATGGCAAAACAATGCAAATTAATACCAAATGGACTAGGTGCAAAATTCTGGCTTAAAATCATGTCTGGTTTTGAAGGGAGAGAGTTGGAAGGTATAAGTTCTGATCTGTGATTTTCATGCTGTTTGTTTACTTCACTTCTTCAGTGTAAATTCCTAAGATTTAATTCAGGGCACTTCCTACTACCAGCAGGCAGCTCAGCATGCAAGTGATCAACAGTATTATTCTGAGCTTGCATCACATATGCATTCTCAAAGAAGACAACGAAATAAAATAAAATAAAATAGTCTGTACCAGAGACATTTTATTTGAACAAAATATAATTGAGCACTGTGTAAATACACACTATAGAATGTGTTGAAAAAAATGTAACTGCTAAAAAATGCTCATTTTGCCTCTATTCCCATATATCATGCATAAAAACAACATCACAGAAAGAGACCCACTATTCTGGATAATAAAAATGGCTCTGCTGAGATCCCCTACTGAGACCTTGCATGTTTATCATTTTCCACAGAAAGCTGTCTGGTATCCAGTGTATTTCTTAACATAGTGGTACCATTTAAGCAGCATTAGGTTAATTCTTGCCAACATTTCCACTATAAATTTTCTCATCCAGGAGCTTCTTATGCTCACATAAAAATAAGGTTGTTGGAAATTGGCACACGTTCTTGGTCAAAACCCATTAATTACAATCTCTCACTATTTCCCCACAAGGGGGTGATTTTTAAGATTTATACACTTCTGACATGATTTTATTTTGGTTTTACCCAAAATAGGGGCAAATCAATACCTTTGTTAGTACACCAGTGCCTGCTTTCTCTTTAAAGACAAGATAACCTAACTGATGAAAATCTACAGGTATGAAAATTCACAATTCTCTCACTATTTCCAGAATCACTTTACATCTATCATAACAGTAACCTTTAATAAATTAAGAAAACTGAAGAATATTTTAAAATAGTAAATAAGAATTGTAACATTCCTTCCTTTCAAATTGAAAAAACAGAGACATAAGCAAAATTTCCTCAAACTGAAAAAAAATCAAACAACAATCTGCAATTTTACTAGTTCTCCAACTTTTCTTACTAATTTTTCAGTCAAAAAGTAGGAAATTGTTTCATACCACATAATGGCTATATGTTATAAGTCTGTTCTTTACAGTACTCTAAGCCCACTTCACTTTTATAGGCTCATGTGTGTGTCAGATTACTTTAGATTTAGAATATTTTTTTCTAAGCTTCCACAAATACTACAAATGCAGCACTTTGTTTCTCTGTCATCAGTTCTGGACTGTCTCCTTTATTTTCCTTAATTCACTTATGTTTTTGACATCTTACAAAACCTACTATACGTACAGAAAAAAATGCCCCTTTGATTTTTTCCATGACTCCCTCAAGAGCTGGAGTGCTTTGAGAGGTTTTGTACAGTCACTGTCAGCCTGGGCTATGCATCCCCTATCTCCAGCAAAGTGTTTCCAAAGTGCTGTGCCCTTTCTCTTTCACCAATCACATTAAAACCAAGTGAGGCAGAGGAAAAAATGAGAGAGAATAAGCAACTGTAAGACAAAAGAGGTAAGTGACCCTTTCGAGCAGCCTAGAGGTGGATGTGCAGAACCTCTGTCCTCACCCTGCTGAGCTCAAGTCATGGTCTTGCCCTTTGGCCCCAAGCATTCCTGGCTGTCTGAGGGGCCTGGCCAGATCTCTGTGTCTGCAGAGTGCCAGCCAGTGGGAGCTGTGCCCAAACGGCTCCTGAAACTACTGTTCAGTCGGAGAGCCCACGAGAACACAGGTCCAGGAATACAGCCAGTACTCTGGAGCTTTGTGCTGGTCTTGAATGCCATGGAATTTTGGCACTGACTTCTGTTGGATTGTGTGTTTGCAAGAAGCACTCAGTATGCTGTTACCACTTGGCGTAAATGTTCCTAAATTGGTTAAAGCTGTTCCTGGATCCATTGACTGCATTTCCCAGCCCCGCCTGTCTGCCTGTCATGGCTCCACATAGATGGAGGCCCTCAGAAATCCTGCACAGAATACATACATTTTTACAGAATACATAAATGGCTACTGGATAGTCACGTGCGAGAAGTTTACTGAAGAGCCAAAAGATTTTACATTTGGAATCCCAAATGTTAATTTCCCTCTTTTTCCTTCAAGATGTACTATAAAAAGATTTACAGCAAATTACTCTTTTTCCTTTTCTGTCTTTTGTTTTAATTTTCTGTCTTTGCTAATTAAATTGTTTCTCTGAGTACTTTGCTCTGTGAACTACTGGCTGTACTGTAAGAATAGTCCAAGAGCTTTCCTTTCAGATCAGGTCAATCATATCAGCTCATGAAGTTCCACACGCATTACTGCAGATTTCATTATTGTGATTTAGTTACCATTCTAAGGTATTTGTTGGACAAATCTACACTCTTTCTCTTTGAAAAATTTTCACAGAATTGCTTTAGACTTTACAAACACGTTCTTTGATTTTAACTGCTTGACTTTGTGAGACCAAAAGAGAGTTCTATTGAGTTCCTTGTAAATAAACCACAATAATCTGGTCATATTTCATGACCTGGAATCATAAATGAGGCATGTAAAGATCTACCTGCACAAGTCCTGAGAACTTTGAATTATGGGTTATTAAGAATTCCAATAGCTGACCTGTAAAAAAATACTGAAGTATCTAAACATATATGCATATATCATATCATTTTTCTTATATGAAAATTTCAAGAAAAAAGGAAGTCTTGTGGGGTAGAGTGATTAAAACAAGAGAGAGAACAAAAATGGAGGAGGAGAAAGAAAAATAGATTAAAATGTACAAATACATTTAAGCATCCATTAAGTACTTTGGAAAGTGCATAGAGAAAAAAAGGAAGTACAAAAGGCTACTTTCTATAGACTAGTTCTTCCTTCTCTACGAAAATTTCATGACCACACCTGTTGGCAAAGACTGCTCAGGCAATTTCAACGTTGGAAGTTGATATCTAGCATGTTATAGAAGGAAAGCCTTTCATGTCTCTGCTGAGCCAGTTGTCCACCATGCTTTGGTGCCAGAGGTAAGTGGGACGACAGCAGAAGGCAGATGCAGAGAACGTGAGGCGAGGTATCAGGCAGACATACACAGCCACTTTTCCATATTGATACTTGCAACAAAGTGCAGGCTTAACTTGCCCCAAAAAGCTCTAAAAGCCTAGTTTGCCTTTGAGAATCATAACCTTCTTCCTTATAACATTTTTTTAATCTTGGATAACACTTAATGTATTTTAAGCAGTGGTTTGTCAGACATTTAATGTAACTTGCTAATTAGGGATAAGAAAGATGAGTTACATCACAGCTGACCAGAGGTAGTGGAGAACATCCAGCAAGGTATTCTATCTAACATTAACCATACAAGTACTTTGGAAGTAAAGTCTTAAAAGACCAATTTAAGTCTTAATATTTAGTTTGGATCCTAAAATCTTTATAGAAAAAGGCAACTAAGTTGTTGTCAAAGCCAACATTTAACTCACAAAGGCAATGCACAGTTCAATAATTCATTGCAATATGAATTAAAAATAAAGTCTATGAACATTTTCATTCCTCTCTATTACAGGGATATGTTCATAATTAAAATCAGAGACTTTTGAATCAGCCTCATGGTTTTATGATAAAAGCTGCCTGAGAATCATAAAATATCTTGTCCACCAATTTTGCCGAGTGAGAAAACATGGTACAGAAGGATTCCTTCTAAGAGGAACTCCACCAAGTAAGTTACTCTTTCCAGAATCCTCCAAGAGTACTAAAAGGAGTTGTTTTGATTGAGGAGCTATTCACTTCTTCGTTGCATGCCAGAACAAATGTGGAGAACCAGGCCAGAGATCTAGAAGGAGAGTATGCTCAAATCAGTAGAACTCCTGCCTGCTGGAGCAACTGCACACACATTCACCCACATCAACTGTTCTACTACAAGGAACAGCTAAGAATGAGAAATGTGTGCTGAATTCGCTCATTGAAAATTCCTCTGTGAATCTCACAGCATTCCACAGTGACATCCTGGAAAAAGAAAATTTATGTGTATGTACAGTTCCAGGACTTGCTGGAAAACTCAAAGCAGTAATGCACAAGGTGGAGTACCTGCACTGGAAAAATAGCTTTGCTATGAAAACAGTGCAACACTAGAAAAATGCAGTGTTGGATAACGAACAAAGGAAATGGGAGACCAAATTTGCAGGAAAGCAGTAACCTAACAAGTTCTCTTTCCAATTTTGGCCACATCTTCATGTGATTATTGCTTTAGTTAGCCTCATGGTAATAATTGTTGCATGTGATTCCAAATTTTTGGAGTCTTCCTTAGATTCCACAGCAGAAATAGGAACAAAGAAAATTCCCAGTTAGATATGGTGTCAGAGTTTCTCAATGATGTAAATCATTAAGGGCCTGACTAGTAAGGAACTAATTATTTTATTGTTATATCAGTAAATGCTAATGGCTGCTTATTACCTTAATTGACTTCATAAAATTTTTAGACATTACCTGTCTTCTTGAAACATTCTCTTTTCCTTCTAACTAGGTAATCTTGCTTTCTAAATATGGTGCATTACATATACAGAATTACAAGCATGAAGTAGTCCATTTATAGTCTATTTATTATCTAAAAGTTCCTACCACTGAAAGAAGACACCCCTACTATCAATGGCCACATTGTTAAAAAGGCAGAAGTATGAATTCATAGAAGGCTGTAAGGGCACTGTAAGAAGAAATCAGTGCAGAAATTAATGCTTTCTTCCAGTGTGTACAATTTTAATGGTCTAGTTGTTCTCTAGTTCTACAAGAAACTCAAACAGTTCAGAGGCAGATTTTGGGATACCTCTTTTACAAGAATCTTAATAAAACAATAACCCTGCCAGGTGAAAGTTATTTTGACCAGGGAATAGCAGGTAAGCATTACTTCAGAAGCACTGCAAGGAAAAAACCAAAAACCAACCAAACAAAAAAAAACCCACCCCAGCAACTACTTAAATGACTAATTTATATATTAGAGGTTCAAAAATACTTTCTACAACTAGAGTGTGAGGGTTAAAATGAGAAGAAAATCTTCCTGATTCACACTGGATAAAATTAGTACCTCTTATGTGCTTATAAGGATAATTAGATTTTAAAGATGTTTATGTAAGTGGTAATAAAGGCAGAACAAAAGCAGTGCTAGGCACTAAAGCAACTCAGAAGAACAAAATCAATACCTTTCATTTTAATATCATTGCTAAAGCCTAAAAATTAAAAAGTGAATTTTTTCAGTAGACCAGCAGATCTACCTAACCTGGGTATTTGTGCCAACTTTCTCTAATTAGTTATGTGACAGTACAGCTATAGACTCCAAAGAACAAAAGTCTAGACAGCATGCATACTATTACTATAGAATTTAGAAAAACCTGCTGCAGAATTCATTTAATCTTGCTGCAAAGACTTGAGCGATTGAGGAATACCAGGAGCTTTTAATATAATATTCCATAACCCAGGCCCACTGCATAATATATGGAGAGAGATATTTAGAGCTTGCCAGACTGAAGAACTGTAAAAGCAATAAATTGTGAAAGCAAAATACTCTACAGGTCAAAGTTTCCACAGAAATCAATGTCTTCTTGATTCTTTGAACACCATGCTTATAGAAGGATAAATTCAGCTTGGTTAAGAAATAAGTTGATATGCCAATTATAATATTTGAACTTCAAAACATAGCTGTTCACAAAGTCAACTGCAATTCTTGGCTGAGAGATTAGATTTTACTACAATGCCTGTGCAACAGCAAATGTACATAGACACAGGCACGCACGTGTGCCCAAGGACATCCTATTTTCTAGATAAACGATCTACAAATCCCTTACATTTTCATGTGTCTTTAAGATCTTATTTACATCTGTTGTTTAAAACAGAAATTAATTAGACATAATAACAAATGAGGTGATAATAAATCCTATCTGTTAAATATTTTGAAGCTGATGCAGCACGCAGCATTCTTTGATCCCAGGTTGTTAATTTTAAATATAATGACAAACAGTTTAGTTAAATAACCATTCCTTTGTTTCTTGGGAACGATCCTTGAAAATGAACTCGAATTCCAATAAATTACCAGAATTTTGCCTTCTTCTTCTCTCCCCCTTCTTCTTCCAAAAATAAGAAAGGGAAAGTGGATTTACCTTTGTTCATTGAATGTAAGTTTGGAAATACTATGAAAAAATTAATAAACACCAGATCACCAGATCATTCTTTGAGAGAAAAAAATAAAAAAGTAAAAAAACCCCAACTGAAATATAAAGCTCTTGTAAGAAATCCGATTTTTTATTAGGTGCCTCTGAAATGAAAAAATTGTCAGCTCTGCTTTACTTTTTTTTTTTTGGTGTTGGTTTTCTTTTTACTTCCCAGTGCTCAAGTAGGCCGCTTACTCTGGTGTTGATCTCTAAAAGGCTGATTCTAAGTATTTTTGCCTGGAAGGTTAAACATGTCTTTTTAGTCTGACAGACAGTTGGTGGGTCAGCAGCAATTACTACATCACTACAGTGGGAATAATTTTGGCAGTGTCTGTGTGAGCTGGTGGTGCAGCTCCACGGGGCAGAGTGAAGCACAGGATCGTGAGGACACCTGTTTCACTCTCCATGTTGGGGAGGCACTTTGGGCTGGCTGCTCTGTTCTACTTTAGCTGTACAGCAAATCTGAGCAGTCAGTAAAGTTGTACTCATTCTGCTCCAGTCTGCACTTGCACTCTGGGGCTTCCCAAGCTCAGGTATGTGAGGGACAGGCCCTCAGTTTCAGGCTAACCCACATTGCTGCCAGGGCATTCTCAGTCTATCTCCAGCTGCTCACTCAGCTATTCCTATTCCTTTAAATAGGAATCCCATGCTGTACACAAGTGATTTATTGCTTTTTTTCATGAGAACAGATTAATGCCTAGTATCAAAATCTAAACCCTTTATTAACAAGTATTACTGCAGGGATTTAATCCACAAACTGTGCTGTTAAAGTTTTCATTAGCTTTCAATGAGACTCTTATACATTAGGTTTTGTCTTGTTATACTCATTTACAGCAAAATGCCTAAAAAATTATGGTATTGGTCTGATGTGTGGAGTTTTGAAGGAAAAAAGGTGTTTATAGGGAAACATCTGCATAAACACTCTGTTAGGTATTCAGTTATTATAAAATACTTATAAAAAACGTGTATTGTTCACACCAACAGTACTAAATGAGGAGTGACAAATCCTTGAAGCTGGCAAAGAATAAAAAGATCTCTATTATTTATAAAACATTTAAGCTACAAACGTATTTCAATGGATACAATTCAAAATTCCTTTACTAGGTGCCATGTACCAGCATCTCACTAATTTTTTCTTCCTTTTTTTTTTCCTTTCTTTCTTTTTTTTTTTTTTTTTTGTTTGCATTTTGGGAATTCTCTTCTTTGCAGCAAGCACTTACAAACCAGCTGTTCTTGCAACATGTATTTGAAAACACAGAAGACATTAATTTCAAAAGACACATTAAAAAGTCTGAGGAATGTTGTGACAGTCTTTCACAAACAAGCATTTACAAATTAGTCCCACTGATATCAAAAGATTCACTTCAGTGAGCAAGGGCTTAGCAATGTAAATGAAGGTCTCATAATTTGGCAGTTAATAATAATAGTTTCTAGACAGCATAATTTTATTATTTTAAGACACATTTATGGTTTATAATTTGCTTCTCATCATTTGTATGCACCTGATGCTTAGAGCTTGCTGAATTCACGATCTTGTTTTTAACATCATATTGATTTCCACTTTAACAAAGCACAATGTCATAAAATCTCAGATTAGCACCTATATTCAGGAATAAGCAGCAGGCAACTCCAAATTGGAATTTTCTCATATAAAACACACAGCTGCCTGCTAGATTTAGAAAACACTTCAGATAATTTTTTCTTGCTTTTACAGCTAAAAGCTGAGCAAAAGGTAATTGTTTTTAGGGGCTTCCTACATTTAAGCTAACAAAGGCTGTAAGTGTCATAGGAGAAGTCTGTAGTAAACAGTTTTAAGTCTTAAACAGCTAAATCTAATGTCATTCCAGATAACTTCTGGAATTTCCTTCACACAGAATAAGACACATTGTGTTATGTGTATCTTCAGTGACTATTGTAGTCTCAAGATACAGGGTTCATAACACAGAAATACTAACAAGGAGACCCATGAAATCGCCAAATGTCACTCTGAGCTGCCATGAATGAGAAAAACAGAACATTTAACACACAATCACGACACTTTCAGGCAGGGATAGATTTCAGGAAACAGCACCAAACTTTAGAAATTGTAGCAGCGGTAACTAAGGAATAGACAAATTATTGTTAGTAAAACAAAACTAATGCGGTATAGAGAGTAGAAAAACAGTAGACAAACTCAAAATGAACTAAATTATGTTTTGTTTGGCCAGATTTAGGACAGAGGTCACTTGGCTTGTTCACCCTAGAGAATAGGTGAGACCTCACTGCAGTCTTCAACTTCCTCAAGAGGGAAGAGCAGGGTTAGGCACCGATCTCCTCTGTGGTCACAGTGACAGGAGCCAAGGGAATGGCCTGGAGTTGTGTCAGGGGAGGTTTCATTTGGATGTCAGGAAAAGGTTTTTCCCCCAGGGGGTGGTTGGACACTGGAACAGGCTCCCCAGGGCAGTGGGCACAGCACCAAGCCTGACAGAGTTCAAGAAGCATTTGGACAATGCCCTCAGGCACATGGTGTGACTCCTGGGGAGTTCTGTGCAGGGCCAGGAGTTGGACTCGATGATCCTTGTGGGTCCCTTCCAACTCAGGATATTCTATGACTCAATGATCCATTAAAAATGTATATAGCCCAGTATTTTGTTTAAACTTTGAGGTACATTATAATTTCAACATGCACATTTTTACCTACAGATTCAGATAATTGAACGTAGGTATAAATTATTCCATGGTGGCTGTATAGTAACAAAGAAAGCAGAAACCAATCCTAAAAGGATTGCAAGCTTCTATTTTAAGTAAGACTTGAGACTAAATCTAAGCCCCCATCAATTTCAAGAACAGCCTTACAAGACAGTAACTTTCAGAGATTTGAAAGACAGAGATTTCTCCAAATAAAAAAAGAGAAGAGAGGTACACTCAGTTGACTAAGGAAACCTAATCACTGAAGAAATTCAGAAATGTACAGTGAGGCTAAAAAACATAGAAATGTTGCTGTTCTCAGTACTGAATCTTAAGATTCAGCCTGTAAACTGACCTTACAGACAGCTGCACAATTTCTTTTGTGAGTCCAAAGCCTCCTTCTTGGTAGAGCTCAGCTGGAACTGAAGCAGTGACTTGCCATGTGAGTGTACCAGATTTCAGCAAAATCTGGCAGAGAACCAGCTACCACTACTTTCCTTTTCCCTCCTTCCACAATGACAACACCCTCAGAGAAAAGTAATTTTAACTCATTCTAGCAAATTCTGTATAGTTATATCCTTGTGTCCATTTTTACTTCACACAAGACTGATTTCAAGAAAAATGCAGCGTTATTTTTAAGTTTCTTCAATTAATCTGGTAATTCTGATTTAAGTGCTAATTTCAGTTTGCTAAATTATGTCTTCATCCAACTTTACTGACTCTTTCAACAGCTGCTCGCCAAAAAATAATTGCACTCTATCACATCCCTTCCCATCTTGTAAAGTAAATGATAAAATAAATATCTCCCTTTAGGCACATATCATAAAAAATTATTTACAAACAAGTATGTACGATCATTTCAGCACCTCTGAAACTTCAGACAGATACTTTTGTTTAGTGATTGCACTGAGTTAAAAAAACCAAACATCAATGTTTAGCTATTGTGCATTTCCCTGCTTGACAACTTTTAAAATGGTTACAAACTTTGCAAGAACAAGACAGACCCTGCTGCTTTAGCTTCTATTCTAATCTAAAATCACATAGAAAACACTAAAAAAAATTAATTTATCTAATTTTATTTTTTCTCTGAATTATTTTTTACTTATGCATATTTACATTGCACAAATTTTTGGCAGTTTATTGTCAAACACAAATACTGGGGAAGCTGGTCTCTCACCTAAGAAAAAAATACAAAAAAACCCTTAATTATCCCATGAGGAGACCAAAAAATCCCTGTCACATCCCAGACAGAGGCAACTGTGGAATTAATCTTCAAACAGAAAATAATATTCCTCAGATGTGCAAACTGTATTAGGGACTACAGGTGAATTAAGCTGCAAATACTAAACATATCAGATGGGTTGATTCACTAAATCACCCCAGAAATCTCCATATTCAAAAGACCCACAATTCATCATGTCCATGGAAAACAAATATAACAATGCCACAATGTTACACTAAAAGTTCCTATTTCCCCTCTTGATACCTGTCCAGCTACTCAAGCATATGTTCTGCTTAAAGCTAGGACTAAAACTGTGGACATTCATAGAGCAAAGATGTACTGTTGATGAAATAACTACCAATCTGTAATTTCTTATTTTTTATTTTTAATTTAAATTTTTCAATTTTAACCATTGTATAACAATGTTATAAAAAAACCTCAAAAGTGTAGATTTAAGAAGCTTTATAATTAGTCTGTAAAAATAATTATTGACATAAGGATTCTACGCAGGAAGGCCTCATGATTGGCATTTACTTACTTCCTTAAAGGCATTTTACCCTTCCTATATGTACTTCTTGGCCAGCTAATGATGGAAACATATATGTCCTTATTGCCAAAGTATGTTCCATTTACTGGAAAGAGTAGTAAGTGGGATAAACACTATAACAGATTCATATTACACAGAAAACTTTCCAGGTCCCTCTTCCCTGCTCTCAAATACTGTTAGCACACAGATATATCTGCAAATGTTTAAAAGAGACAGAAAGAAAATGATTCAGTATCATACTACACAAATTTTCCTGCTTTATTCTACCAAATATCTCAGGTATCTCAACATTAGCCAGAAAGACAAAAAAAAGCAGCTCCCTTCCAGATACAACAAAAAGGACAGAAAAATGCACTGAATCTTCCAACAATACTCTTCCCTGTTTTACTTCTCTTTTATGTCAGCCTATCCTAACAGGTTCCATAAATCAAAGTTTCTACATTATACCAGCATTTGACCTAAAAGACTACTCTCGTTTGCATTAAGCACCTCACTCAATAGAAAATAACTCAATTCCATTTGTTCATGACTGATTTGTACCTCAAAAACTTCTTCATCCAGAATCCTGGTTCCAAAGACAGTGATGCCATTGGTGTCCACAACTGTTTTGTCACTTCTGTCAAGTGGTTTTGTAGTTTTTTTGTTACAGTCAACAATCATTGTAACACTCTTTTTCTCCACACTGATAGCTACTCGATGCCACCTATTAAAAAAACCCAATATAATTTGACTGTCATTTATGTTTTTAAAACAAGGTCATCATGTTCTTATCAAATCAGTTTATAGGAGATGGTGCACCAATTAATTCACAGATAAAATTTAAAAGATCTCCTTTTATTTCTTTCTTTTAGACATACACAAGTGTGCAAAGTGTTTTGACTATTTGCTGTATACATTCTGTCCCTCAGCACAAAGGAGTCTGATCCATGGCTCGTTGTGAACACCCCCTGAAAGGTGAAGCTCAAGCTCAAGCTGAGACTTCTCTGCACCTTAACCAGAGAACATTACCAAACTCCAATTAGAAGCCAGTGCACAGTTTACATTTTAATAGACTGAACGAATCTGACAGCAGATTCTTTTTTATGAATGTGTTTGATTTGCCAAATTACTTGTGCAAATATAATTAACCCAGCAGGTTATTATTTATTATTTACAATTTACTATTTTTTTCTGTGTGATCAACCACCAAAATTTTACCATGTTCTTTTGCATATTTGAAGGTATCCCATAGCTATAGAGATTTTTCAAACACATACAACAGTTCCAACATAGATACTTTTCCAGATACATATATATATATATAT
>WAAE01023463.1:0-15187 GCA_013400495.1 Nicator chloris | reverse complement strand
ACAGTTTCAGTCACAGTTTTGTGACNCACAGTTTCAGTCACAGTTTTGTGGCTGGGTTTTCATGTTTTTTTGTTTTTTTGGGGGTTTTTTTTGCTGGCTCTGGATTTGAGTTATTTTTCATTAGAAAACATGATTTGGGTTAAAAGAAAACTCTTGAGTATCTGGCTTGTCTTTTGGGGCAAAGTCCCACAATTCTTTTACTGGTTTTATTCCAGATTTCCAGAATAATCTAGAGGATTATTCTCACTGTGGTAACCATATAAACCTCCTGTTACACCTGACGTGACTGACCGGCTGCATCATACAATTCAAAGGCTGATAACTGCTTGACCCATGCTCTGTTTTCCTCATAAAACAAACCATTGCATTTAGGTTACAAAGCCCACTTTCATTTACCACCTTTGCTATTTTTTTGGCACTTATTTATTCATGTGGTAGGGTAGACATTTGTCTGTTTTCAAACTTTCTCACTACTAACTTGTAGGCTTAGAGTCTGTTAAAGGCTGACTGCAGCATGGTGTGAGTTTAAGTCCCCACAGGGACCACAGACTGGGTCAGGTCACAGGGTTCTCTCCTGCATCTGCAATAGACCCGTCTCCTAATCCTGCAGCAAGATGTTTCATCATCTTTTGTTTCTTTTGTAGGATAGATGTAACATAAAAATAATTGGGATCTTTATGTAGAAAATATTATTCATTAGAGGGATTAATATTTTATTATCAGAAACTTATAGCTCTACTTCCTACTTCTGGACAGTGATAGTGAAAGCAGATGTTGCACTAAATTTCACTGATAGTGCAATTAATACAAGGAAGATGTGATGGAAAGTGAACGGTTTCTTCCTCTTCTAGGAAACATCCATTAAAACATATTAATGCATTCCAGTTATGGTTGGTATTCTTTTTAGTTCATGCTTTTGGAATTCATAACCCAAGCAAGCATTTATCATAAAACTATACTCGTTAACACAACACTGGGGGCTTTTAAATGCTTAGAGTAGGCTGCTTTACCCATATCAGAGGTGTATAAACACCATCAAAGCAGTGTCCCTGCTGGCTGTCAAAAGATGAATACATACCATCATGCTGATTAGCAGAATTTGACTACTTAGGGTGGGCTGCACATACATCTCAGTGTTGAAGGTCCTGACTTCAAATGCAGCTTGAAATGCAATCAGCCTGTGTCACTCACATGCCACTGCCCTCAGATTTTACACTTCATGGGACTAAAGGGCTTGCTTTCCGATCCTATTGCAAGAGGTTTCCTTCAGAAGCACTAGGTTTTTATTTGAAAGCTACATGTTTGTTCTGAGTTTCTGCTTTCTCATGTTACTGAGATTGATTTTCAATTTTTATTTCATTGATAGTGTGCCCTTGGATGGTTGGCGTTTTTTAATTGATTTATGCTTAATTGCTATACCTTAGATATTCCTCAAGTGTTTGGAGACATAATCTAGGGCATAGAAACAATGTCCCTTGGCTACACTAGAGGTAAGAAATGAATTAATTATTTAACATTTGTGTACTCTCTTTATCACCAGCAATCACCATTATGTGGGAGGGCTGCTGGGATAGAATGAAAAAGCTTGATAAATCAACATCCTGGAACCTTAAATGCTGAATTCTGCATTAGGAATGGAGAGTCAGTTCTGCTCCTGCTTCCAGCTGTAACTAACCCTGACATTTCAGAGATCTTTTGGCACACAGTGTTTTAACCTCCTGAAGTTTAAATACATTCAATATTCTCCCCTCCCCTGTTCCCCATAATGGCTGTAGTGTGTGATTTTATCTCAGTAATCATATCCTTCTCTCTCTGAGAACAAACTCAGCCCAGCACCCTGGATACAGGCGTAGGAAGAGCAGGCTTATCTGTTTGTACAGAATGTGCCATTGCTCGTTACCATAGAGCTAATGCTACTTAATGCCATTTAAATAATAATTTATATTGCAAAATATAACTTACAGTGTTGTGACCTGATAAGACTAACTGCCACTGATTATTTTCAATATGACCAACTGATGTTTAAAAACAGATTGTGGAGAGAAAAAAAATAAAAAAGGAAACATTTTCATAATAGCATGCATCAGTTGCTAGTCTTGACAGTAAGTACCTAAGCTTGTGAGGATTTAAGAACATTCAATATGTCCCAGACTGTGTTTTTTACTGCCTACATCCTTCTGCATAGAGGCCCAGCTGTCAAATTATTTCTGTATGTTAGCTAGAAAAATTGAATCCTAGATTTCTTTCCATGTCCTATTTCATTATGGGACTATACACAATTTGGAGTAAGGATACATATCAGAAAAATGTTTCTAAAGGGCATACACGCGTGGGAGGGATATACTTGAGGAAAGCCTTGAAATGCTGCCCTCACAGCTATAAAACATAAACTCGTGAGCTCAGAGCAGTAAACGTGGCCTCTGTTGATTGCAGTGGGACACTGACTGTGAATAGGATTTACATCACTTAGGCTGCCAGACCTGCAGCCTTGGGAGAAGCTGCACATAACAGCAACCACAGTCAGTGTGACATTTTGCTTCCTATTGGCAGACTGTGGTTATATCACTGTGGAACAATAACTTCGTTTGTGACAGGAGTTGCCCAAAGGGACAATGAGGAATATCTGGATAACAAAATGAAGACAAAAGAAAGAAAAAAAGTCAAGTCACTCTGTATTTGATGCAATTACTGACATAAGCCAAGGTGACTTCTTTCCTAGAAAATAGAAGTTTGACATGTCCTAGAAAATTATGAGGTACAAAAGCAACAATAGTTCTGAGGAACAATCACAACTTCTAGATGTGAGACTGTCTGTATAGCATTCAGGAATTCACCTGTATCAGACCATTCAAAATGTGTTTAACAAATTAGATAGTATGGCATAACTATGGCAAGATAACACTCACACACAACAGGTAAAGTCCAAAAGGGCAAACACGACAGGAATAGGGCGCACAGCAACAGGAAGGAAAACACACAGGCATCAGTAGGAAAACTGAAATAAAGGTTTGTCTTTTAAATCCTACATTTTCAGATATTTGGATGCTGCAATATGAAGCAATTCCACTCAGAAAGGTTTCTAAAGCCAGAACAATTTTCCCAAGATAGCTGTCTATACCCTTGCTTTTCGGAGGGTGGCAGGACTTCCTCTACTCTTCAGGAAGGAGGAGCTGCTTTCTTTCTCCTAGTCCACTTTCTTGACACCTATTAAAGATCATCTGATTAATTTCCCTTTCAGGTAAATGAGGTTTGGATTCCTTTTAGGTCCAGGGGATAACTTTAACAGTGGCTAGACATTAAAACAGAAAATCAATCACTAAATGTGTTAAAATAGTTGAGTTTAAAAAGGGAGGGGCTCACAAGGGTTGTAATTTGACCCTTAGGCCCACGGCCCTATAAAGCCCCCTGCTTCAGCATATAGGGTTTCCCTGACATAAACCTGGTGTAACACAGGAGTGCATTAGGCCTTTGGCATTTTGATATTTTGATATTTAGCCTGGATAATAAGCAGTTTAATCAACACTACTGGTCTGATTTCACTTTTCTCAGCAGCAGTTGCTGGTCAGTCTTTGTCCAGGATTATTGCTGGCCCTCCAAAGCCGTATGTGAGTTAACCTTCCATTGACTTCAGCAGCATTAGCTGGAGTCAACAAAGGGAAAGGGTCTGGGTGGGTCTCTGCAGGGTCACACTTACTGAAACTGTAAAATCTGAATCTAAAGGGCATCATGTCAAACTCACATCTGGTGCAATTCTGGTGGCATTCCATGGGGAACAACACAGATATTTATAGAAGAAGGTAAGGAGACCCTTGGTTATGCTATTAGCAGATGGCATTTAGTTCAAAATTAGAGGGAAAATATCATTAATCAAAAGTGATCTTTATTAGGCTTTTTATGACTTAAGCTGGGGCTTTGACAGTTGTTACTGTAAGGATATTTCTACATCCAATATTTATAAAAAGGGTTTTTTCAGATGTCTTGAGGTAGAAAAATCCATTTTTGTTAAATTACTTCCTGGGGGCTAAAGTAATGCTTCCAAAACCATGTGTACTCAAATATGTTAGTCATATTTTTCCATGAGTTTTTTATAAAATAGAGAATTATGTGAGTTTCTTAAAAAATGAGAAACAAATGGCATCAATAACTTAAATATCTTAATTATGCTGGTGGCTTGAGAATTACACTAATAAGTTCAACATAATGCTTTAGAAAACATCTGAAAGACAATGCTCATTCTATATAGTTATTGACAAAATGTGTGTGGTTTAATGCAATAAACTTCTTAATACAATCCATTCTAGACAGCAGCTAGCCAGAAATTTTACCAATTTGCAACATAACTCTTGCTCTGTGTAAGACTAAACGCCAGCTAGGAAAAAACTGAGTTATTTTCTGGGCCATGCTTAACAGTGGTGTCAGTTATTTTTGTTGACAGAGTGCCCAGAATCTGCTATTCAAATCAAGTAACCGTTTAACAAGTGCTATAAAAAGTTAATTTGAAGTAAGTTCTGTTCAAAATGCCTTATCAACTGAGACCTTACAGGCTAAGGGGAGGGCTGAAATAACACAAGTACTTACGGGGACAAAGTCATGGCTGAAACAAGGAGGAATAAAGTGATGAGTCTGATAAAGAACCTCTATGTTCCATACACACATTTTAAAATATCATTTCTCTTAATAAAAGGTCTGGCTTTTCTCACTTCCATGAAGCCATTTCATTTGTGGTAGAACCTGATATTGATGTTGTGCTCAGACAGCATGGGTGTGAACAACGACTGCAAAGGCAGAGTGTCTGTGCAGCTGCATGACAAAAGCATCCTTTTTGTTGAGGACAGGCGAGCTACAGTCAACGTCTGAGTCACTTCGCCTTTGCGTGCCTAGGCTCTTCAACCTGTCAAGTAATTTGTCATGTTCCTGAAGAAATATTGACTGCATTAAAAGTTAGCTCTCTGCAGAACCTGGAATCAGACCTGAGAAGAACTTTGGATGAAATTCTGTACAAAACATCCTGAGTGGTTTGTGCTGGGTTTTGTCCTTGTCTTTCTGGGCTAGAAACTTGTTCAGGTTCTATCTAGCATTTGTAACCTCTGTTACACTGTAGGCTTTTGTGTCCTCCAAAGCTTGAATGAGTTCAAGAAGCTTGATTATGAATTAATAGGGTGGTTTTTTTCATATTGGCATCTCAGGCAAGGAGTGTTATAATCACTTGTACATCTGTGCTGCGATTTCCCTTATTAGATCCTGTTTACATTTTTTTTGTGCATTTCAAGTTCCCAATGCAAATTCTTCTGCAAGGCAGCTGTTAGCTGTGAAAGCTGTTTGTGTGTGTCCTGAATATTCCTGTCTAGTCCTACTAATTGAAATACCAGCAAAAAATACTGCATTATAGTTCTGCTTTTTACGATTATGATGATCTGAAAGCTCTGAGTTCCCATTATCTACATAGTTGCTTTATAGTTGCTATTTCATGCTACACATTTATTTAAATGCAAATCCAGTACTGTCACAATGACTTTCCTGTGTTTTCTTGGGGACCAATAGTCCAAAGTTAAGCACAATGATCTGTATTTACCTGTGCTAAGTGAATCCATGTAAATGAAATTTATCTTTGAGGACAGAATTTGCAGAGAAGAGCATGTGGAGCTGTTGAGGAGAGTGTGTTTAAATTAAAGGACAGACTGGTGGATCACTGCTAGGCCTAGTGTGTACAGTCCAAGAATATGCCTAGTCATCCCAAACCAGTGACTGATCCCAGAGTTTTCAGAAAACTATGAAACGTGCACTGTGCCTGTGCAGGGATGCTCCTGTCTAGCAGAGCGGCCAAAGGAAAAGCCACACCAACATCAGGCGTGTTCTGATACACAGTGCTGTTGCAACTGCTAATCAATTTAGTGATCAAAAGCTATAATTTTAGCTATAACACTAATTTTTTCCTGAATAATGGAGGAAATGTTTTCTTAAACATTTTGAATATGTTGATTTATGCTCTTGTATCTAGATTGCATGGGAAGGCTATATATGCAGTAGTACTGAGACATAAATTCCTCTACAAACATAATGACTTAGCAGGCTCTTCATCCATAGAGCAATTTAAAATTATGTCTGGTACAATTTACAGCCTATGAAAAAGAGGTAGAACCAGAAAAAGTAATTATTCTTGATATAAGTGATCCTGCTTTGTTACTTTTTAATCAGAACAACATTTGAATCAAAGAACATTTTTGGGTCTTGGAGTAAGATCAATGTAAAAAACACATTCAGTTTTACATCAAATGAAGTAACCTGTCAAAAAAACATCCTTATCCATTTGGTAAGTGGGATTGTAAGAAAAAAATGCATACATTGCTCCTGTTGGACATATATTTGTGAGTCAATATCTGCTTTCATAACTTTCAGGTTCTTTTAAATTGAAATAGCTGCAGTGTTTCATATCTGAGGCCTTTTCTGAGGCACTCCTAGCCATAATTATGTCTCCACTAGTAGTTGAGAGATCTAATGGTAACATTCATGAGACATGGCAGATGGTAATAAGAGACACAGAGCCAGTAGGAGGCGCCACAGCTCCACTTTTCTTTGTGTCCAAAATAATCCATGAGTAGAACTTGGATTATTGGCCAACAGTTTTATCGGTGTGCTTTATATTGATGCAACTATACTTGGGGCTTGCAGTCTTAAAATAATTTGAAGTCCACATGTTTTGAATAGCTTTCTGGGTTTGGCAATTGCTTTGCAAGTGATTCTGGGAAACGACAAGGGAGGCAGAGAGAAAGTTTAAAGTTCAGTTTCTAATTTTCTTCTGGTCTCCCTCCTGACAGTCACACAAATAAAGAAAACAAATGTGTCTGACAAGGCTAGGACAGTTGCTCACTTTAAATAACACCTGATTCAGGACCTAGATGTGCATCTATTAAAGTAGCATTTTGAAGAAAAATTTCTTCATCATCTGAATTTGAGGCTTAGACTAATATTGCTGCTAAAATATCAGTTATTCCATAGTCAGAGTCATCTAGGTATTTCTGTACTTCAAATCCTTACTCCATTTTAAAATCTAAACAGCATGATTGAGATATGTTTACATTTTAACTCCCCAGAGCTGATGTTACAACAATAGTTGTCACAGTGTTGTGGATGGCAATGTTATAAATTCAGAGTTATAGCAATGTGTCCTTCCCAGGAGAATGTTTGAATCCAACTGAAGCCTGAAAAACTCCAATTGATTTCATCCTCATAACAGTATTCCCCATGAGGAGTCATGCAATTTAAACGTAGCTGCAGTGAGATTTGATCACTGGCAAATGGTAGTTTTTGATTTGATGGAATCTGCATCATGTATCTGCTTGCGATTATTTTATCCATAGTCATTTCCAGAATAACTCAGCATTTAATGCATTGACCATCTTGAAAATATCTGTTGTCTTGCTTTCTGGAAAACCTGGCCTCAGGCTGAAGCCTTATCACGAGTCTATCCTTGATTACCCCATTGCAGATCTCTCCACTGGAACTGGACACTTAGGGGCTTCTTTTACAGGTCTAAACTGCACTAAAATGTAGCAGATCTTGAGGTATTTTAGGAAGTTGAATGAATCCAGCTACCATATCACATATTTCCACATGAGTTGGTTTTCTATTTTCTCAACTGGTTTGATTGCTATCTGTTATACAACACTTTTAAAAATCGGTTCAATTTCCTCTGCAGGCTCTGTAGATGTACATTTGAGCACCAACTCACTCAAAGCACCGAACACATTCAGAACAAAACCAGTAATTTGGGGCCTGCTCTGTAGACAGCTACAGAGGATATTTTCAAATATCTTGAAAACCCAGTTTCACACTCTCCAGTTTCCACACAAGCTCTTTTGAAATGGGAGAACAAAAACTGAACCCACTATTGCAGAGGTGGATTCCCCATGACAAAGTAGAGCAGTATACTCTTTTTCCCCAGTTTGCAGACCATAATCCCCCAAACGAAGTTTATTCATTGTTTCCTCTATTTGCACTAAGAGCACGTTCTCGGCTCATATTCACCCAGGAGTCCACTCTACTGACCTTGCCACCAGGAATTTCAAGTCCTTTCAGCAAGTCAGTGGCCAGCTCATCATGTCTCAGCCTGTACCAATGAGTGGGAATTCCCCTCCTGCTTACAGGCCTTTGTACATCTTGATTAACTCCACCAGGTGTCTGTTGATCTAGTTCTCAGGTTTTGCAGGGCCTCTCTAGGTTGGAACTCTGCAATCCATTGTGTTGGCCAGTGCCATCTGTGAATTCACTGAGAATGGTTTGTGTGCCTCCACTCAGGCTGTTTCTGACAAGGAACAATGTGAACCCCAGTGCTGGTGGACAGACTACAAGACTGCTCTGCTTGTCACCATCTGCCAGCCAGACATGAAGCCACTGATGACTGCCTTCCATGCCAGCCAGTCCAGACAGGTTCCTAGCAGCCCACTTGCCCTGCTCACACCTCCTGAGCTTACAAGTGAGAATACTGTGAGATAGAGTGTCAAAAGCCTCACTGAAATCAATGCTCATTAAAATCATGGCTTTCTCCTTACCCACATTGCCAATTATTTTTCTAAAGAAGGCCTCGGTCACAGGGCTGGTTAAGCAAGAGTTACCCTTGATAAATCTGTGATGACTGTTCCTAATTACTTTCTTGTCCTTCACAAGCTTGGAAATGGATTTCAATAGAATGTGCTCCACAATTTTCCCCAGGACTGAATGGAGGATGGCTGGCCTATAGATCTCTGGGTCTTCAACCTTCCTATATTTGGAAACAGGCATTGAGTTAGCCTTTTTCCAATTAAAAGACTTCCCCTGTCTGCCATTCCTTTTCACAGATGATGATAATAATATCACCATTGCATCCACAATCTCTGCCAGCATCCCCATGTAAATTCCATTATCTTCATAGATCATGAGCTCAGCTTCTCTAAGGGGTTCCTAACATATTGTTCCTCTACTACTTGTTGCACTCCCCCTTCTAAAAATCTGCAGCTGAATATGGAGGTCTAGAAGAAGGTTTTGTTTACCAGTCTAAGTAGGCACTGAATATTTCAATATTTTTCACATTGTTCATTGTTGTTCCCTGTAGCCTTCAGTGCATCCCTAACTTTTCCTGTGTTTTGTTTTACAAAATTTACAAATAGCATGACTGTAAAGTCCCTTATTACAGTGCTAAATGTGCCTTACACATCTGAGCTCCAGACAGGCTCTGGCCTTTCTGACTCTGTCCCTAAGTACCCAGGCAATATTCTACCTTATTTTTTTTTTCCCCAGTACCTTCTTCTACCTCTTGTACATTTCCTTTCTGTGTTTTAGTTCAATAAGATTCTGCCTTCTTAGCCAAGCTTAGATTCTGCCAAAATTACCAGCCTTCCTGCACGTGAATACAGTTAACTCATGAGATTTCAATAAGAATAAGTATGCAAAACTTTAGCTGGAGATTACGTGTATTGTGACTTGCCTTCACTTCTCTCAAATATTAAAAAAACCTTCTGTGAGTGGTAGAAACAATATTCTGTTTAATTGCCCAATTAAACAGCTTTTCTTCTTAAAATAACAGCTGCATTATACTTCAAATAAGCATATGTTATAGTACCAGAAGGAGATACTGTAATTATATATAGGAAGAAGAAGGGGGGGTAGAGTGTATGTACGTTCACTGACTATGGAAAATTCTTCCCATCCTTATCAGACTTAGACAGAAGAGAGTTGTGCATTTAGCCTTTGCCTTCCCTATTTCAGGGGCCACATCACCCCAAAAGCTATTCTGTTACTCAGCTGCCCGTCGAGTCTTGAACTAACTGAATCCCAAGAAAACCTCCCATGCCCTTGAAGGAAGAAACACACCTTTTCTTCCGTCCATGGGAAGACCTCCCATTCTTGCACCTGCACAAAGCCTCTCTGCCCTTCTCCCCACAGCTGGTGCAGTGCTGCAGCCCAGGCTGTCTGCCCATGGAACACTTGGCACACTGCCGTTGACTGCTGCTTCCCTGACCCAGAGAGAAACCAGATCTCGTAGGGCCAACTTGTTCCAGCTGCCACCTGCCTCCCTTTTCTCACTGCAGGGTTCACCAACAAACACCTCCATAGCTGTACAAATGCACCCTAACCTTAGCTAAGGAGTCATGGCCATTGCTTCAGTAATAAGAGTAAAATCTTTATTCTGCCTTATTTTAGGACTGGAAAATTAATTCCTGAACATTCCAAAACAGTTGATACGGCTATTGTTTGCACTCTCTACAGAGTGCTCTTGTAGACACTGAAAGCCAATATAACTAGCAGAAGATATGAGTATTTGTAAGAGGCAAGGACTACAATTTCCTGCCAAAATAATAAAGCAATAATTTCATGATGATGGGATAACAGCAGGATAATTAAACACTCACTTTACATGCCTGATCTCTGCAGTTATTGAGAGAGGGAGAACAGTTAGCTGATCTTATTGTCACCTGGAGCATGGTGGTGTAAGCAGCATACACAGCAAGGGAGAAAGCATGATGCAGCTGAGAACCATGGAAAGTGAAATTGCTTAGATTTAGAGAAGGAATTATTTGTGCTGCCTAAGAGATGTCCCTGATCTTCCATTTTGAATCACAAGAATCAACCCTGTTAGCAAAAACTAGAGGACCAAGTCCGTCATTTTGGCAAAGGCTGAGAGAGTAGATGGTGCCAAGTTTAATAATATCTAAGCTGGCATAACATCTTCATACTTAAGGAATATAATACAGTATTTGAAGGGAAAGAGTTGTTAGCTGGTGTCAGCATGAAACTGGAAACATATCATAGAGAAAAATGTGATCTTTACCTGCTATGGTTAACAGGTTAACAGTGTGAGGTGAACTTGCTTTTATGTTAGCAGCACTTTTCCAAATATAGATCATAAGAAACTAGTGAGAGAAGTCATGAGGGAGGTATAAAGACTGGTCAGGGAAAATGGATTAATAGTAGATAGTAAGCGGGCCCCTGAAGGATCATAATAAATGATAAAGGATTCTCCAGGCAGAATATGATGGATGAAGTTGCCTGGAGCTATTTTCTATTTAACATTTATATTAGTGATTTAAAAATTTATTTGATATGGAGTGCATCAAAATTTATAGATGACAAAAGCAGGAGGATTTTTAAAGTCGATACTTGGAGGACACGAAGTGTTTACAAAAGAATTTAATGAGGATGCAAAACCAAGCCAGCATGTGGAATTCAATGTTGTCACATGGAAGAGGTGTGCTCAAAGAGACTGAAATATGCCACTGGTGTTGTACCTTTAAAGGTACTGTTTGTGGAGAACACAATTCACAAGAGGGCTCCTTAGACTTTTGTGACTTATTTTAGTCTTGCTGAAGTTCCCTGGATGGTGGCAAATATTCCTTTGAACACCCCTCTGCAGCACTTATTTAGGTGATTATTTTCATTCTCATCTCAGCCTTATGTTGTAGCTGGATGCCATACAAGAAATATCATTTTTATATGAATCATGCTTTTTAAGTACTCACACCTACTATGCCCAAACATATATCAAGAAAATATCATAAAAGACTTTTCTATTTTTAACACTTTGGGTTTAGAGAATGAGAATATAGAGAGGAATTATGACAGATGCTGTAGAAGAAAGCTGTCAAGTTTGCTCTCACTAAAATGAGGAAAGGAGATCCTCTTTTTGCCTAGTTGGTTTGATAGGATATATATTAACTCTATTTTTATGACAAAGTGTTGCTTTAGGGGGAAGATAGTCACCCCAGGACAGCAGCTTAGAATCCCAAAGAACTGCAGGGCTTTCTTGCTTTACAAGAATGATGTGTCCCAGTACAAAATATCTAGTAACAGAGCTGAATGTGGTGGTTTCTTTTGCCAACATCAAAATTTAACTAAAGGCACTTCAGAACACCTGGGCATTGTGACTGCAACTCTTAAGAAAACAAGCCCTGTTACAAAGCTTATTAGTTACCACATTCTGGCTATGATAAAACCTTTGCATGAACTGACAAAAATAAAGATTGAAATGAGACTGAATCAAATTCCAAAGTAAGACTGTAAGAAATGCTGTACGGGACTAGACAAGGACCAGGCTAAGAATCCTAATTTAACTGGCAATGGCCCACAAGGGCATTTGAGAGCAAAGCAGATATGAACTGCTTCAGATTCCATGGCAAATACTTCGGTTCAGATGTGACTTCAGTTCATCAAATCCTCAGTCATAATTGATATTTTTTAACTCGTGACTCTTCAGAGCTTATTATATTCCATCTGGATGAATAGACTAGAACAGGATATTTCAGTGGGAAAAGACCTACAACTATCACTAATCCAACTGCCTGAACAACTCAAGGCTGACCAGAAGTTAAAGGTGGTTATCAAGGGCATTGTCCGAATGCCTCCTAGACACTGTCAGGCTTGGGGCATCAACCAGCTCTTTTGGATGCCTGTCGCAGTGTTTGACCATCCTCTTGGTAAAGAAATGCTTCCTAAAGTCCAATCCAAACCTCCTCTGCTGCTGCTTTGGAGCATCCCCATCCAGTGTCCTGTCACTGGATTCCAAGGAGAAGAGATCAGCACCTCCCTTTCCATGTCCCTGGTTCAGGAAGCTTTAGAGAGCAGCTGTCAGAAATGGTGGTAAATCCTCTGTGATAACATATTTAAGAAGAAAAAAAAGTGATGTTGCAGATGTAATTGCAGCCAGAGAAGAGAGGAGTGAGAATATGTGAGAGGAACAGCTCTGCAGACACCAAGGTCAGTGGAGAAGGAGGGTGAGGATGTGCTCCATGTGCCTGAGCAGAGATTCCTCTGCAGTCTGTGGTGAAGCCCATGGTGTGGCAGCTGTGCCCCTGCAGCACACGGAGGAGACCCACAGTGGAACAAGTGGAGGCCTGAAAGAAGCTGTAACCCTGTGGAAGGCCCATGCTGGAACAGAGTCCTGGCAGGGATCTGCAGACCCATGGAGAGAGGAGCCCACACTGAAGCAGGTTTCCTGGTAGGACCTGTGATCCCATGGCAGACCCACACTAGAGCAAACCGCTCTTGAAGGACTGCACTCTGTGAAAGAGTGACTCACGCTGGAGTAGTTTGGGGAGAGCTGCTGCTGTGGCATGTACACGTATTGGAGAAGTCTGTGAAGAACTCTATCCCATGGGAGGGACCCTACGCTGGAGAAGGGAAAGGACTTCTCTACCAGAGAAGTGGCAGAAACCACCTGTGATGAACTGACTGTAACCCCCATTCCCGTCTCCCTGTGCTGCTGGAGGAGAAGGAGGGAGAGCTGATATGGAGGGAGAAGCGGCGGGAAGGTGTTTTTATTTTACTTATTATTATCCAGCTCTGATTTTGTTAGTAATAAATTCAATTAATATCTCTCATTTGAGTCTGTTTTGCCTGTGACGGTATTTGATGGGTGATCTCTCTAAGTTCTTTGTCTCAACCCCTGAACCTTTTGCTGTATTATCACTCCCCTGTCCATGGGTGAGTGGCACCCAGCCAGGGTCAACCTACCACCCTTGTATACAAAGGGTAAAAACACAGTGGCTTGTAATCACACCTAAAAGTTCTCTTTTCCACGTATTACTATTCCTTAATCAAGAATCTAACATAGATATCTCAAATCAGAGTTACTGATTCCCAGTGGAACAGCATTGAAATTGATATTTACGAGTTCAGATTAAATTTAGAGTATCTCCAAAGATTTGTGGAACCTGCAGTGGCAAGTGGTTTTGGAGATCTCTTTTTCTCTGCAGGTACATTGTAGGCATTTATGCTTTTTAAAGGCACATGGAGTATACTTCTTCCTCTTCATTTAGACACCTTTAACTATTAATTCCATTGTTTTCCCCTTGTTTTCATATCTGAAATTCGGGTATTCGTGTGCTATACTGGTGACTTTCGGAATTAGCTTTTATAAGCTCTTTCAGAGCTGTCTTCTGTCATGTTTCCCCAAGCACAGGCAAGGAGGAATTATAAATTCATTTATGCTAAGCAATGCTTTCCTGCTCAAATAGCACCCACAGTTTTTTTCATGGATACAGGCAGAATATGGTAATACTCAACGTAGGAGAGGGATTCTTGTGCCAGTCACGTCCCAGCTTGCAAGAAAGGAGAGAAATCACGCTTCTTCCTTCCACACAAATGCTGGTGCATCAGGATGGTGGCAGCACAGTTTTTTCCATCAGCACTGAAATAAAAAGTGGATTTACCTTTCCTCTAGTATGTCCTGAGAAGCACTTCATGGTGCCATCACAGTTTACTAATTACCCACAGATATGATTGCCCTTTCTCCTCCAGCTCACCCAAAATCCAGAGTGCTTCTTCCACCTGGGGTTACACCAGAGGGCTACAAAATACCTCTAAGCAGATAGATCACACTGAGTTTGACAGACTTGAATTTCCACTTTTCTTTGGGGGAGTTAAAAGTTCATACAAAAATGAGGAACTAAGCCATTACTTTAAAAATGAAGTAAAATGTCTGTTTTATAATGCACACTGACTTCTTTCCAACCAAGCATAAAATCTTTTTCAAGCTGATTTCTGTTCCTATATTTTCAATGTCAGTGGTGATAATGCAGCATTCAAAGAAAAGAAGTGATAGACTAGAAATTTTGTTTGGTTGTTTTTCGAGAAAAATAAAGCCAAGTTGAAAATTCATGTATAATTTAACAAAAAGGAAGAAGGGGAAAAGGCATATTAAAAAAAAAAAAAGAGAAAACTGTCATGAGTGTTAAATGGTGTATGATAAGTTAATGTTGGTAATGCATCATCTTTAATCATAGTGTGGATGATGGAACTAAAGCAGAAACATGGAATATGGAAAAAGAATGTTAATTGAAAAAGGGAACAAAAATTTTAATCAAAGAATAAGAAACTCGTAAAGGACAAGATTAATTATAACAACAACAACAAAAAATCAGAAGTGCCAGGGTTGCCTTGGAAGCAATTAGTTACCATCCTGGAAGGTTGTGCAACAATCAGCCTCTAATGTACTTAATGGGCTTAAAGGTCATTTCTCACCCTCAACAATTCTTCATAATTCACTTCAGACACAATACCAAAATCACGGGAATATTTGACTGAGTATTAACTGCTGAGGCATAAATACTTCATTTTTGATAGGATTTTTAGATAATACAGAGCCTTTTTATATACCTGATTTGCATATAAATGTGTCTGCATATTGGGCTCAATGGGAAATTTGGGGGGAAAAAAA
>WAAE01023461.1:0-11402 GCA_013400495.1 Nicator chloris | reverse complement strand
TCAGGTGAGCTAAAAAGCCTAATAAAATATTCCTGAATTAAGGTTTAAAGAATAAGTAAAGAGCATCGTAAAATGTAAAGGCAATGCAGTAGAATTGCACATAAAAGTTTGTATGGAATTTGAAAAATGTCTCTGTAAAGAAGTCTATACAGTTTGATCCACTCCATTTTCAAAAAAAAAATCGCTACTATTACAGGTTGTTTCATTAGGGAAAAAATATTGAAGGCAAAGTTTGCCATGGACATGGAGAGCTGAAGAAACTTGATTTCATAATGTAGTAATAACTAGTAACCAAAAAGCTTAGATGTGTAGAGATGGCTCATATGTGCTTGATGTGTGAAAAGTCTAGGAGGGATAGAAACCCTTGTGCTTCAGTGCATGCACCAGTCATTAAGTGCTTGGAGGAAGACAATTCTTCTATGAATAGATTATTTTATAATTATGTTTTTTTACAAGGATTGAAAAATGGCAGATATCAGAAATAAAAAAGAAGGTTGGACAAAACTGATCTGACATTATGGGACCCTATTTAGTCTTTTGATAGACAATGTTGATAAAATTGAATGTACTTTTTGATAAATAAATTATTGTAAAAATACTCATCATTAAAAACAATATATATATTTTCATTCTATTTCACCCTAGAGGGATGCTTTAACATGGAGCAGTTTTGTTAAATACATTTATTAATTATAAAAAAGACACTATGCAAAATCAGAATAATTATTTTCTAGAATATCTCTGATATGAGTCAGGTAAACATATAGAAAATTCCATTCAACTAACTCTTTTCCAGGTCACTGATGTTAGAAGTCAATAGAAAAAAAATCCCTAGAACAGAGAGAGCATATAAGCAATGGGCTTCTCCTCAGGAAACTGATCTGCAACACTGAAAAAGCAGCTTTTAGGAGAAAAAAGAACTTTAAGGAGAAAGACGTAGATGCATAATGGAGGAACGTGTCTTTGAAAATGTCTTCACTCAGTAACCCACTTCCTGCTCTCATTTGTTAGTAAAATATCCAGGACCTCGGAGCAGTTTAATCCATGAGACTTCGACTCCCCACTGGTATTAAAAAATTCTGACATTTATAGTCAATCTACAGCAAGTTTCATCTAACCCATATAATCTTTAGCAAAACAAAGAAACAAAAATATAATTTAAAAAATCAACCAGATATTTCAATCAAACAATATGTCCAATGTGCATCACAGGTTTGTTATAATATCAGACATACGTTCAACTACTAAAAAAAATATACATAATATGATGGAAGTTTTGTAATATTGGCAATACTGAGTTTCTGTTGAGACAGTTATAATTTTTTTTTCCCCTATCAAGCAATTTCCAAAGCATAAGTTCTACTTAAATGAAAACTATAGCAAACTTTCTTGGTTAATGAGATTCCATGTTAATCCCCCATGCTGCAAATCAATTATTTAAAGCCTTTCACAGCTAATGAATCATATAGTACTTTCTGATTAATGCCAACAAGCTAGTTGTAATGCAGTGAAGCAATCAACAGTCTTAACCACTCTGTTATAAGAATACTTCTCTGTGGCTAAAGAAGAAATGACACAAAATATTTTAAAATAAAGTTTTTTTGCATAAGAAAAACACAGAACTCAAATTACAACAGAGAATATATTGTCATGCTTACTAGTAAAAGACTAAGAGCTAATATATGTTAATTGCAAATTCTGCAATGCAATAGTCAAATATCAATGCTTAGCACTTTTCAGGAAAACCTTTTCTACAGAAGCATATATATTATACTGACTGCTTCTCACTAGATGATGAAATAAAGTACTGGTACTATAGTAGAAAAGTGCTGTGGATATTTCATTAATTTAGATAATGTAAGTATGTTGTTTTTCAACTTATCTCTGATGCATTGTGATCAATATTCTTGAATGGTACTGAGTGAGATTTTCTCAATAAATGTATTTAACAATGGTATGTTATTGAGGAAAGACTTTCGGGATAATAAGGAAAAAAGATAACATGGTAAATTACTAGTATCCAGGGAAAAAAATCCAAAACGAAAACCCCCTCACCAAAACAAACAAGCAAACTAAAAAAAGTGATAAAATTTGTCATTTAAAGGTGATAAAATTTGTCTTTTAAAAGTGTTTAGCTACTGTGTTGGTTTTGGCTAGGAGGTAAATTTGGCTAGGAGGTAAATTTGGCTAGAGGCAAATTTCTTCACTATGGCTTTTACAGGACTATGTTTTGGGTTCGAGACCAAAAGAATGTTAATTACATAGATTGTAGACCACTTTGTGGGATGTCTGGTGCATCTGGAATCAATTGCCCTAGGGGTGGTAACAGAGCCCCACCAATTGCTACAGACTGATGCAGAGTGCCCGGGAACAGGATGAAGGTCCTGAACACCTCCCATATATCGATGACATTATTATGGGGGGTTTCATGCTTTATCCTGAGCCAGTAATCAACACAGTTGTCTGCTCACTTCCCCACCAAAACGATCAAGGAGAAAATTGGAAGGGTGAAAGCTAGGGAACTCATGGATTGAGAGAAGACAGTTCAATAGGGAAAGCAAACAAAGAAAACCAAGGGATTCATTCACTGCTTCCCACTGGTGTTCAGCCATCCCCAGGAAAACACAGCTCCATCACACACAATGGTTACTTGGGAAGACCAATGCCATCCCTCCAAACGTTCCCCTTCTTACTCTTCTTCCTCACACTTTATGTGCAGAGCATGATGTCACATGGTCTGGAATATCCTTTGGTCAGTTTGGGTCACCTGTTCTGGCTGTGTCTCCTCCCAGGCACTCCCAACTTCCTTGCCAGAGTGGCAGTACAGAAAGCAGAAAAGGCCTTGGCTCTGTGTAAGCCCTGCTCAGCAAGAACAAAATTATCACTATATTATCAGCCCTGTGTTCCGAACCAATACAAAACACAACCCCATACCAGTCACTGTGAAGAAAATTAACTCTACTCCAGTCAAAACCAAAACATGGGACAATGCAGATATGTTTGAGAAAAGTAAAAGAATAATTCAGATTTTTTTGGAATCTAGTTTTTCCATAAAACAATTGAAAGTCAGAGGCCTTGGACTCCAGTAGATCTAACTTTGACCTCTTCAGGGACCTATGCAGAAGGATCATAGGGGAATGCAGCCTAGAAGGAAGATGGGTCCAAGAGAGTTGGTCAGTATTTCAGGACCACTTCCTCCTGGCTCAAGTGCATCCATCCCTTGAGGCAACAAAGTGCTTTAGCAGGAAGGTTAAATTAGGTGACTTCCACTAATCCCCTCCAATCTTGCCCAATCTGTGATTCTGTCACCTGTACAGAGATCAGTTTTTATTAATAAAATGGCAAGATGGGCATTGATCATGGCACGATTACATTGTAATGGATGTAATCAATATAATAACAGCTACATCTCTACTAATTTACAAAAAGGAAACACAATATTACCAGGAATTTGATAGTTCAAGCGTGTACTGTCACGCTGTAAAAGGGGAGTCTGGGAGGATTCTTTTTCATAGATTTCTCGGACGGAAATAAAGCTCAAATGCGGCAATATTATATCTGAGAACTGTTTATTGATAAAGAAGGGTAAGTGTTCCTAGCAAAGAGAGATAGAAAAACAAGCAGATCGGGGAAAACAGAGACGGCGAGAGAAACAGACCAGCGAACGCCGCCGTACCGCGGGCGCTGTCGGCGGCGGCTCGGCAACCGGAGCCCAGTGCCGCAAGCTGCCGTGAGGCTGCGTGGCTCCCGGGGCGGGCTGGGCGCGATTTCCAAGCCGCAGCCGGCTGCGTGTCCCTTCTGTGGGCCAAGCACAGGCTGCCCTGGCCCCGGGCGCGCTCCTGCAGCAGCCGCGGCCCTCAGGGCCGGGGCGCGGCGGCTGCGGGCGGCGGCGNGGCGGCAGCTTTCCCTGCCCTGCTCGGCTGCCCGGCGAGGCCTCCCCGGGGACAGCGCTCCCAGCACGGGAACGGCCCTGGAGTCACTTTTCACCTCGTGGGTAACACACGATGAGGCACAAAGAAAAATCAGATCGGTCCTTCTCATAGGGGTATATTAATAAAAGCTCACAAAATCTAAATGACTAACCAGTATTGAGTTGATTTCAATCTTGAAGTAAAACAAAACAAAACAAAACAAAACAAAACAAAACAAAACAAAACAAGCAACCCAAAAACTCCCCCCAAAAACAACAACAACAACAACAAAAACAAACCCACAAAAAAAACAAAAACAAAAACAAAAAAACCCCAAACAAACAAAAAACCCCCCCCACAAAAACAACAACAGAAACAAACCCATCAAAAAACAGCATAAAAGTGAAACAGGATCAAGACTAGAGCTTTACGTACTGTTGGACATTTGGAGTTACCAGTTTGTGACTTTTGCCTTTTACTTGATTTTGGAGAAATTAAAAAAAAAAAAAAACAAACAAGATATTAGACATACATAGGTCACAGTATAGCCAGCAATAATGAGAGGAAGTATAATAAGTGAAAATTCTTCCTAAAATATGTCTTAGGCAGATGGCTAAGTATAGTCAATGAATTACTTAGAAAGAATCTCCAAGATACCTGAGCTCAGTTCTAGATGTGCATTAATTCATTATTTCCTGTGACTATTCAGGAGTAAGACAAGCAAGATCATTATGCTTTTAGCAAATTTGCAGTTGTTTTGTGCATGCATGTCACTGGTAAGTGTTTGAACCTTATTGCTTTTTTCCTTAGTAAAGCAGGACGAGTAACAGTGGTTCCATCATCTTTTGCAGAGTTGGTAATGTCTAGGCAAACATCAAAGAAGGTCTGGGTAAACTTAATCACTGCAGTACAAAGGAATTAATCTCCCATGTCACTTATGATGATAATTCAGGCTGGGGGTACTTCTGTCTCTGGACCCATCAACTATGTAATTGTGGGATGAGAAGAATGGTAAGCAAGGTGGAAGAGCATCAGTCTGGTTTCTAGTACTACTCACATATGGAAGTTAACAGCTTGGCTGTGATATCTGCACCAAAGGATTATTTTTGTCTTTCAACAAATTGTTCTGGAGATTCAAAAAGAGAAACAGTGCAGGAAAATACAGAAAAGATTTTCCTGAGCTCCACACATTAGCTGTATCACTTACTCTTGAGAAAAACACAGTGCTAGCTCCTAGATAGCCCAAAGACTGCAACAGGAAAAAAAAAAAGCTCAGATAAAATGTTATGAAAAACGTTGAGCATTTTAATGAATAAAATTGAAAATATTAAAAGCATGTTTTTTCAGTGATACTTGTCCTCAGATTATTTTACTAGTAGTTTAAAATTTTCTATCTAAATTATAACAGCCTTTGAAAAAAAATCTAATTACTTCTTTTGAAAGATGTCTCTCTTTTTCATATGATCAGAAAAATCTTATAAATCAATTATTTAAATATTATCAAAATAATAATAACAGATATATTTGGTGTTTTATTTACAAAAGGACTTAAAATGAACGGAGATATTAAGTATACTAAAATTTATGAGTTAATGTAAAAAATAGTTCCTTCCATCCCCTTCAAATCACTTATTGTGCATTTGACCTTCTGAATAAATCTATTATAACAGAACCAACTGTGTGAAGATGATGATTACTATTGAAGTTAGGGTAGCTCAGCAAGATAGCAAATAATTGAAACTTCAGTAGTGTGTAAAATAAAATGAACTTGATTCATTCTATGACCATACAGGGAACAAGGTGTTTTCTCCTCTGAAGTGAATATGTTATACATAAAACCATACCACAGATGCAATCTTTTAGAGGATTCTGACTTTTTTTGCCCTGACAAATTTTTTATAGCTCCAAAGATCCTATCATTTTAAAAAATGAGTTATTCCATTGGGAGTGAATATTTTATAGTATATCTAGATGGTGATGATGTGAGAGGCTTGACATTTTGAAGTTTCTACTGACCAGGCAGTAATTTTCAAATAACTTATTAAAAGAATTTAAACTACTAGATTGAAGGACTGAGAAGTAACCCACCAAAAAAGTTACTGAAATATAAGCTTAAATGGGGTAAATATAGGGCTAGAAACTCTTTAAGAGCTGTTTCCCCCTGGGATTTAATACTGACTTGCCATATGGTATAAAAAATGTGATCGGTCTGCACTTATAAGGAACAGTTCCTACAGGGTGACTTTTCTGGAACTGTCAAAATCTGTGTTTTGATGAATATAACTGGGACAGCTTCTTAACATCATGGGGAGGTTTAATATAATCCATGGGTGTTTGCTTTACTTCCTCTATTTATTTTATTAAATTTATCTGACTGGCAGAAGAGACACATCATAAAACAAGTCAAAAAATAAAAACAAAGTCATATGACTACTTTGTGTGAATGATAAATTATTTCCATACAATTCAAATGTTCTTGCTACTATTTTTGCTCAACACTCACTTAGTATGAGCATTCAGATGAAGGAGTGAAATAAACTAAAGGTATTCCTTGTTTATATGGAATTGTGTACCTATGTGTGTGTGAGCCACAAAGGAGTGGAAGGCATAAACAGTGTAATTGTTTGCATATTCTTGTGATGCTTTTTAGTAATTAAGTATTGCACTCATACTAACAGATATGCTTATAAAAATTCTCATTACCTCTAGAAGGTATTGTTATTCTCTTTTTTATAAATATGGAAGTGAAGCCAATTAGCCTATTTTTGCTCTAAAAAGTCTTGAAATGTTTATTGAGGATTGCCCTGTAAAAAAATTTTCCCTAGCAGCTTTTAAGAAAATTGGCTTCTGGTGAAAGTTGCCCAACAATGAGTTATTACAAATTTAGCTTTGCTACTGAGATCTGGATTCTTCCTTTCTTTCTTCCTAGTATCAGAGTGTATATTTGCAAGATAAGTACAGCATTGATTAATCATGCATGTGGTGTGATTTCGGAAACATATGTTAACTTGATTAACTCTGTTAATTGATCATATTCTGAAGAACCGGTGATCCCATTTTGATTTTATTCTGTAAGAATTAGAATATACTCAAGTTCAAATTAAAAGGGGCATTTGCAATGCAGTAAAGCTTAGCATACATCTAAAAGTGCAGTTAGGCAACATCACAAAAATAAAATACATTAGGGCATATGCACTTGTGACTGAGACATTTTGGAGTAACACAGATCTGTTAGGATTTGCAGATAGAAAACAAGGCCATAAATAAAACCTCTGAGAAAATATTTGCTGTTAATAAAAGCTAATGTCAATAGCACAGAGTAGTAGTTAGGGTGTGTGTGTTAATGTCTCTAGTTCTATCCGTGTCACCCTGAAACCAAAAGAGCTCTTGAACTATAAAATGTATGAATTGAAAGTGCTTTTAAGGATAGCATTAGTGTTAGAGACCCCCAAGTACAGCTACTGTAATCCTGTAAATGGGCACCTTATCAAAAAGAAAAGAAATGTCAAGGGAACTACTATATGTATATTTGTTGTTTGCATAGAATTATACCAGTTTTCATGATTGAATTTATCTTTTAAAATGTACTTCTTCAAAAGAATGCCATGGAAAGTTTAGAATTATTTTAACACCCCTGCACAATATTTCTTACGTGAACCGATCTTTTAAAGCTCCATTGAACCCTGCATATTGTAATACGGTAGGCAGATTCAGACATTCTGCATCCTTGGATAGAAATGACAAAACTGATTTTACCAGTACATTCTAAGATTAAATTTCACAATTAATAATACCTACCATCTATATCTGCAAGACAGTTTAGAGGGAACCAAGAAGGAAGAGAGGCTTTCCTTTTATAATCAGTGCAGAAGTCCAGATCTACAGAAACACTGGGTGGAATTACATGTTCTTATGTCAGTATGTAGTGTTGTCTCTTAAAATTAATTGGATTCAACTATTCAAGTCAGAGTATATCTGAGCATGAATACATTAAGGAGAGAAATTGAAATTCGTTATGCTAATGAGTCAATGGTATGTTCACCCTGCTCAGTGCTGTTCCATGCCGGATTTGCTGATTGTAAGTAGCAGTATTTCCATGTTTTTACAATATTCTCTTTGTCTAACACTCTGCTTTCCCATTCATGCTTGCTTGCTTCTCCTGAGACAGGCAAGAAACCTTTCTGAAGCCTCACTTTGCACCATGAAGACTTAAAAAAAAAAAAAAAAAAAGACATTTTAGTATGGTATAAGCCAGCAGTGTTAATCACAGGATAGTTTCTTTTGGTAAAGGATTTTTTGTTTTCCTCTGTAAAACAGACTCTATTCTGTAAATCAACTACCAAATATGGATGACCAGATATATACCAGAGAGATACCTTCTCTCTGACAGCTTCATTAATTTGAATTGCGTTACTCTCAGAGATTGATTTGACTCATTAAATCAAAAAACTAAGTTCTCACTAAAATTAGTTGTAGCCCTTCTGCTTGTCTAAGAAGCCTTAAATATCTAAACCATTATTAGATCAGAAAAATTGATTAATATGCTTGAAAAAGTGTCAGTCAAAACATGAAGAATATTTTATATTTCCACCTTTCTGGCTGATTGCAATAGCTCCAGCCAAGCATGATTATCTCTAGATTTAAAAAGCAACAGCTAATGGAATGACAGAATTATAGAATCACTTTGTTTGGAAAAGACCTTCAAGATCATCAAATCCAACTGTACATTTAAAAACAATGGGTATTAAGGACTCTGTGAGAAGATGATGCAATAGGATATTTTTCCACAGTATTTTGGAGAGTGATACAAACCTAACTGTGTATTGTTCTTTTATGATCCAAAACTATTTTTCTTTGGGTTGTAACAGAGAGGAAGAGCATCTAATGGAATTTAACAAAGACAAGAATATTAAGAGAAGCAAAAATCAAAGATACATTAAGCACTGAGATTATATATTATCATTTATTATTACATTATTTCTTTATTAAAGTACTCTACTGAGAAGTAGATGACTTAGAAATTATATGCATAAGACCAATCAAGTTGACAATGTGAGTAATTCGTGTGGACAATCTGGCTGACGAATTGGGCAGAGAGCAAAACTATAGAGTTCATGTGTGCTTCAAATTTGTGCTGTCACTTAGATGCAGCTTAAAGCCAACTTAAAACACTTTTTTTGAGCATAATAAGTACCAGTATGGATATGTGTTTATTAGCATATACATAAAAACATATATGCAGATGTCTTAATTACGAATAGGTTTTTAAAGAAAAACAGTATCTTCTATTGACTAAAAGCAATAGAAGATTGTTGTATCACAGTCTTTTTGCCCTATTATTGATTACAACAAAATTTGGCCAGGACACGTTTGGTTGATTTGAACCTGAAATCTAAAGCAAGCTGAGGCATTTTCATTAAAATCCATCTATGAAATACAAACTTCTTCATTCCATTTAAACTGGACTTTTCATCCTTTAGATACTGAGCAGTCTTATTACTTGCTGCAAGTCTTAGTGAGTGAATGTTAGGGAGCATGATGGATATTTATTTGACAGTCATATTTTATTCATGACACAGAACAGAATGTATGTGGCTAATGGCCAGGAAATAATCACTCTTTTGCTGAATGCATGCATTTAGGTGTTTTATGAAGCTGCTTGAAATCAGATAATTCTCAAAAGAAAACTGCTAGTTCTGCTGCTGAAATACATTACCTAATTCCAGAGGTTAATTCAAACTTTATTGCCCATTACTAGCTATGATACGAAGAACTTTGTAAGAAATTGTAATCTGATAATCTGCTTCTCTGAGTTACCTGGCAAAAAAAAGAAAAGAGGTTTTATAGATGGTTAAAAAAAACACGACCTCACGTGCTTTCAGGAAAGCTTGGTCTGTACTCACACAAATTATGAATTATAAATCGAGACCAAGTGTTTAACAGTGGATCAAATGATGTGAAATTATTGAAACTGTTTATACTTATATATTGTTTAATAAATTAGCAGTTGAATAGAGGAAAATATTTATTCTTATACCACCAGTAAAACATTAGACAACTTTCTTTTTGTGGTGATGAGTGTAACTGTATTTGGCTGTATTATTGTAACTGTATTTAGAGAAAATCAACAGTAAAAATCTTTAATTGGGTTTTACAACAAAAGTTATTGAAATTTAATAAATTACATTTTCTAGATGTCTGGTTAATATTACTATTATCCTGTTCTAATAATGAAATGAGACTAGTTTAACTATTTTATTATATTGATTTAAATTTTAATTAATTGTAAATAATCATTGCCTTTATTGTATTTTGTTATTTAAAAAGGTAAAGTGAAATACGTGTCTTCTGTTTTAGCTACTTATATTTTCTTAATCATATTTCTACAAATGTAGAACCCTCTGAAAACTAGATATGTCGTCAAGAACTTTATTTAAAGTCTTATATTGGGATTAATCTTTAGCTCTCTAATACAAGACTCTTTTAACATTTGTGGAAAAAAACAAGTACATAAATAAATGATACTCACACAAAAGCACACACATAAACAAACAAATGCTTAAGGATTACAAAGTGTACTTTCCAGTAATTACACACTCAAAGCTATTTAGTCCTGTCCTCTTAAGCATTGGGTAATTGGTTTTGAGGAAGGTGAAGACATAGGTTCTGGCAACAGCTAGATAAAGAAAAGTCATATTAGGATATGAAACTTCCTTAAAAAGCTTATTACAAAAGATTGCCAATGACCTTGCTGTAAAAGAATTGTCAGTGAAGCCCACGCAGCCTGACTCTGAAAGACATAACTTAGAGAGCAAAGCAAGGAACACATTTCTGCAGCTGAAGCAAAAGTAACAAAGGATAAAGAATTTTGAAGTAAAAAAATTACGCTCAAATGGATTTCTTGAATTAAGAAAGTAAAGACTGGAAGAATACCAGTGTGTGTTACATAAGCCATCGTTAGGTGCAAGTAATCTTACAATCTAAAAAATTATTTGTTTGCATAAAAATAAATGACTACTATTAATAAATGCGATCTTCAGTTAAGGCCATGAAATTGTGGGCCGCACATACTTGATGATCTTTGATTATCAGGCATCTTTCAAACTGATATATTAACAACTTTTCTTCAAAAATCACAAACACTGTTACAACTGGAAGCAAGAGATTGAATTGGCTGCTTCTCAGAGTTATTTTTCTTAGAAAAATAAGGTTGGAGGGTTTTTTTTTCCCTGACACTTAGATAGGAAATTCTAAGATCAAATAAACAACATTTCTTGTTTTTTTAAATCTAAAATTGATCCAGGTAGATGGGGATATATTAACAGTTATAGAGAGGTGAAGGAGAATAAAGGAGAAGAAAATAAAATAAACAAACTACCAGTAGTTTCTATTGATATTTTTAGTCACTTTTCTGCTTTTCCTGTAATATGAAAAAACTTCCAAATAAAAGTTAATCCCTACTTTTTTTTTTTGACAAATTAAAATAGTAAT
>WAAE01023460.1:0-26620 GCA_013400495.1 Nicator chloris | reverse complement strand
AAATGAAAGTCAAGTAGAAAATAGACAGCTAGCTTCTATCAATTTCCAGCAGAAGTATTTGGTTGCTTTTGAAAAATCTCCTCTAAATAGAAAATTATGACAAATACAAGATATTAATTCCTAACCATAAAGGAAGAACTACCTGCTTCTCAAATCAAGAGGCAAGTTCTTGTGCTTGCTCAACTCATAAATACACTTTCAGGCAAAAATACCTACAGGCAGTCAGCACTTCATGCCTCAGCCTCACCTGCCATTTCCATGATCAGAAGCTTTCTGCACCTCTACAGCTATGTCTCCAAGCATCTCATCTGTCTCTTGAGAAGCACAGACAGGACTTAAGGCAATTGGTCTACACCAATTCTCAGCTGTTGAGTATGAAGACCTACAAGCCTTTCATTTAAATAAATGCTCAGGAAATTCAAGGATTAAAAATGAGCAAGAATATCCTATCCTCACCTGTCATAACCTTGCAAGCAGTCCCCAGATATTTTAGTTAATGGAGATAGTTGCTTCCAAAGAATCTGACTGCAGATTTTTACCCCAAGGTGAGAAAAAACGGAGTCTGTAAATGTCATTCTCTCTGCAGCAACCATAAATGGAAGGCACACAACTAACTCGGTTCAATTTTGGCGACCAGGCAAGATGAATCTTACTCCGAAAGCCCATTTGTTGGTGGCCAGCAATAGCAGCTGCTCTAATATATATCACACCAGCTGACATAATTTCATTGCTCAAGTACAGCCAATAAATAGCTTGACAGACACCTGAAGGATCCTTAACTGCCAGTCACCGACTAGACCAGCCAGTTTATGACAAGAGAAAAACAATGGCTGCTCTCCAACTAAGTCAGTCTTCACCCTCAGCAGGGGAAATACATTTGAATTCCATAAAAACCCAAAAAGTCAACTGACTCAAAAGAAAAATCTCTCACTCTAGCATCAAGAACTACGATTGAATTCTAATGTCAATTTTATGCTCAGGTTTAAAGAAAGGCACAGGAGAAAGAAATGCTGACGCCGGAGTCAGCAGTTCCTACCCTGAGGAATGTAACTGTGCGAGAAGCATCTCAACTCAACAAGGTCAGCATCCCTCCCAAGACGAACATCTCAGGCACATGTAACTTAGTTTGCAGTAACTGCACAGACACACAGATTCTCACTCCCTACCTCCACGTAGGCCCAGCGGAACTAAACACGCGCCCTTCTAGTCAAAAGGGAGAGAACATCAAAATGCACTTTTAAAAACAGAAATCATGATGTATATGTATTTGGCTGGAATGAAGAAGATCATCCAACACCATCAGGACACAAGCTGAAGTGATCTATTATGTGACCTGCTGTCTACAAGCAATGTCTATCCAAGAATGAACTGACTGAACATGCTGGAATGAAGCATCTTTACCCGGAAGGCTGGCAAACAATGCGGCTCACACACTGCTAATACTAGAAAGGTCAAAGCAGCATTACTGTGCTAACAGTTGAGGCTAAAGTCATCTTCCACTGGTAGCAGCCTAAACTAAACTTAAAAATGCAACTTCTCAGTAGTTTTAACAGCTTCCTTTTGTAAGTGGGAGTGACATGAATGGATATGATTAAGAAATATCATACGACACCTCCTTCATGTGGACATCTTTGGTTGTCAATATTACGTCCATGCTCTTAATCATGTGTTAGAACTTTCCTTCTTCCTGGATTTTCAAGAAATCCTTGTGTTTCTTACTTGAAATGCATGCAGCAACAACAGACGAATCCCCAGCCCAAGAGCCATATCTCCAGCCCTACATTAGCTTATTGCTAGGATCCACCAAGGTTAATTAATATATACTTTACAGATAGGTAGTTTTCCTCGTACTTCAAGAAACAATAATTCTGCTCTCCCCTTGGAGGCTGCATGGTGTCTAGCATAGTTTGTTCATGCTTTTCTTCAGAGTAGCATCCTTATGCCTAGTACTCACTATGTTTGAAGAATTCTGCCTCTGGAAATGAGAATACTTACATTTGGTCATTTTCATAACATACAAAAATATTCTCTCTCTTTTCCACAAGATGTTAGCAACCCTTTTCCCTCATTTATACATGTACTAAGTAATTACAATTACATCAGCCCCAGCGGACAACAAACACTAGCTATACATGTGAGCTTAAATGTTATTTGAGAAAATCTTAATGATGATATTCAGCTTTATTTATATTGCATATAAGGACAGTATAAAAATAATAACTAGTATTTTAGACTAACAATAATACTCTAACAAGTTCATATGTCTTAAGCAGATTTCATTCTTTAAAATTTCATTCTTTTGGCAATTAACCGAAAATATGCAAAGGAACCTAAACGTTCATATCATAAAACAAAGAGAAACACTTCGCAGATAAATGTAAACTGAATAAACAAGTACAGTGAGCTTAAATATCTAAAATGACAAATTATGACATGTAGCAGTATTTTCACAGTCTCTAGAACAACACAGTGGTAACTGTAAGATCACTATTTCCAATTAAAGTACATAGACAACACCTGTCTAAATGTCTGTGCAAACACTTAATGTGCAGGAGGTCTGGCTTGAAACATGATGAAAATTATATCTGAACTGCACAAGTACAGTCTTCTTATGTTTCAAGCACAAATGACAGAATTTTACCAATAGACTGAGACTCCACAGGTAACTTCCCATGGCTGCAGCTTTAACCCAAGTCAAATCTGAAGCCTGAGCTATACTTGAGGGAGTAGAGGAGCAAAGGAGATTCCCTTACACTCTGAGTAATCTGCAACACTGTTCTACACTTGTATTATGGCCACTCCTGGGAAAGTTTCCCAAAAATTTCAAGAATTCGCAAATATTCCCAACAAACAGGTTCTGTGACAACTGACCTTCTAGGTAATAAGGTTAAAATGCATCAAGTTGTAAGGCAGTCTTTGCAAACCTCAAAATCGCCTACAGGGATCACGCAAAACCTCACATTGTTCCTTGCCTTATGGGTGGGGCACATCGTCCACATAAAGCACCCGGCCCCGCTGGCTCCACAGTAAGAATCAAGGCAGGAGCCGCCACAAGTTTATTCCAGGCTAAGTGCTACAAGTTACTGTATTCCAACTCAACTGTAAAATTAAAGTCAAGAGAGAAGGAGAAACAAAACAAAATAAACAAAAAACCCAAAATCAAACCAAACAAAAATAGCTGCCACAAAACCAGAGAACACTGGAAAAAGACATGCCTGGAACAGTCTATTTCACGTGCAATTGTTGGGTCCAGTATTTTTTTTTCCACTTTATCTCACTGGACTTTTTTGTATGACCAACTGCAACATAACCTAGAAGTGTCATACACATCTAGTCCATGTTACAGCACTGTAGCTACCTTAACTATTCTACTTCTCTACTAAGAGGTTTTAAAAATAACATTCATTCTTATACTAAAAAAATTTTCAGAGGCAACGACACTACTGTTTCACAAAATTCCCCAAAAGACTCTAATGTCATGTTACTGTGAAACAGACAAAAAGGCAAGACAATGTTTTAGGTAGCAGCAGGCTAGAAACAACTCTTTTTTAAAATGTTGTTGACTTCCTAATACAGGCTTAGCAGCCATAACAACATCATTAAATAATGAAATCTTAATAAGCCCAGATTTCACCAATGTTTAAAAATTTACATTGAAATCTATAATTCCTCAAATCAGCAACCACAACAACAAGCATGTTTAAAGTATATTATATCTAGACATCTTTTTAGACTTTGACACTACCTAAGAGCAGGAGATAAAAAATATTCCTCTTTAACAGGCAATTTTAAAAAATAAACATCCTATGACTGCTAAACAACTGGTGCACATTTAGTATCAACTTTGATCAGTTCCTGATTTTACAGCTATTTCAGATTAAAAGGCAATTTATTTTTTTTAATTCATAAGACTCAAAAATGACAAAAAACCTTTCTAATCTTCTCTAAAATATTTAACATACTATTTTGAAGTAAATCTCACTTCAAATTTATGGGCATTTAAAGGTCAACAGACATCATCTGACAACGAGCTACTAAGACACACAATTCTCTACTTAATGCTTCCATAATTCAACAACCAGGTCTTCAGAGGTTGAGAGAAAGAGAACAAAAGAGGGAGGGGGGGAAACTGCAGGAAAAATATTGCAAAAAATATGCAGATAGCTAAAATAACTAAATACATTATAGGGACGAATCAGTCTGGAACAGTTGTGCTAACCAGTCTACCAAGATCTGCCAGAAGGATCCTGCAGGCTGCCAGGGTACTCAGTATTTTAGATTATAGCTGGCTCGCTGAAGCACTACATATTTAAGTATATTTGTAAATAAGTGTAGGCATGCCCTGGGGGTGAGAAGAAAAGAGAGGGAGGGGGGGAAGGGAAATATCAATGGTCTAGTACAACTAGGGAACAATTTTAAGAGGCACCATACTTCACATCACTACACACACCTACTAGCACTCTGTGCCAAGAGAGGCTAGGAAGCTTTTGAAATTCCAGCAGCCACTTATGATAACACCAAACTGAAGTGGGACCACAGGCTGAAACGCCTGGCAGGCACCAAGGCATATTTAACTTCACCCCACACAGAGGGTAATTTATCCCATTTATCCCTCACATGCTCACGCTGGATGACAGCACCTCATAAGACCAATGCAGAGCACAATCTGCTGCTGGCACCTTATTTTTGTTGGACTTCTCAGAGATATCCTAAAACTAGCATCAGAGATAAATCCAGAAGAGCCATCCAAAAGAAATCAAAGATTTAGTTTTCAGTAAAAAATTACGGCTGAAAATGCCACTTACTTACGTTCTTTGTCTCTGTTTTTCAAACAATGTTTTCAAAGAGAAAACAATTTGAAAAACAAATTCAGTAAGACTGAAAAACTCCTACTAAATGATCCACAATTTATACCTGGCAATACCTTGATTACTAACTTAGGCATCTCAAAAACAGGAAGACTTGTCCTTCTGCAGTTTGAAGTGTTTCACTACATAGATCTCTGTTCATATAACCAGTCTTTTTCCAATCCTCTCTTCAGTGCTGCCTTTCACTGTTTCAGCAATTGTAAGCACCAAAACAGTTGCCAAGCAATGTACAGGCACCTCATTTAATCATTCTTCACAAGAAAAAATTTTCTCTAAACCTCCAGTCATTTCTGTGGTACACAAACTTAAGTGGCGAACATCAACTTTTTTTTTCACCCAAGAGCACGTGCCAGGTAGACTGATATAAGCACAAAAGGAGCGCAGCTTTTAATCCTATGATGTAATTCTATAAGCAACACTGCAATGGCATGTCACAAAATAATCACATATTATGAGCTGGAGTCGAAATTGCAAATGCTCAAATTCCTTTCCACTTGCTGTACAAGAAGGGCAGAAATGCAGTGACAGCAGTCAGCACCAGGACTGATAAACAGACTCATGGCCCACATTTAAACAGACAATGGAAGTTCACAGGCCAAATGAATCACTCGGGGTACGGCAAGACAAGGGAGAAAAAATCTGGAGGAGATTTTTAGATTTGGCTTCAGTAACAGAAAGAGGAGTGAACCAGACTTGACCACACAAGCATTTGCAGAGGCAATTGGCACACTCCTGTTCCTCACTCCTACATCCAGGATCAGCTACTCCTTGTATTCAAGCATGCATGACCACTCTGAACCGACTTGGGCATCAAGTAAAACAAAGATACGTGATTTTGTTCTCACCTCCTGTTTACAAGCTAGGATATGAATATCATGCATGCCATTTTTGCTCCAATGCTTTTGCAATCCTGCCCTATGTGACTGCACTAAAGGGAAACATATTCCTGGCTAAGACCAGAAAAAATGTAGTCTTTCCACACTGCAATATTTAATTTAACTTCTTTATCACTGGGTTATTTTCAAAAATACTCAATACCAGTAAGCATATAGCAAACGTTTTTCAAATAGGAAAAGAACATCTGGATGAGTTCATCTACAGGCCCACACAGAACAGGTCACTCAGATCAAATAAACCTTTGTTTTCACATTTCAGAGTGTTTTTATTTCTAGTCATTGCCTACAAAGCTTGGATTTTGAGCACTCTATTCCAAAGAATTTTTTCAGGTATCCAAGCATTTCTCAGCATTTAAAACTAAAACATATGAATCCCTCATCTACTTCAAAGTCAGTTTTTGCCACTTTTTAACTAAGAAACTTAGAAATGAGGACTTGACAAGGCTTGCTAGCTTTGTGAAGCCAAATAGATGACTAGGTTACTGACCAATATTTATTTTCCCAGAAAACTGCGTACTGAAAACAGTTTTAGTTAAGGCTTGGTATTTGTACAGCCTTACTTCTTTTAGCATTAAATTAAGATGAACCAAAAGTCTCAGGCAATTCACATGATTTCCCTTGGGGAATTTTATACAGACCATTCTAAAATTAGTAAATAAAGTTTCCGTGGCTACTGAAACGTCAATACAGGCTAAGTTATATTTGCAACTTGTTCAAGCAGTGCCAAGTTACTTATCTCTGATGCAATAAAACTCCCATGAGCTAAGATCCTCAACAGAAAAATAAGGGCTACATTTTGGGTAGGACAGATATACCAAGTTCATTAAAAATGTGCACTAATACTAATAAAGACACTTAGGATGTTTCACCACATGCTAACCTGACCATATGCTAACTGAAAACCAAAGTTTTCCACCTGGAACACAGTAATCTATTCCATTTTGGCACAATCACGGAAAGTAGAAAAATGTCTTTTTCTTTTTGCAAGTATAACTTTCCATGAAATGTGTCTGAAAGGTTTAAAGACCACTTGGAGACAATGTAACATTGTAAAACTCTCTCTGTTCATACTACATCAATATTTACAGCAGCATTTTCCTAAAGGTTTTAGGCTATTTATGAAATACATTTTCATTACACTTAAACTAAATTACAGGTTTGACAGATACGATAAGAACTGAAATATCTGATGCTTCATGAAATGGTCAGATCAATTATGCAAAAAAACCAAACCAAACAAACAAAACCACAAAAACCCCAACCAAACAAAAAACCCTATAAAAACGAGGTACACACCTGCAAAAACATTGTCTCCTCAGTTTGTACTTACGTTCTGCTTCTACAAATCCCAAATTTCTGAAAATCACTGAGCATTTACTCTCACTGGGACTCCTGGCTTAAATTAAAGAAGCCATGACAGCATATCAAGGATTATATTGGAATTAGCTGGCAAACATGCATATAAGTAGAGGAGAATATAGTTAGCTTCACATGAATCTGCCAAACAGAAAGTTTGCAAAAAAAAGTTTGTGTGAGAGAGACTATCTGGTAGTCACCAAGGCCCATTCAGCATCATTTTTCCCAAATAAACACCTCAGTATTGTGGGCATGGCTTGTTTTCTTCTGCCTTTCTTTTGATTTATCTGATATATATAAAACAATAAAGTTGAAATTATTGCTTTCTGCAGTGGAGAAGTATGTAACATTAGTCACTGGTGGTTCTTTTGTACTATCTGCCTTATGAGAAAACATATTTTATAGAAGACTTTTACAGCACTTCTGCCAATTCATCTTTCACTGAGAATCTCAGAAATTTGACACACATCATCATACTTGAAAATCTTATACAAAACTTCTTCAAATTGTATTTATCTTCTATTTTATTGGTCAAACTGTATCTTCAGGACTTTTCCATTAACATAATAACTGATTTCACCAACTTAATGCTCGTTACTTTTTGTCAGAACATTTTCAGATTATCCAGCTATCAGAACAACTTCTAACTAGAAATTTAATCCAACAAGAGGACCGTTATCTAAAAGCCAACAAACTGTAAATATCAACAATTTCTGAATCAAGTAACAAATGTCCTAAACCACACTATAAATAGCCACAGCCATCTGTCTGATTTGCCCCTTCTCCTCATTACTTTAGCTTGTCTATCTCCAAGGACACAATCTTACCACGTAGCATGCCTGGTTTCATCGCCTGCCTCTTGCAGCAGAAAAGCAGCAGCAAGGGGCAAGATCCACATCCGTGACCCCTCCCAGAGAGCTAACATTACTAAATCTGACTTCCATACCCGATCTCAAGTGCTTATCTATTACTTCCATCACATTCCTTCCATTACAGCTGTTTGCTATCATTTAACCACATTTTATCTCATTTCATTATCTCTTTCCCTATCATTTGGGTGGTGTTTTCTTGTTCTTTTGGCACTGTCTTACAAGGCCTATTTTTAATAAAGCTGTAGAAACACAAGCACATTGTATCCACCCATTCTCCCTGATTTCCTTGCAAATCTTTTCAAAGGAAAGTTTACCCAGGAAAAATAATTTTCATGTAATGCTATCAGGTCCCACCACTCCTATGGAGTCTACTACTCCAAAGAAACAAGTTACTAGTTAGAGGAAATTAAGACTTTCGGGAGTGATGAGGACAAAAGCTACAAAATTCCTTAGCAGGATGGGGGGTTGTCCATAAACACAGTTACAAACAGCATAGCAGTTTGTTGCAATTTAGACCATTTGTGAAACACGGAGAAATGCCAATGTCTGCAAATCTGCACTTTTGCCAGAAAAATGTTTGTCAGAAGCAGAACTTTCCACAGCAACATATGCATTGCTTGCAAAGACAACATTTCTAGTCAAAACAACATAGCCACACACACACACCTTCCAAGCTCATCCAGCCTTGTTGCTTGCTGGGACAAGGACGTGCATTGGCAGGCCCGGCTGGGCTCTGCGGGGTCCCAGCCCCCGGGGCAGAGTCCCCATTGCTCCCCCCAGGGGTGACAGATGCTTAATTAAAAGGGAAATTACATCCGCAAGAGACAGGCACTCCCAACTAGTCAGAAGACGTATGGTTAAGCAAGACACCAATATGGGAGGCAGTTCAACCCCTGCTCGCCTCAAGCAAAGATATGGATTTCAGTGCCCTGCACATGCATTTGATCAAACCCTTTGCTATTTTCAGATGGGCTTGTCCAACACATAATGACAACTCTGAAATGTCTCTGTGTCAGTCTAGAAAAACGCAGAACAAAAAAAAAAAATAATCTGAAGTTTAAAACTTGCAGAACAGGAAACCCTGACTTGTCAACTCTCCCAAGCAGCTGCTGGAAGACCCTAAGAAAAGAAAAATCACTAATTTCTGAAAAGATATGAAAATAGATTATAATGCCATAAAGCACTGTTTGTGAATACTTAAATGAGGATCAATAACGTTAGTATTCATCCTAGTTAATTACTTCACAAGGCATCATGAAAGTCTATTCTTTGGATAAGTTTTCAATCTGCAGATGTCAAAGTGCTGTAAACAGAAAGCAAGCATTAAAAGTTAAACATGTAATCAGCAGATAAGCATCTAGGGGAACCCCATATTAATCTGTTTTCATTCTTATTTGATATACACAGCTTACTAATGGTGCTTGCATAGATATAAATACTGAAGTCCTCTTTTGCCTTGAGTGAGGAAGATTATATAATAGAGGCAACAATAATTTCAAAAGGTTCAAGAAAAATAATTAGAAAATCAGAACAAATGTGAATATTTGCCAGGGAAAGCAAAATACAGGCACTGACAGGGAGAAAAACCTTGGAAAGGCAGTATTAGACCAGTAACTAAGAACAGATTAAGCTGCCTGGCCTGCTAACTCACATATGTTATGAACTTGGGCACGTGCCCCTGAACAAGCCCCACAGAACACAACCGAAAGGTATTCTACCTAACCATCATATTTAGTTCCACATAGTTAATCAGAAGGATAAGAGAAAGAGAAAATAAAGAGAAGCCCAGAGAGGAAGAAAAGGAAGCCTGAAAATCACAATGGGACTGACTTACAAGGTGTTTTTTGGAGAGAGGGTAGAGTGAAACTAACCAACAACTACAGTGCAGAAGCCAAGCACAGTAATACTGGGGCATAAGGCATCCCAAGTATTTCAATATCATGGCAGGTAAGGAACCAGAGATAAAAGAAGTCTACCTCCTAGAAACTAGATGAATTACAGGAAAAAATTATGGGATACTAAGACCATCATACTAAATAGGTCCTTTGCCCCATAGCCTCCCAAGAGTGGACAGATAATCTAGCACTGGAATTTGCACTGGATAAAAGTACAATGCATCTTTATCTCAAGAGAGAGAAAATGTCCAACCTCAAATTTCCATTATTCTGTTAAACATTTCCAAATATACAGGCCAACAAAAGGCTTCAGAAGGAGCACAGACCAGGTCTTTAATTAACACTGCCCATGCTTCAGGTGTACAATTTCTAAAAGCCATCCTGTAGTTGCTGAATCCCTACCACAAACCTCTCACATGGATCCAAGAACATTCATCTGCAAATGGTCACAGCAGACGTTAACGCCTGATGTCTGTAGAGATAGCCAAGAATTTTGCACCTTCCTGAACATGACTCTGCAGCAGATAAATGCTGTTACAGCTTGTGGCAATGCCAGCCACAGCTAATTATAACTTTATTGAGATGTTTTGGCAAGAGTCAAAGGCATTCAAGCAAACAACTTGTGATGGGGTTATCTGCCACTGATAATACATGACTTCTGCAAATAGTCTAAATACTCAATTTCTTTCCTCCTCTCTCATCCATAACACCAAGCTTTTGAGAGACACCTGGGGGAGGAGGAAGGATGGCATGCTGTTGAACGACATGATACATATGCAAAGTGTTACTACTTTTAATGCACCGGCAAAATTTTCCAAGGTTTTTTTTCTCCAAAGCAATATTTTATAACTGTTTCAGCTATGAATATATGTCAAGATATTTACGGGCCTCCACCGGACGTACAACACGTGAGGTTATTCCTATACATAGCTAAGCTACTAACTTTCTACACAGTATTTACTGGATGTAGTGAATAGAAATATGATTCAGTTACTAACCAATTCCTCACTGAATCATGGAAGTTAAAATAAAAATTACTCTCTTGTTCTCATGACCACTTTGTTCAAATTCCAACAAGGGAACTCTCATTAAAGAACGTCACATCTACCACTCTTCTCAGAACGGTTGTTTGACGTTACTATAGAAAGTAAAATTAAAAAGATGGAAGAAAAACCCCAACCCAATAACCAAAAAAACTGAGAAGTGGTTTGAATTGCTAAATCAAGAGACTCAAGATTCTCTTGACAAAGGCCGTACTTTCAATGAAAGCCATAGAAAGAAGACATGGACAGGAAGACAGAGACAAAGAAAGGAGACCTAAAAAGGAAGCCCAGACACTTTTCAGTCTCAAGCATGGCCAAATGAAAACCAACAGGGCTGCTAGCAACATGGCCAGCGTTAAGGTTTAACACAGGGATTTTCTCGTAAACAACACCAAAGAGGAACGAAGGTTGCATTATCGACTATTATTGGAGCTAATGCAACGTGCCCATCACTGATCTGACAGCAATGGCTCTAGGCCAGCAGCTCACAAGTTCCTTAACCACAAGATGGCTATCAGTCCTTTCATGTATTAATGAGCGTATCACCCCAAACGAAAACACTACATAATATGCCCTATAACAGCGAAGGGGATCCAGCCGGTCCCGCGGGCCTGGTCCCTGTGCGGGCGGGGCGGCACCAAGGGCCGGGGGCAACCGCGGGACAAGCGGCGGAGCAGCGGCACAACGGGGCCGCGCAGCTCGCCGGGGGCAGATTTTAACAGGGGTTATGAAACTGGTGACAAGTTGGGGCGGCCGACCCCGAGGGGCATCCGGAAAACTCCGGGGAGGCGGCGAGAGCGGCACAGCGCGCAGGGGCCGCTCCCCGCCGGGCAGGGCCCGCTCCCCGCCGGGCCGACCGCCACGTCCCACCCCCCGCCCGGCCGCGACGGGGGGCGGCCGCCCTCGGGGCCAGCCAAACAGCCCAGCCGGCCGCTCCCTCTCGGGGAAGACGACAAGCCGTGGCAGCGCCCAGGCCGGCCGCTCCCCTCCAGCACCGTAGAGACTGGGGACACGGATGGGGAGCGGCCGCCGGAGCCGGGGGCGTGGGGGGGGTAGAAGGTCGCGGGTGTTACCTGCAGCTCCGCCCGCTCCGCCTCCCACTCGGCGCGCTCCGCCTCGAAACGGCCCCACTCGTGCTGCAGGAAATGCAGGATGCCCGGCACGCTGTATTGAGCCCGGGACGCCGAGAGCGGCGCGGCGGCTCCGGAGGCTGAGACTCCCCCTCCTCCGCCGCCTCCTCCTGCTGCCGCCGCCGCGGCCGCCGCTGCCGCCGCCTCGCCTGGCTCTAGCCCCGGCCCGCCCGCCGGCGGCGGTAGCAGGAGGGCGTTGTTGTTGTTGTTGTTGCTGAAGAAGACGCCGGGCCCCGCTTGCTCGTCCATGGCCGGGCCGGGTCCGCCTGGCTCGCCGCCGCCGCTCCCGCCGCGTCCCGGCAGCAGCAGCAGCAGCAGCAACAACCTGGGCGCGTCCCGCCCGCCGTCACCGCCTGACAGCCGCCCCCGCCCGCTGCTACGGTGGCCCAGCCGGGACTCCGCTGGGGAGCGATTCGCCCCGCCGCCTCGCGCGGCGTCCTGGGAAATGTAGTTCCGCTGGACGGGGCGGGTGGGTTCCCCGATCGCCGCCTTCTGCCCGCGCCGCCCGTAATTGCAGGGATGGCGTTCGGACGGCTGAGCCTCAGCGCCGGGACGTGCGGTCCCGTCGGCTCGGCGGAGGCGAGGGACCCGGCGGGTGGCTCAGGGCAGGGGCAGTCCCGTGCCTGCAACGGGAGCACAGGTTAATGGTCACCTCCACCTCCGAGCGGGATTCAAACGGCTTGGGCTCCCCAGCAGCCCACCCCAGGGACACGGGAAGGGCAGGTGTGTTCCACATGCTCCGGTCGGGCCCTGCCCTGGCAACCCCGGCTTTTCTGCTTCGTCCCTGTTCTGAGCAGCGCTCGGTCTCACACTGCCAAAAGCTGGAAACGCTGCCCAAAGCTACCGGGGTTTCTTGAACATTTTTTGCAATGGTGGGAAGGAGAGCGACACAATATTTTTCAGGAATTGCCACGCTGCCTGTTCCGCGAGGGAAGGGAAAACAGGAGCCTGTGGGATTGAAGGCAGAAGATGTCGGCACCAAGGGGCGAAGATAGGCTCCGAGGGCTGTGCCGAGGGCCAGGTGCCAGCACCGTGTCAAAGATGCTGCGTGCCACCGAGGCGGTGCCACGGGGCTCCCGAAGGCGCTGGGGACGCGCCCCGCTTGTGCCACTTGCGCCCTTGGCCGTGGCCCGGGCGCACCAGGAGCGCCCCGCTGCCTGCTCGAGCAGCGGTTCCTGTTTCTCTGTGGCTGCTCCGAAACCGCAGCCGCCTGCTTCGTAACCCTGCCCGCGGAGGTTGAGCTGCGGCTGGGCTCTCTGGGAAAGGCCACTAAAGAAGCTTACACAGAGCATCAGGAGAGCAGCGGGGAACGGGAGCGAAAACACGGGACAGGGAGCGTGATTTGGGGGACTCCGGCACGGAACCCGTGTAGAACAAGGCTCACCCAGAAGGGAAGGAAACAGCAGAGAGAGAGATGAAAGATGCGAAGGGGAAGCGGAGCAAACAGTTTCATTAAGAAGCACATTTAAAAGGCCATTGACAAAGAAAAAGATGAAAAGGACAGTGACAAACAACAATAAGCACTACGGCCGTTTCAAGTTACTTCATTTTTTTTTAATCAAATGGAATTTGATGCCAAAATATTGTGTAAAACCACGATTATAACTTTAGTATCAGGAGCAAGCAGAGAAGCAAACAAGGACTAAACTGGGGAAGGATGTATACAAACGAGAGTTGTGCATGTTGTAGACAGTCACACAAAATACAAAGAAAAATCTCTCCCTTCTCTATCCCTCTACATATATCTAGTGCCATTTTCTCTTCTGCTAACTTTTTTCTATTGTTCTACTGACTTCTTACACTTCCCTCTCCCCTTCTGAGTTTTCAGACATCTTGTCAGCTAGAGTCTAACCACAACTTAAAGTGCTGAGATGCAACTTAAGGTAAACAAAACATGATTATAGACAAAATCTGTCCAAGAAGTCATTAATTCCTAGACTACCTGGTGGAGGGGAGGGAATCTAAAACAGGTTATAAACTTGTTTTCTGTTTTACTTGCAAAATGTTTGTGTTGAATTTTGAACTGGAAGAGTTTCCTTAATACTTTCAAATGTTAAATGATTCAGAACTTCTTCTAAGCAAAATAGATTTGTAATGCTGGAAAGACTTATTAGAAAGGGATGTATTTAAATCAATTTAATTCCCACTACTCATAGTAAGATGAAAAAACTAGTGAAGTTACTTTCCTTCTCATGTACAGCACATTGTTTTTACTTCTGCGTATGTCTTTACTCCTGTAGAACAATGGAACAAGATTTGATTAACGCTTTTATGAAAAAAAAGAGATTGGAGTACACACCACTTGCTGTGTCCTCACTTTAGTAATAAAACATTCACTGTGAAATAAAAGCATTTCTGATTTTGCACACAGCCAACTTACCACAGGGCGAAAGAGCATTGTCTTGACCATCTTGCATAGGTACTCAAAGGGATATTAGATAAGGTCTTAGAGGAAAATAGAAAGCCTAGAGGCAAGTATCTATGCAAAAATAGTGATCTACAAATATTTTAAGCAGATATTAGTCATATTCAATTCTATTTACTATCCCTTTGTTATATTTGAAGTTTGCATCTGAAATATGCAGTTTTTACAGAGCATACAAAGAAACATCAGAGATGATACTCAGCAGGCCTAGTGGAGACCTCTGGTTATGTTACTTCTCTCTATAAAGCAAAATGTATAGAAAGATCCCTATAAAAGCCCATGAATTCAACAGCTGTGTCAAAAAAATCATGTAAGTCAGTCTTGTATACACAAGAAAACACATGGTTCAACACTTCTGCCAATAGGAAGGGTGAGGCCTGGCAGCAGACAGACACTGGGAGTCCCTGCCTGTGCACTGCAAGGCTGGCACACCACTTGGGCCCTAAGCCCCAAAATCTGCACATCAGACTCACTCAGATGTGAGGGGAGCCACATGCTTTTGAAAAAAGCCTGGTAGGGGAAGGAAAAACTGGAGGAGGCTGGCTCTCACTTGTGTTCTGCCCGAGTCAGTACAGTGCAAAGGGCTCCAGTACCTCTGCCTGCAAACTTGATCAAGGACTACAGGTATGATGTATCCAGAAACTAAAATCTAGCAGGAAGGTTAAATACCTCTGAGTCTGGACAAAGGGCAGAGCACTGACTCATCATATATTCAACCAGCTGCTGGCAGAACAGGAAGACTGCAAACAGAGAGCACCTTACAAGGGCCAAGATCTACACCTACAAAAATGCAGATAGAAGGCAGTTCTCTTTATAAACTCAGTTTCCAGTGCATTCTTTAAAATTTATATTCAAAGAGATAGGGGATTAGATTCTTTGCATCCTTTATTCATTTTCAAGCATGGAAACGGATTTGAAAGAGATACACACCACATAAATAAGGACAACTCATTAAGACAGCATGCTTGATCATTCACGTTAAGAAAGGCTGAAAATTTTCAATTCTTTTGTTGTGGGGTTTTGGGTTTTTTTTCATGCAAGCTGAAACAATCTACAAAGTCCCTTTCCTACTATTTTTGCTAAAGGAAAAAATTCATACTTCTACACTAGAAATTCCCCATGGTACAGCTAAGTACTTAACAAGTTTTTCCTCTTCTCTCCATCCTCACTGTGTTAGTGTGTTGGCACAATGGCAGGACAACAATCACCAGATTTCAAAAACTGCTGGAGGGTTTGAGATAGCTTTTAAAAATAAATAAAATTATTTAGATACAGAATAATTTTTTGGTGGATAATTTATAACAGAAATTCATAAATATGATCACAATTTCCTAAAAATCTATACAAGTACAAGTAAGACCACTTCCCTTGTGGATAATTCCAACGGATTTCAAATAATTACACAAAGCTCCATTAGACAGCCTTTCACATACAAATTACACAAAATTAAACATGTATGCAGGGATAATGTAATGCCTCTGACTACTTAATGGTCCAAAAATAATAAAAGTGATTCAAAAAAAGCTAGTTTTCAGTTTAATTGTTGGGGTGGAATGTACTGTGGGTGGTGGTTGCCTAGCAGCTGCTTTTGCTTTGCTGGCCTGACTTGCTCGGACTGCAGTTTCTAGACGTGTTTTCAATTCAGGAGCAGCTCCCATCACTGTCTTGAAAGCATGTGGGTAAAGTGGACCAATGTGCATTAGATTCTGAAGTGCAAACTCGTGAAGATCCTTAGATGCTGCAGATGCAGAAGCAAAGGCATTTTCATTCAGTAAATAGGAGATCAGAGTGGGAACGAGAAGGGCAAGCAACTGTACCCCTAAAAATGAAAGAAAAAAAATGTAGTTACCATATCAGGGAACGAAACAAAAAAAAAATTATCAATTACTAGACAGATAAGGGCAATATTGTTTTCAGAACTGACATTAGAAACTGTAATCAAAAAATTATCTAATTAAAACAACTGAATGTTGTTGGCTGTAGATGGCTTCCTGTGCTTTGATCACTCCAATCTGTCTTACCAGGATTGGGTTTAAGATTTCTATTATTGCTCATTAGTCATGTTGATCCTGATGCTTATTTTGAGATGCTTTTGCACCATCCAATTGCAGATCACTGATGAATGATTGTAAGATGTAGAGTGCCCACCATATTAAAGGATTTCAAAAGACTTTTCAGGTAGACAGAAATGTTACTCAATTGAATCTGAGTATCTACCTCCCCAGCAAGCATAACTGAACTGGTATCAGTATGCAAGTGTTCACAAAGAAGTCAGGGACAGCTATTTGCTGTTATTTATGTTGTATTGGTTTGGGAGATCCTAATCCAAAAACTAGCAGGGCAGCTATACTTCAGCTAGCATGACTTAGTAAGGCCACAGCCCAAAATGGCAAAGGGATCAAGAGGCTTGACCTTGAGAATAAAAAAGGCAGCTAAACTTAAGCAACAAGGCAAATTTTTGGACCTAGAAAGAATGTAAGTATACCTTTGAAATGTGTAACTTGGTAATTGTACATTTTCAGTTCAAAGAAGTTAAAAATTAATGGTAACTCATTTATCTAAATTGTTTTAGATTACCAGAATATGAATTATTTTCCCTTAAAGGTTTTGACTAATTCATACTCATGGGGTGATTGTCTCCAGCCAGCAAAAAATCAGATGTTCTGTTTCCCCATTTGTTTCAGATACTCTCTCATTTTCATTTCACATGTGTTTCAAACAACTGTTCCAGAAGCAGAATGAGGCTCAAGAAATTTAGTATTTTAACAAAAAAGAGAAACTCCAACAAGGACTGTGTTGGGGGAAAAAAACCCACAAAAACCAACCAAAAAAACCTCAAAAAAACCCTACACAAAACCAACAGTAGTATATTTACAAGGAACTTTTTCCGTGTTTGACGTCAAATGTCAAAGACAGTAAGTCTTCAGAATGCACATTGTTTCAGTTGAAAAATAACTAACTCAAAGATAAACTGTAAGTAATGTATTCTATCTACTGAATCCTGCTTCATCTACAATCAAAATACTCTGACCAGTATAGTTCAATGTCTTGGGCTCTTTAGATAAAACTGGTTGAGCTGGTAGAAGCAACCTGATAAAAGTCTACTAAAATAATTGAAGTTAAAAATGAGAAAAAGTAAATTTAAACAGCGTGAAATACAAATTTCCAAATATGACTCATTACTGCAGTTCATGTTTAGATTTTTTCCTGCAATCACCAGAAATGCAAAGGCTGCAGCATATCATGCTGTTTACACTATGCAAGTTCATGTATACAAAAGTTCTAGCACTGGAATTACAAAAGCATGCTGCACACACAGTCCATTTGTGACTATGCCGTCAAGTTCCTAACTGCAGCGTTTCTAATGTTCAACATTCTATTTTAGCATTTCTCTAGAAAATCTGAATACTTACTATTCTGCTCCTCACCAAGGGCAACCAGTGTTTCCAGGACTTTAATTCCTTCTTGGACTGCTAAAAGCTCCAGATTGTTGCTCGGGCGGCTCCTTTCCACAGCTTTCAACTTCTCAACCATGATAGGAGCCAATGAATGAATGTATGGAGTTGATAGGGCACGATTGGTGTGTTGGAACACAGAAAGCAGAAGCTGGTAACACTTGGCTTGAACCTAATCAAATCAAGATAAATACATCATCCTCAAAGTTATTTGTTAACTCAGGGAATCTAATAAACTCTGTTATCTCTAACTGAAAAAAAAAGAAAGACTACTAAATGGGAAGGAAACATACTAAGTAAGAGGAAAGCAGCAATACAGCCCATCTAATAAAGCAGTATTAGCCCAGTGTTCAATGTAAGGACGGCAAATTAGAAAGAACATGCAGGTAGCAAGTAGCAGTAACAATATAAACTCCGAGAAAATAAAGGCATAGTTAATGTCACACAAGTCAGTCACACCAGTTCCCAGTGAACCACATCTTTAACTCTCAGAACTACCAGCTCTAATAGCAGCTTAATCTTCAAAATCATGACATGCTATTGCAATTCCAGAAGGGCAACACAGCCCATAAAACCTCCTCAGAACTAAGTGCTCTTGTTGTTCTAACACAAGCCAAGGCCGTAGCCAAAAGTGTGAGACCTGTCCACCCTTGCTTCTCATTCTCCATTTTGTGCTGGTAGTAGCCTAGGACTACATGTGTAACCATACTATGAGCTGATCACAGAATGCTCTCCTTCTCGTCCTTCTATTTTATTTTTTATCCTCCTCCCTCTCGGTGGAAAGCAGAGATTATTAAAGTCATGGTTTGGGAAAATGACTCACTGATGATCTTGTTTAGGTGAATTTATGAATGCATTTTTTGGGACATACAAAGATCTTCCTCCAAACTCCCACACAAATAACCCAGAAGTTTTGAAAAGGTGAAGCCTCACAACAAACATGAGGATAAAACATTGCACATGTTCTCTAACTGCACTCAAGTCCTAACAGGATGAGTTATCAAGCACATGCTGAACAGAAATGTTCTAGAGGAAGTACTACTGAACAAAATGATCTGTGAGGAGATCCAGGGATTACTGGAAACATAGATATATAAATAAAAATATTGAATAAAAATCATAGATCGTAAAAACTACTGGTAAGAAAATATGAGTTATGCAGCTCATATTACTGATAATTCAATGGTATACAGCTGCAGGTTTTCTATACAATATTTAAGGTCTGAAATAATAACACTTCACGTATCATTTCTATGCTTTATAACAGAGCTCCACAGAAGAACGTTTTTCCTTAATGCTTTACTCACCATCAGTATGACCTTTTCAACAAATTTTACCTCTATCTCTCCGTACTGTTACAAATAATTCTCTTCCCTTTCTGTCTTTCTTTAAACTTCATTCCTTCTAGCTGTTAAAGATGATTAGATTAGCCTTTGAAATAAGGAGTAAAAGTATTTTCTTAAATGCAGCCATATTTCAAAAGAGTTTTATGACTGCATCTGACAGCAGAATTTCATCCAAGCTTTTTTCCTTTGATCTGTGTAATATAAAACTTTGGACTATTGTGCATTCACAGAAGTCTACAAAAACTTCTGAAAGGTAAAATCAGAGCTTCTTCAAAGCATAAGAATCACGCTCATGTAAAACTTGCCCAATAGCATTGAAACACTTGGGTCTCTCCAGTGAGTTATTTTGTTGGAACAAAAGGGAATTTAGCTCACCAGACTTCTGGTTATTACTATACATGGTATTTGACCTTTTTGTGTGGTAATAGTTTCAAAAATACTCCTATATTTCTTTTAAGGCATCAGTAGTTTCTTTGGAAGAGTCTTCTCCTTAATCAGCTCAATGTACTTGGTACAATCAGACCATGATTTTATTACAAACAGGTGTCTCGTTACTAAGTCCAACAAGGAGTATTTTACATTTAAAAAGCCAGAATGAACACACAACAAGTATTACAGAGTATATGTTCTGCACATCAGTGAGAAGAGAGTGGACACCATCTGGCTGCTGTCCAAACTTGCTCTGTGTGTTACAAAAATAGTACTAAGTTCCAGCTGACGGGCAGCTTTCCAGCAGGGTAGTGGGTGAGGAAGTACTTCTCTCTCACTGTTCATGTGTTCATACAGATCTGAGAGAGAGTACAACATAAAAGTTTCGCTTAATACAACTGACATTTCCATTCACGCAATAAAATTCTAAGTAGCTTTCCATTCAGAGTCAGGCTTGAGAATCAACGGAATTTTATGTTCATTCTGGAAAACACCTGCCCTGCTATGGAAAATTGTCAGTCTAAACAGGATTTTAAATGCCTCACTGTGACCCTAAACGCATCCGCATTTTTTGCGTGTTTTTCTTCTCAGGAATCTCTGCAGTGTTTGCTTGTGGAAACATCATAGACTTTTCTCCTTAGCTCCCACCTGCAGATTTGTATACCCATTCAAACTGATACATACATGGCTGGAAAAGTTAAGCTTAACAATCCATACAGTGCATTAGCCTGCTTGAACCAAGTCAGTCTACAACTTTTTAAATTTCATCTTTAGTGACAAAATAATTCAGAAGGCATTTCACAAAGGCAAGCCAAAGGGCAGAAGTGAAATTATGAGACAAATGAATCATGATCTGCAGATGTTCTGATGGTGCCCACAAAATTATATTTTTGCTCACAAACTGAGTTTTGTATGAACACGTAAAATAAACACAGGTTTTGCACAAACAAATATAAAATTGATCAGAAATGTGGGCTGTAATTTTATATATGGAAAAATGGTTTAGTTTGTATTATAAAAGATCAACACTAATGTAAAAATGCCACCCCTCCATGGTAACCAATCTTTTCATCTGATAAAACCTCATATACCAAAGACTGGTTTTGCCTTTTAGAAAGCTGAAGCCAAGAACCTGGCACAAGGCCATGAACACTTTATCTAGAAGCAAGAAGTTTGCTAGAAGTTTGGGTTATTTTGCTCATGAGTTTCAATAACGCATTGTTGAAAATTCTAGTTATCTTGACAGCAGTATCTGTCCCTGAAGTAAAGGTATCACAAAACATTCAGGAAATGTGTTAAATATATCACAATTAGGTTTTGCTGGCTGCATATCATTCACATTCCTATAACATGATCTTACCCAAGGATCAGAAGAATTCAATGCACTTCTAAATCTGTTCATACATCCATTTTGTAAAGACTGCACTCCAATTATTTCAGTGCTTGCTGACCAGAGGAAGAGAGCAATAGCTGTGAGTATGCTTACTTCATCAAGAATAGGTTTAGAGGCTTCTGAAAAACAAAACCAAACATGCTGTTAGTTTATTCCAAAAAGGCTTTAGCATTTATTTAGTAAAAGCCAGTGAACACAGATAAACTCACAAAGAGGAAATTATTTCTATTGAAATTATTTGCAACTGGACATGCATTTACTTATAACAGTAATGACTGTGACTGACAAAAATTTGAGCAACTCTATTCTAACAGTTGTTTTAATAAAGTAAGTCAATCTTTCTGAAACTTAAGTATCAAGGAAAACAACATCACCCACGCTTTCTTGGACCAAGTCATGCTTTTTGTTTTCAGTGTGGAAAGGAGGGAAAAAGATATTTTTAGATCCTTTCCCCATTAAAGATCTACTTCACTTTTTAAAATTTTTATCTTCAGCTGAAACAGCAGAGTGAAAAATAGATATCCAGCATGGCAACAACTTTTACTTAACATGAGGTTTCACAGAACAGATTAGGTGATCTGACAGCCAACTGTCACCAATAGGAACAGTCCTACTTTAACCTTTCCTGCTTTTCAAATAGTCTGTATTTGCATTGTCAGAAGTTTTTTTCCTTTGCATAAGCTCTGTCTTCACAAATCTCAATAATGAACTCACATATGTATATTTATATATAAACTATTAAAATATATATCAAAAGCACTGTTCTGCTGGTCTGGTTGGCCACATTGGTTCTGCTCTCCCCCGAGAGGCACAAAGAAACAGCATATATAAAGTCAGCAAAAAAGAAAAACAGCATGACTGCCCTTTAGAGATCTCAGCTACTCACTCAACTGGCTTAGCCATAATGTGAAACCTCACTTCAAAAAACTACTCCAAGCATTTTAAGTAACAATTTTTCTTACATTATTTAAATTATTTTAAATTTACATTGCTTAAATTTCATTGAATGATGAGGTTTGAAACTGAATGCAGTGGACCTTGCCTAGATTTCTGTGTGTGTGATCTACCACACTTCAATCACAGAAGATTGGAACAGAAAACATACACTCTTACAAGGAACCAAGAAAAATTTCTGAAGCCTGCAAAAAGGCCTCCAGCCAGTGATGTTTCTGGAAACAGGGTCTGTGAAATCTCTACAGTAACTAAAGGCTGGAAAACAAGAGCTGATGTGACAAATCAAATTAGAAGTTTGGCTTGGTTAACACAAACCTAGTGTGATCCTCCCCCTTTGGACATTTCAGAATCATTTGCAATTACCTCTTCATTCCCCATCTCTCACATGAGTAACTCCATTCAAACCTCACTTCACCCTCCACAAATGGCTCCTTGGCAATGTAATGGGATGTTTTTCTCGCTGACTACCACTATGCAAATGGAAAATCTTTGTGTCTCTCTTTTGCTAACAATGCAGCTAGGACTGTACATCTTTTTCACTTTTTGAAGGGCAAGGCAAAGCACGTATGTGAACCACAAGAAGTGGTCTGCAGTTCTCTAAAGAGACAGTAACCATTGTGCTGGTGAGTAACAGATTTTTTGGCCAGGATTTCTTTCTCACCAAAGAAAGCTTTTAAGAGTGTTGTGACTATCCTACTCCAATATGAACCTTGCCACAATTATCTGTGGCTGTCTTCCCGCTCACTCACTTTAACACTGACTGTCATTAAGGCTAAATGACTTGTGCCAGCATAAAACCTGAGAGGCAGGGGCTGCCAGATGCATTGCAAAAGGGAAAACTTCTAACTGGAGGTTATGATCAACACTGTCAAAGAAAACAGACCTAACAAGGACAAATCTGAGGTGGGAACTCCTGAGATGTGACTACTTTGTTAAAGCCAATGTTGTGCTTTCCTTCAATAAAATCTAACAAGCAACTGAGGAGTTTTGCTCATTCAGGTCTTAACATAAAGTTACAGGCAGATACCATACTTGCCTTTTCATTAGAGAAAATCCATTTTTCTTGAATTTTAACTCCTGCACTGGGAAACCACTTACCAGGCTGAGAGTCTTCCAAGATAGATGCCAGAGTGCTGCGGATAAGACCTGTCCATTGTTTCTGAGTTTCATCGGTCTTGACTGTTGGAAGAGTAACAATAGTTTTTATCCCTTGAAGAGCTGCAGTGACTGGAGGTGGGACCTGATTATCTGCTGACTTTACTGCTGTTTCTTTCAATACTCTTGTTATCAGAAATAGAATAGTGGGTAAGATTGTCATGCACCCTAAAAAAAAAAGAAAAAAAAAGATAAAACAGAATTTCTGAAGTGTGGTAGATAACCTCTTAGTCTTTCCCAATATGGATGTGTATGGTTGGAGACAAAGGAGATGAGATAAACTGCAATTCAGGTGACAAGAGATATGTGTCCTTCAACATTTTATCACCAAATTCATTAATCAGTACTACTGAAGTGTATCATAACACATGTCATACAAGCCAACAACTGAAATGCTGCTGTCAGTTCAGGAATGATGATTTAGCTATTAAAGCTTTGTCCTACATGGCATGTGATACATGGTATGTCATCCAGATTGCTAAGTACCTTAAAAAAGGATCTACATGTCACTAGGGTCCTATAAACAGCAAAAATAAGAGGTCTGGAAACAAGTATCCAAACTAAGTTACTGTACTTTCCAAGGTGGTGTGTGATACAAGCCCCAGAAGGAAAGTAAGGAAGCTGTTTGGGTATCTCAAATCCTGGACAAAGGCTGTAGGAGTTTCAATAACACATGCAGACTTCAAGCCTCTACAGGACTGAAAGAAGAATGCTGTTGGGTTTAGACATGCAAAATCAATCTAAAGATCACTTCAGTCAAGCCTCTTTCCATCTCTCTTCTATGCTTCATTTTGCCACATCTGTAGCAACACAAATCCTGCCATTTTCCTACTTCTGGGAATGCTGTGAGGATAAATACATGAAGTAGAACAATTATGGCAGGAAGGGGCTGCTCTTTAAACTAACAGTAGTTTCTGAGCTACTTGCAGTGGCCACTTGCCAAATACAGGGAGTAACACCCTCACTCCAGACAACACAGAAGGAATACTGTTACTCTTTTTGCCCACCCTCTTTCCCATCACCCTCACCAAAAAAGAAAAAAAAATCAGGAATCCAATAAAAACAGGGCATGACTCCAGCTCCAAATCTATTGTTCCTTAAAGAACTGCAAGACACAAATTCACAAATTTCTGTTTGAAGACAGGCCATATTGCCTTTTGAGCACAACTTTGTCCAAATATGTTGTTTGCAGTGCACCTCATTAGGGGACCAACTTTAAAATGTCTTATCTATATGACGAGGTGAAACTTCCCAAAGATTCTTGAGACAACAGTTAAGCAAAAGTCAAAGAGCACAGCTTCCCATGTAATTGTGTCCTTTACCCATGAACTTCACTCCGTGCAATTATCCCAGCTTACACACATCCTTTGTGACAGTCTTCCTGGGCAGAAGAAAGCTCCATTTAGTTTATAATCACATTGGGAATGACTGACAGCCAACGGCTGCAAGCCCAAGTGTACTACAGATGAATTGTGCTGGTTTTCCCTCAGTAGGACTGTCTTTTCATACAGCTGCTGCTTTTCATGAACTTTTCAGGAATTTAATTATCTCCAAAATGTCTGTTGTTTAACAATATGACTAAAATTGCCCAAAAGGTTTCAAAAGCATGAAAAAGGAGGAAAAAAAACCCAACAGTAAAACCAGATTGGTACAGAGCTAATTTCCTCAGCAAATCTGGAGCACACATGCAAACTTAAAATCTAAATTTTAAACTTCCTTTATGTTGCTCGCTGGAAAAGCCTGAATTTTTATTTAGTTAATCACTTAAATATACTTATTCACAGATGGCCCTTAAAGCATTCATAGCAATATATTTACAGTTTGTTTTTAGCATCATATCCTCACTGTGCTACCACTCACACATAGTCTGTTACAATGCCTTACCTGCTGGAGAACACAGGGAAGGCAGGTCAGACAGAATATTAACGGTGGCAGCCACAAGACGAGCGCTCTCCTCAGAGAGGTGGGACTTGGCAGCAACGTGACTTGGAGAATCCGACACTTTGGAACTCAGATGGGGCATGTGTCGTACTAAGATAAACATGAGCAATTCCATGGCTGCAAAGACTAGAGATTTTCCAGGCACAAGACCACCACTCTCACCTCCCTCTCCCAAAGCAAGAGGATTTTCTTTTTCCTCATTATCATCTTCATCTGAAAAAGGAAAGAAATGTCTGAGGAGACAGCTAAGATCCCATACCAAAGATTACATGACACGCTCTTCACAAAGAAGTTAAAAATCAAGAAGAGGAGGTTGCTTTACAGTAAGAAAGGACAAACATGGCTCATGTGAGACTAAATGCTTTAGTGAGAATGACTTAAAGGGGTTTAAAATGCCTCAGAAGTATCGTGATTGCAACAATACTTACAAAAAGCCATTCTGGAACCAGAAAACAAATGTAGTCTTGCACAAAACAAAACTACGGTTAACTGTTTTGTTTCTCTTAAAATTGATCATAAAATTAACAGCAATCAATGCCAAATAAACAGCCAGGACATTTTTTTTTTAATTTAACAGCTATTAATTAAATGTTTCACCCTGACAAAATCTTATTCTAGCCTAAACTGATTATGAAATAAGAGAACAGAAAAGCACTGTAGGATTCCATGTCTGAGTTCATGATTTGAGTGTATTCAGTTCAAAAAGTCTCTCTTTTGATGGCAGCTTGGCCAGCTGCAGTCTTTCCTTCTCCCATTAAACAGCAACAGAGATTCAGTAAGTCAAAGCTGGCCTGAACTACCCCTATAGAGCTCCTATGAATTTAAATGATTGCTACTGTTATCACATTCATCAATCTGAAAAAAGCAGCTTACTGGGCTGACAGTAAACAATTCCATTAATTCATATGAAGGAACAGAGCCTGCATTTTCAGTTGTGCTGGTTCCTCAAGTTCCAGCAAAATCTTCTCCCTGTTTTTACGTGGAAAATGGGCAAAAGCTATCAGTTGGGGTTTTTTTTATCAACAGTATATTGTGCCAGATTAAGATAGTAATTTTCCTTAATAAGAGAATATTCTCTGGAGTTTACTTCACTTCTTTCAGGTAACAGAAAATCTGGCAGACTTACCCAACTTAACCAGGTATCAATGAACTATTTGCCAGGTTGCCTGTTGGAAACTAATTTATGTAGCAAAGATGGAAGCAGTACATCTAATATGAGATTTTTAAAGAAATGGTAAAGGGGTGACTGAACAGGGAGACTGTCTCTTAAAAGGAAGAGGTCACTATAAGAACCTGAGAAAGTAGCTTTCAGATTGCTGGTCAAGTTTTGAGTATCTCCAAGCATAGAGATACCACATCCCTGGGCACCTGTTCTACTGCTTCACTGCTCCCACAGTGACTAATTTTTTCCTTGTATCCCATCTGGATTTCCACTGCTGCAGTTTTTGTCCATTGCCTCTTG
>WAAE01023457.1:0-55470 GCA_013400495.1 Nicator chloris | reverse complement strand
AAACACAAAGATACCATCTCTGTATCAGGAAATCCCTGAACTGAATTCTCCACTGTGCTAAGAAAAAAGCATTACAAGCTTGGTCTATTTTTATGATCTTTCAGTCTTCATTACTGGACACTGTCAGGAACAGAAAATCAGATTAAAAAAATTTTTGGTCTTGTACAGCGTCTTCCTTTGGTTGAAGAATAACTGCATTAGGTTTCAGAAGGGCAAGGGTGGCATTATGGTTGCTAAAAAATTATTTACTTGGATTTTTCATACTGATTTACTGCTTTGTTTTTCCACATCAGAAAGTTCTACATGGAACATTCTCAGTGTAGGGTCCTTGGTTCTGCCTCACATACTTGCTTCAAAAGTTTCATCATTGCTATTTCAGTTTCCTTTTACTTGTTTCAAACAGAGAGTTTAAAAGGAAGAGCAAAATTCACCTTGTTCTAAGGATATCTGTTTTATTCTTTGTTACCTTTATCTCTTTCTTTATGATGTTTTGGTCTACTGGGTTACTCTAAAAATATTTCTCTTTCTTGAATGCAAGTAGTTCATGGATTCTCCTCCCCAGGACTCTATAGCACCTTCCTATTTTGAGTAAAGGGTTCTCTTTCATTCCTAGTTATCCTGCTAAGCTTGCAATAAGAATTGCCTCTTCTTCCATCCAGCCATTGGGTTCTAATCCTAACCTGATTTTCAGTCGATTCTCTTCCCTTTAAAAAGCTAAGAGCTCAAGCCAGACGAAGCTGATAGACGTGAAGTGCTGCCTGCAAAGAATTTTAGAGTCTCCTTGTACCATCCTAACCTTTCCCAAATTTTCATCAAGCCCCAAATATATAAGCACTTTTAACGAAAGTAACTGCAATTAAATTTCTTTATTGCTTGAAAGTCTGCTTGTACACACTTCTAGCAGTACAAGCACTCTTAGCAGAGATGTCTGTACATCACACACAAATTTTGAATATTTCTGAGTATCCCACTCTTTGAAGAGCCTCTGAAGGGTGTACAGATCACTCTGTATTAGAGTGACAGAATGAATGATGTGCACAATACATTCCCCATGACTCCTGAGCAGCACAGACACTGCTCTAAGTGTCTCTAGCATAGTAGTCTCACTGGGGACTATTGTGTTTGGGATCACTAAAACAGGGTGGAACAATTGTGCATTCCTGTATTCTGGTCCAAATCATTTAGTCCCTTCCTTAATAAGGCAGCTGCAGGGTGACAAATCAGGGCAGTTCAGGAGCACGAGCTTCATTAACTTCTCCTCACAGTGCTGCTCCCTGGACTTATCCCTCTTTAAGACTAGCATACCTTCTGCCTTAGAAGCAGAAGGCACCTTGTTTTCTCTCCTGTGCCTGTGCATAGCTGAGGGGTTTCTGTAGGGTCTGTGCATGTGTGTTTTGGAGATGGATGCTGGTGGTCCTCTGTTAAACAGTCTTTGGAATGCAGGGTAGAGGAAGTCACATTGTCTAATGCATCTTCATTAACATGCCCATCATCAGCTCCAAGCAGCCTCTACCTGATCTTAACCCAAGTTTCTGATCCTGTATTTACTTACAAAGCAAGTATTAAAATAAGAAGAGAACCAAGCTTACGAAGTATTTTTCCTCAAGATTGATGTCTTCAATATTATCCTGAAATTACAGCAATGTGTACGCTCCTAGTCTAAAAACCTCATTATGTATTGCTCTGTTCCTCACATTGCATCAATTCCTTGCCAAATCATAGTATTAAATGATCATTAGGCCTTGTATAAACCATAAATACTGGCTTAGGTTTATTTGTCTCTAATCACTGCTTTAGTTTACTGTTACTTTGCTGGGGATCTGCCCTGGAGCTGATTGAATATTGATGGGGAGCTGTGGTCACATAAAATGCTTTCTGAACTTGGAGGAACTTTGTCTTCTGTTCTGATCCTTAACTAATGTTTGCTTTGCCTGGTTTATCTTGCCTGATAAATGGTAAACATCTCAATCTCACAGGTCTTATGTGATTTCATGATGTTCAATCTCCTTTGTTAAAAAACATTTCCACATTTTACCCTTTCTGTCTTGCAGCTGAAATAACTTTTAATGCACCATCTAACCTGAGCAATTGCTTTTTACCTGAAACCCCTTTCCTTTTTATAAAGTTGATGATGTTCCATGAAGGAGCTGCAGGACTTCAGGAACACACATTATTCAAATGCTTGGTAAGAAGCAGTGGGTCTGCAGGGCATTGAAGTAGTATGAATAAAAAGGCCAAATTACAGTGCTTCATTTCTTCCAAGCTGCTGTGCTCTATTACTCATTCTTAGAAGTCCCTTCTATGCACCCTTCCAGGGTATGAGATATACAACAGAAATACATCAGGTTTATAGGTCAATTTCTCCTCTAAAATACATATTTTTTTTCAATTTATCTAATATTTTGAAGAGAGCTCCTCAGCAAGGAGCACACAAGCCAAAAATGATTTGTGAAAGATTTGCCAGTTACTGTTAGAAATGAAACCATTTAATTACTAGAATTACTAAATAATCAATAGTCTTTGCCAAGACAGGTAGTAGTTCTGATAAATACCTCATATGAACAAACTTGTTAGATTCAAATGTTTGTCATAGACTTGTTTTTAAGCTGTATATAATTTTACTTCACTATTTAGCATTATTTACCTGTTTAGCTGAACATCATTGTAACTTACTTACATTTTTACTATAATGCTTATTTCTAATAAAATTACTTGTAACTCCAAAGTCCCATAAATTGAGAGCCAGCTTATAGAACAGTTCGTGTTTCATAGGGATAAACTAGATCTGAAACAAGCAAAAAACCTCAAACAGGAAAAAAAATTACAACAAAAAAAGAGAAAAACCTGTGTTAAAGTGTTTCAGTTAATAAATTCTCTATTAGAAATTCAAAGTAAACTTTTTGATTCTTTTCTTGGTTAGTAACCATTTCTACCTCTTATTGTAATTTAAATTTCAGGAGGTTTTTTCTTTTTGGATTCTTATGAATTCTGGGCAGGGAAAACTGTTTCTCTCCTTGATATAAATACAGAGAGAGTGAGGAGGTACAATAAGGCCAAGCACACACAATGTTCCCCAAACCTCAGATGTGGGGAAAGAGGTCTCTGTTTGAACCATGGATGGAACAGGTACATTGTGACGATGTGTCACAGTTATTGGTGTGAAGAAATTGGTGAATATGCTTTTGGAATGTGTTGAGACATCATGTCTCAGGCCACAATATTGCAGTGGTTATTAGGCAAATCTATAACCAATGTTATTTCTGTGGATTAAAGTAAATTACCTATAGTTCTGTGATGTAGCTAGGACTTCCTAGTTATTAAGGTTGTTACAACCTAACACCTCAGACTAACTTGGCTTTATGTAATTTATCTAATACCTAATGTCCTGACTTCTTCAAGATGATACCTGCTCATGCCCTGAGCTCATCAGGATGATGTCGTGTAAATATGAAAGGCATTTTTCTTTGGACCAAAAATTTATTTGCAGTGAAGCCTGCTATGTACACTTGTGAGTCTGCTTGGGTGATGCCATTATTCAAACCATGAGGCAAGGTGCAAACTGTATCTCTGAGAAGCTGTCTTAGGCAGTCATCCTTGTGTACTGTGCTGGACAGTTTAAGGGAATTGCTTCTTAATTACAGGGCTGTCCTTGATAACAGTGAAAAAAAAATGGTTTGGACAGTATCGATTCCAAGCACTTCTGTTCCTCTTTTGGGACATTCCCAGCCAGCAGAACATTCACTGAGGGTCAGATAGAACAGCTGAAGTTCACCCCATGTTTAATTTAATCAATAGGAACCTATTTACTTTGCAGAATGTTGGCCATGTTAATTCAGCTGTGGAAATATCATCATCATGTGCCTCTGAGGTACAATAGAAAACAAGTTTTGGTAAAATATGTGCAAGGCTATCCAAGTCTCTTGAATTTCCCTCAGTTATTTTTTTAGTAGAGCATAATATTTTTTATAATATTGACTTTGGCAAGTTTTACCCTTCTTCCTTTGGCTGCACACAGTGATTTTGTCTTTGTAAGCATTTTGTTTGAAACACATCTGTTTTTAGCAAGAGCCTTGTGTCATCCCTCCTGTGTGACAGGGAGAACTGAAAGCAGCCATCCTGGGCTAACAGTTGGTTAGTGTTTGGACGACCACTGATGGAAAATTTCACCTTCAGGATATTTACCAACACTACTCACAGTGTCTGTGAGATAAAAGAGTAACAGTATAACTTCTTAGAGAGAAATTGGGATAAATTGAGATTAATTGCTTTGTCTAGAGCCACATTTCAGCTCTGTCATGTGGTCCAAAAGTAACGCTCCACAATGGATAGGACTCAAGTGCTCTGCACGGGGAGTTTATTAGTCTAATTATAAAAGGTCATCAGTGTGTTCTCATTATCTGAAGCAAATGATTAAAATTCAGAATAAACAATAACGCAGCATAGTTTGTTTCTTTTTTAACAAACACCTCAGATTCCCACACAGATATGTCTGATGTTCAAGCTACAGTGTCCAGTTTTGTCTCTGTTGGCTCTGGGCATTTTCTCAGCCGCAAAGTTTCTGACTTGCTCTAGTAACAACCCATTACAGAAAGCAAAACATTTTGAGATTGTGCTTTGGGGACTTGAATTTTCCTGCTCATATCAGTATTACTTTTATGTATGCTGTGGCAGCAAGTCCATTAGCAAAACAAACAGGGACTAGAGGGAGAGCTGGTGAAATAAATACAGAACACAGGCAGAAGCAGCACAGTCTGTGGCTTAACACAGTGCTTGAACAAGGCTCTGTTATCACCTGGGAAATCCCTTCAAGGCGAGAAAACCAAGGAGCTAATAATAATCCTAGCTATAAGCGTGAAAATAACTATAATCTTAACATTTTCTTTTGAAAAACATGGCAGAAAAAAGTCTGTGGCTAGGTGGGGGGAGTATTGCAGGCAGAGGTGATTGCATTTTACTGCTGTGGAGTGTAAGTAGTGCTTGATCTCAGCAGCATTGCTGTAGTGACCAGTGGCTCTCCTTGGACAGGTGACACGGATCAGTGTCAGGAATTAAATGAGGGTTGACTTGGCTGCAGTGCAGATCGCATCACACGTGTCAAGATGTGCTACAACCTGGCATTTATGGGATTTCCTTCGTATTTCCAGCATCTGATGAGAGGAGAAAGGATACACAGAAAGCAACCAGCGAAGTTGGTGTTACAGACTTGTGTCTATAAAAGAGAATGGTAGAGTAAAATTGGTTTTAAAAAGAAAGGGAAGAAAAATGCTCCTTCAGTTATGGTTTTCTTTCATAGCTTTTCTCCTAAGGAAACAGAGCCTTGGTAGGGCAACTGGCCATGGGGTTGGTAAATAATTTTGAAATTCGTACAGTGAAATACATCTTACATGCCAGTAACAAGTGTTAATGAAATTATAATTGAGTGGTGTCATATTTCACCATTTTTTACCATTTAATTTCTCAGCATGCATGAAATGAAAATGAACCAATTTATTTCTGCATGTGATCCATTTCAGCTTTTCTTTTGTTTTTCTTTTTAATGATGAAAATTAAATTAATACTCCTTTTTGGCTCTGAATGAAAAATCAATGTTACATCTGAGTTATGATAAATCTGGTAGCATCATAGTTAATAATAACAAAACTTCACAATTACTGCAAAGTGATACAATTTAAATAATTTAGCTTTCTCTGGCTAAATGACTTGCCTCTCCAGTTACAAGATAAATACATGAGAGGAAAATACTAAATTTCAAATGTTTTTTTTTGATAAGTAATTTTCGTAATGCAATTTGGCATTGCAAACATAAAAGAGCATTATCAGAAATTTGGACTTCAAATGGCACTGTTATGCCTTAATAAACTCTTTATTAATGTATGTATGCTTCTTGTCTCTTGGTCTTGGTGCTTTTTCCCCCCTTATAATTCTGTTTTTTGGAAACAAAACATGCTACACTTCTGTTTAAAATACTCATGTACTAACAATTTGATAGATTGTTGGGATTGTTTTACCTGGTAGGGAATCCACTAGCAATCTATGATCTGGAGTGTTACTTATTTTCAGGTGTTTTGTGTTCTAGTGAAAAGTTAAGTTCCTCATTTCAGGATCACAGGTATTGTTCAAATATCGATTATTCTGTGCTTGGAAAAGCAAAGGTTTGAAAACCTGGCTGTTCCATTTTTGTTAACAAATTAAGCTGTGTTTCCAGGAGATGTTTTTGCTGCAGCAGGGAGTGCACAACTACCCTCCATTTCTCTAAATGTGCAAAACTCAGCTGCAGCTGCTTTGACAAGTTTTCTGCAGTGACCCATGATATTGTCATATGTAGAAGTGAAAACACAATTTTACATTTGTTCTAAGTAACTTCTCTTAGGCAGGTGTTAGGGATTCACATTTAGGCAGTTGCTTTTTCATAAGTTAAAATGTTATTTTCAGTTTTTCTCTTCATCCTATTTTTCTGTGTCCTCTAGGAGGAAAATAGAAATTCTGGGTGATGGAAAAGCCTTCTATTCTGTCTAAGAAATAAAACCCAAACCAAAGCAGGGAAGAAAGGAAGAAGTATTCTTCTCAGAAAATTGTTTACATAAAATGCTGTAGTCAGAAAGTGATAACGAATAACTGGTTTTTTAGCAGCAGAAGAACATGAGAATATAGTCTTCAATTCCCTTACATGTTTTGTAATGCAGATTCCCTTTAAAGTAGCCTTGCCAATGTACCTTAAATATATTTTAGAATTATTTTACCATGAAATTAGTTTTTCTCCATCGTTGACTTAGTTGAATCCTTCTTTTTGATCTATGCTGGGACATTAGGAGTGAAGCTGTGGCTGCACATACTGTTTTAGTAGGTTTCTATCAGAAAGTGTTCTGCAGTAGACCATACCCAGGGAGAGCAAAGGTTATTTAGCATAGCCTGGCTGCTCTGTAAGCAGCTCCTTCAGCTCTCACCATGAGTCTTATTTAATTCCCACCCTCTGTACTTCTGCCACCAGGTTGTATTTACATATTTATTACCCAGAGGAAAAGCAGAGAAGGAATTTGTCTTGAGAACAAGTGTAGAGCAACAAGAATCTCTTCAGGTTGTCCTCGTGCCCTGCTAGTCATTGCTCAGCCTGACTTAAACTCCAGTCTCCAGATTTCCTCTCTAGTAACCAACCTGCAAAATATTGCCTGCCTTTTAACCTTACACATTAGGTTTTGGTTTGCTTTTGGGTTTGGTTTTTTGAGGAGGGTTAAATGAAGCAATTAGAAGTAATAAATTGGTTTGGGCAGGCAATTTTGGCTTATTGATATTTCACCATCACCATCCCATTAATGGCTATTTTTCCTATTCACTTGCAGATAGTTCATTTTCCTACCTTTTAAAAAATTTTATTTTGAAAGTGGTACCTTACAATAGCTGTGGGGAAAAATTATGCATTGCTTTTGATTTACGTGGCCTCTTAAGGAACAACTATACTAAAATCAAGGTGCACTTTAACATTTTCAACCTTATGTTAAGGAAAAGTATTTTTCTTAGATCTTTGTGGCATTTAATTCCAATTTTATCTCTCCCACCTCTAGGTGAAATGCCTTTTTTCATTTTTTTTCTGTTTAATCAGTAGTTTCTTGCCTATTACAAGCAAGAAATTAAGCGAGTCTGTAAAAGATGTGGTAGCTGGATTTCAGGGCTTGAATGCCATATTGCAATTTCTGTAAGTAGTTTCCCTCTGAAGTGAAACACCCCAAATCACTTTGTTTATGAAGTAAGAGCATGCCTCTGTTAGGCTGCCCTAATCTAGGTTTTATGAGAACCAGGAATTCCAAGCATAAAAAGATTATGGGAAATTTCTAAAAGGTAGTCCACAGCAGAATCTGATCCACACCTCTAGGAGTCCAGTCTCTTTTATTCTTGTGTATACCTAACATTGCCTGTGTGGGTGTAGTCCCTCAATATCCATGATGGCTCTTTTTTCCATGACTAGCATTTTTAGATCCAGGAAAGAAACCTTAATATTTTTTTGGTGATGTTATGTTACATCTGTTGCAGTAGGTAACGTTTGGACAGCATACACAAAAATTGCCACGGCTCTGCAATCCTTTTGTCTTCTGCTTTAAGACTGTGCTGTGTGAAGAAAGGGAAACTGGTTAGAAGGAAATGCTAACTTGTCTTTTCCTAGGAGTATACACAAATGGACAAAGAAACAGGATAAACGTTGTAATGTCTACTTATGAATAAAAATTCTGTTAGTGAGAGATACCACTAGCATCAGACATCTAGTTTTCAGCTGAGTTTCAGATGTCTTAGTTCAGGAAGATCTACTTACTATCCTTGCTTCTGCTGTGAGTACAGTCATATTGTTACATATCCTATTATGTATACTATGACATAAATTGCATTTGTAATATACACAGCTGTCCTGGTTACAGCCAGAAGCTCTCACAGGGTGTGCCTGCCCACAGCTCCTCTCTAAGGACTCCCTTCCTCTTCCTTACTGTGGAAGCTGGACTGTGCAGCAGACTAGACCTGTTACATGATCCATAGCAGCCACTGGGCTGGCACCTGGCACATGGATTCAGGAATTTAGAGATGTAGAAGGCTGGTAAGAGATATGTAAACTTGTTCCCTAGGTTCGGAAGCCTGCATCTTAACCTGAAATTAAAGATGCATATATTAGTACCCTACAGTTTTCTGACCCTCTAATACATTGGACAGCATACATACTGCATGACTTAACACTTCAATAATTTGTGTCATACATTTCCATTTTGACACAGCCTGCTAGCAGCAGGGCAGTTTGGCTTTTGTCCAGCAACTAAAGTACCTTGTGATGCATAAACGTACAATTTTTTAAAAAAATAAATGCCCACTGGTATTTTTAGAAGATGTGCACTTCAAGCTGAAGAGCTGGCTGGGTACCAGCCAGGTGCTGTCTGTCAAGTGCTCCCTTCTAGAGCCCTCTGCCTGTGGCATGTCTTTGTGCTGCAGTGGTGAGCAAGGAGTGGCAGAGAACGGTGTGCCTGCGTTTAGTGTCTGTGTCAGCTGCCTCGACAGTCAGCCTGTGACTCTGCACATTCATGAAACACCTTTTAGGTCTGTCTGCCTGTGGGAATTGGCTCCCAGTCTTGGGATCTCGAATGTTCTGCTGCAGTCATGTGGTGCCCAGTTTGTGCATCCAGAAACAGCACGTGGGGATTTGTTTATTGGGACTTGGAATTGCTGTTTGGATGGATTAATCAGTCCTGCATGTAAAACAGTGCTCTGCTTCCCAAGTTATTTTTTCACTCGGTTGAAATTTATCATCTTTTTTAACCTGCTCAAGACTGATTTTTGACTGATTTTTCTTACTGTTCTGTGCTTTCCTGCTTCTGCTTTGCAGTTGCTTCTTTGGGTGGTTTAAGAACTGCCCAAAAAGGGGTGTGCAGTGCCAGGTGCCCAGCTGCTCCTGTGCTGCACCCCACTGCACGGCTGTGGCACCAGCCCAGCCTGACAGCTCGCATTCCAGGGGCCCATAGCTTGGCCTTGTGCTGTCAACACCTTAGGCATGGGCCTATTACTTTAAAACCTGCAATATTCCCAGAAGCTCCTAGGTGTGGAAAAGAAAGTAAACAGGTAAATAAAGCCCTTATCCCCCCAGCCTTTGGAGCAGAAAAAAGCAGGGGGAAATGTAAGAAAGGTTTGAAGTTCATGAGTGAACTAGTAAAAATTCTCATCAGTCACAGATTTTTAGATACGTTTTTAGTTCTTTAGAAGGGTAAATATTTCTTTTTAGAGGATCACAGAAGGGAAAACTATCCATTAACTCACCTCACCTTTCTCTTCACTAATGTATTGTTACCTATACACGATGCTGCTTTGCAGTATCTCCTGGTGTGTCAGCTGCTGACGTGTATCGCAGGCAGAGAGTCAAATTAGTTACAAGGAAAACAAAGCATCTACGAATACTTGAAATCATTCCTGTGAATGCTTCTTAGCTTTGTTGGATAGTGTAAAAATAGTACGTTGTTAATGTTGTTTTGAGCCTGTCTGAACAAATTTACCTGGAGGGGAGAAAGGAAAATCTATCTGGATTGCACCCAGGCAGAATGGAACACACCAAGGCATTACAGCACTGTGTAACAGCAGTGTGTGAGTAATAAATCATCTGAGTAAACTCTTACTGGAGGGTGGAATAATGCTACTTGAGCTAACATGTATTTGTTGTTTGTTTTGAAAGCTTATTTTCTGCTTAATATAACCAAAGTTATGCAAGCTCACTAAGTGATGCTAACAGGTAAGAAGGATGTTTACTCAATTTAATGCTAATTTGAAATATATGATTAAAAGTATTGTGTGACTGGGTGATGGATGGCAGATGAAATATTGAAGAGTGCATTGAAAAGGAAGAATTATCCTAACTTTATGTGAGTGGCAGTGAGTTCTTGAACATTCTGTTTCCATTAAAGAAAAAAATCTTCAAATTATAACAGGTAATTCCATAAAAACATTGCCTCTGTGCTCAATGGTAGTCCAAGAAACCGAAATATTGGGGGTGATTATGTGGAGAATAAAAAAAGCAGGCAGAGCTGCAGAAACCTATAACTTGTAGGTTCTGTTTCCTCTCCATCTTGACAATGAATAAATAGAACTGCAGAAAGTACAATGCAGATAATAAAGAGAAACAAATAAAGGTGTGAAAGCAATTGTGCACAAGTAAATGATTAAATAAAGCTGGATTTACCATCCTTGGAATGAGAGGATTGAGCAGGGAATATAATAAGCACAAATGGAAAAGGTGAACAGTTTCAGGATGTCTCTCACCAGATGTCAGAGGCAACAAACAAAGCTAATGCATGTCAGGTTCAGAACAAAGGGAGAATGTTTCCTGTGTTGTGTGGTAGAAGATATTGCATACTCCAGACATTTACATGGGTTCAGAAGACAAAGTGAAATTGAGTAAAATGGAATAAAAATGTGTCACCAAACAGAAAAATCTCTGTCAAAGCACACAGGTGATATGCCTGTGATTCAGGACAGTGCTGATCTGCACCCAGCTGGGAGCATATCCCTGGAATGTGTCTCTGTGTCATCACTTTGTCCTGTTGCTGAAGATCCTGAGCTAAAAGACTGTTTGGTCTCAGTGGGACTGCTCTTCCATTTCTTTTGCTGTTTGTGGGAGGCTAAAGTTCAAAAGAGCAGTGTAGTCAGTTGTAAAAGACACTTGAACAGATCTTTACAGTATACCAGCCCATCAAGGATTATTGACTGGACCCTTCTCATCTCCTGCTTCTTTTTTGTTCATTTACCAGAAATTAGACTCAGCTTCCTTTGCTTGTCCTCAAAAAATGTAGCATAAGAGGTTACCGAGTATATTACATATTTTTTTTTAATTTTTTAATTATTTATTTTATTTTCCATGGATTTTATTCTCTGAGAAGCCTGTGCAGGCCTCAGTAACATGGGTACAGAAATAAATAGTAATAGCTCGGTGTGTGCAGATGAGCATTCTGTCACATAAAGGAACAGAAAGAAGGAAAAGAAGGGGGTAAAAAGTCTACTGAGATCTAAAATGAGATGTAAAGTGATTAAAGCAGAGGGGGAAATGGATGTCTGATTACAGATAAGGAGTTCTGATGATGTGACCTTTCATGCCTGCTGCATGTTTGATGGTCAATGCTAAGTTAAGAGGAGGGCTGATTCAAAGGGCAGCACTATCTGAGGTTGGTTGCCTCACACCAAAAAATGAGTTCAAAAAGAAGGAGAAGGCAATTTTCAGTTGTGCATTTAAAAAAGGAGCAACAAATGTAGACGTGAGGGACTGGTAGTGTAGTCACTTTTGTCAAAGTGTTGCAGAGCTGGAGAGCTGTGACGTGTGAGAAACCTGCAAACAGACAATTTCAGTGCTGAGAATGTAGGCAGGGGTTTGTGTAGAGGCTGTTGCAGGGCAGTAGTGAAATAGGGGCAGTTTGGCAACCATGCTGTAGATTTCAGAGACTGAAGCTGTAATTCAGCACTAGAGGCTAATACATGTTGGGTTCCCAAATAAAACATTAGATTTGCCTATACTGGCTTGGCTGAGAAGCTGCACCTCTCACCTCTTAAATGACATATTGGCCACTGCTGATGGATATGCAGCCACTGCATGAATTTGCAGAGGAGGGGACAGAGGGCTGTGCAGCTGAGTGACAGCTGCAGTGTTTTCTATAGTACCTTTTAACTCACACACACACATGCAGGCAGCTGGAAGGTCTCCTCCTGGGGCCACCTTTCTGTGCTGGAAGAAAAACCGCTCTTAAAGGTGGCAATTTCATGCAACCATGGTGTCCCTGTCATTTCTGTCCCCAGGCTCTTCTGGGTGACCTGTGGGATCCCAGTGAGTGCTGGTTGGTGTTTTCCTGACCAAAGAGCAGTGAGCCGGCGCTGCGGGGGAAGAACGCACATCTTCACTGACCTTTGGATTTGGGGTGGGAGCACCAGCTGCATTTCCTTCTCAGTGAATTTCTGGAGGTGACACAATGAAACCAAAATCCCATCTGACTACCATCACATGTTTTCCCCTCTACTCCTGGCATGTACCTTCTGTAAATGAACTCCCTCGTGTGACAGGGATTCATGACTGAAGGGGGAGTTTTAAGACTGACTTGGTCCTTCCCTGGCACAACAGCCTCCCGTTACCTTTTGGGTCTTTTTCATCTGTTCTCTGCCATCTAGTTGGGCTGGAAGCTGGCAAGATTCCTGGGGGAATAATACTGGCCTGATTTATAGTGGCACTGGAGAAAATGGGGACAGGCAGTGTCATGGTGAATTTTGGACAGTTGTCCTCTGCTGATGACACCTCTAAAAAGTCTTCCTTGGGAGGAAGTGCTGCATTTCATCCTTTACTGGAGTGCCATCAATCCTTTGTTATCCCTTCAGGCTTTCTATTAATTAACAGATTTTCAATTGTAAATAGCTGGCTTAAAAGCCTTTCTCATGTTATCCCCGAACATCCCTAGCATTCATATGAGCTACTGTCCTTCTCTCTATTACTCTAAAGTTGATTATTGTGATACCAAAGAATTTTTTCTATGTAGACCTTCCTCCTGTTGCCTAAAAAAGTAGTTATCTTTGGGTGCTTCAACACAGTATTACCCTTTGTTCATTTCAAAACCTTTTTCAGCTTTGGAATGTTTCCTGAAGAGGTCAGATTTCTCCAGAAAATCAGGAACAGCTTATTAGGATGAGCCAGTAACATCATCTTTCCAATATTCCACATCTGGTGGTGCTGCACATGAGCATCTGTGCAGCATGGATTATTTTGTGAAGCACTGCAGGGGTTTATGGTCTTTTTGTCTTATCTGTTGTAATCGAGTGTTCCTTTGAGTATGTCATCTCATGTCATGGATAACGGATGTACGTATGTCGATATCTTTTCTGCATGTACATACATGCAGCAACCTCCATGGTTAATTATACATGATTTAGACATTTAAAAAACCACCCTTAATAATTTATTAAATGACAAATACGTTAAAATCATGTCTTTATTAATTTTATATATACTACTTTTGTCATTCAGTTTCATTCTTTATTGCCTTGTTCTTCTGGATGATAAAACGAAAACAGTCAATGTAATACATCTCCAGTGGTTGGTTGTGTACCCGATGTACTTTGCATACTTCTGTCCTCCTTATCTTAGTTTTCTCTACCTTATAAGGCATCTGAAGTACTTCTGTGTTTTTTCCACTTGCCCACTTTTAAATTTTACATATTACTTGCTACAGCTTTTGCTTTTAAGATAGATGACAAGAAGTACCAATCATTTATTCCTTGTTAGCATGTGTTATAGCATGATAAAACCAACTACATAATTAGATTTTGTTAATTTGCCGAGTATGATTAAGTGCTTGGTATATTTATATATGGTTGTAAGTGAACAGAAGTTGTATGCTGCATTACACAAAAGCTTGGGAGAAAAATAAACAACAAACTAGAGAGTTCACTGCAGAAATGTAGATTCTTTGTTCAGATTTTTTTAAAATTTATCTGTTTTCAAGTTGAGCTTAAAAGCTCAGGCAAGTTCTGTAGAAGAACTAATGATAACACATGGCACAAATTTTGATCAATTTAGAAAATCTGGTGCTTCAAGGGTAGAGGACTTGTTATCCCCATGTACTCAACAGTCTCTGCCAATAATAGAGTGGTCTTGCTGAGCCTCCTCCATGCACTTTTAGGGGTACTCCTGATCAGAAACAGGTGTTGCTTTGTCTCATAAGCATTCCCAAGGAATTTAGGCAGCACATAAGGTACTACTCTAGCATTGCACACACCTTTTTCTATCTTAAGTGCAAGCCTGGTTGTACACTGCTTCTAGGAAAACAAGTTTACTGTTCGTATTATTTGTGTGCCTCCTTGTTTGGCCAGGACACACAGTATATAAACTCTGCCTCTTGCCTTTGGCTGTGGCTCCTGCTGATTGCATCCAGCAATACCTGGAGAAGATTGGAACTTTCAAAAGAGAGGTAATGGCAACTTGCTGTGCTAGAGAAAAGAGAATCCTTAAATTAGACCTAAATTGTATAGAATGAAAGGAAAAATACAGTGCCATCAATATCTTCAATGCTTTCCCCATAGTGTTTCTATAAAGTGGTGGTAAAAATTTAAATTTATTTGCATTAGTCTCATTAGAAGTCAGCAGTTCTTCTTAGCATAGAAAATTGTAAAAACACCTGGTAAATTATACCCTGAAACAGGTTAATTGTTAGCTTTTTGTAATTATAGTCAAGGGCTTTTGTATTTACTAAGGAAAAGTACTACGTGGGAGTGTAGATAGTGTTATTGAATATAGAGCTCTTGATTTATTTTCATCTTGTTTTCCCTTTGATCTGATTATTCTGAATGACAAATCTGTCATCCATGTGAACACTGAGAACACTGACTTTGGCTTGCTGTGTATTCCATTCTAGTAAGTAAGAATCTTGCTTGTAAATGTTTCTGCAGCATAATTTTCACCTGTGCCCTGCTTCAAACAGATGACGGTATTTTCATCTTGCACTATGCAAGATGCTTTTAATTAGTTTAGTGTAGTTGGCTATAAATCATTTGCTGTCCTTGAATGCCAGAATTGATGACTGCCATTACAATACTCTGAAGAGGTGTGGGAGAATCCAGTTTAATGAAACAGCCATTTGGGCATCCTTATTCAGTCCATTTATGTTTTTGTTTTGGTAGCGGCAATAAAAAAAAGTTTGTGGTTCACAGTCAGATTTGTGTTCAGGTCAAACAGCTCTTCTTAGATGTGAGTGTGTACAGATGTACCTGCAGACAGATATCTAGTGTGCAAAACCTTACACAGTTGTTTTAAGAGAGTAATGGTGTCAGAGGGTGGTGATTTTCTAATGTATGAGAAAGCTGTAGAGCTTCCAATTTGTTCACACTGAAGTTTCAACGGGTAGGATGCGGGCTCACTCTTTGAATGTTACTCTGATATTTTTTTTCCTCAGTCAATTGACTTGATTCTCCTGAATATAATTTGTTGAGAGGTATGTCTTCACCACTTTGAAAATGCTCATAATATACAAACATTAGACAGTCAAGAGATGATGTGAGCTCCTAAAATGCTACAGGTTTTAAATGCAATAAAAACCTCTTGGGTTCATGTCACGCTTTGAAATCACATTTTAAACTTCTGCTTTGTGTCTAGCCATGAGAATATTGTAAAATACTGCATTCCTAAGGCTATAGGTGGTTAGAGAACAGTATGGACCTTAGATTAAACTTGGGATCTTTTGAGGAGACATTAAAACACATTTGTTTTGGCATCTTTTTTTAAAATCTAAATTACTCTCAGAAAAGTGTCTGAATGCAAATTTTAGAAAGACAAATGTGATCTGATTCACTAAATAATGTATTTTCTTTATGAGGAAAATCTTTTTCTGTTGACTTTATTATTTGATTAATGCACTCAATATTCAGGGAAACAACAAAAACTGAAAGGCAGGAAGTCAATTATGAGGTATGTATTTGAATAGGAGTGTTAGTATGTAAAAAATGCAGATGAAAGTTGGGGGCTTTTTCTACATTTTACTGTTAGGATATCACAAAAGTGCTGCATGTAACTCAAATACAGCTTTTTTTGAGTCCATACCCAGTGGGAGTAGGTGTGAAGGAGGCACTATTCCTTTCCCCTAAGTCTTTTTTACTCTCTTCCAGCAGCATTTGATGCTGATGCTTCTCTGTGGCTTTATTGCCCCTGCCATTGCTATTGATGTTGAATCTATGATATGTTGCAATTAACAGTAGAGTAGAAAAATGCCTTGTGCACAACAGGCAAGCATGGCACAGAATAAAGGCAAGGCATAAAGGCCACAAGGCAAAAGTAAACAAGAATCATCCTAATAGCTGAATGCTTATTAGTTGTTAAATATTTACCTGTTAGCTGTATATTTATAGCTGCTGAATTTAAAGAGGAGGAAGAACATTTGAGCAATGTTTGTATTCATTGTTTGTGTTTTCTCAAATGTGTGTGTTAAAAATTAGGTTCCCCAAACAGAGCAGGAAAAATGGGAACTCCAAATGTGATGATGTTGGGCAGCTTGTGTATGGACACCAGATTACTTTAGGTTTTCTTTCAATTAAAACAACTGTCAATATTTTCATCTGAAAACCTTTGGAGGAAATTTTAAGGAAACAAGCAAGAACCTGCTGTAGAGTGATCTAAAAGTCTAATGTTTTACAGAAATGGTTTACCTACTTATAACTAATAATTCAGTGGGTTACAATAGGGGATGGAGAATTGTTCCAGTCATAGGGTTGTGAAAAATGTAGAAAATCTCAGTTCTGTGTACTCCAACAGCCAAAGCTATGCAAGTGTGGAGGCAAACTGTGAATCTGGCCTTCACTGAAAACTCAGTGTACACCACAAGGCAGATGCCAAGCTACAACAGGGTGGGTACATTTCTTTATGTCCCTCTCCCCATTTATTACCTGCTAGCTTGTTTACTTCTGTTGAGTATAGGGCATGTAGGAGGTGATGCAGATCTGGGAATATCCATCCAACACCTGAGGATGACAGGACACAGTCACACGTGGCATTAGCCCATCTGAGCTCTTTGTTTGGCCCTCTTGACAGTTGTCACTGATGGTGACCTGGAATTAAGTGAACAGTGTGCTTGGCTGATGTTGGCTGGTTGGTGTTGCTCCATTGCTTTCAATAACAGTTATCAGTACTTAACCAGAATCCTAGACTCATAGAATGGCTTGGAAGGGATCTTACTTCAATATCATCTAGTTCCAAACCTCCTGCCATGGGCAGGAACAGATTTCATTACACCAGGTTGATCAAAGTCTCATCCAGCCTGGCCTTGAACGCTTCAGGGGATGGGACATCCACAGCTTCTCTGGGCAACTTATTCCAGTGCCTCACAATAAAGAATTCCCACCCTCACAGTAAAGAACTTCCTCCTGATACCTATTCTAAACCCGCCCTCTTGCAGTTTGAATTCATGACAATTTGTCCTATCAACTTCAAAAATGTTGCTCTTCAGCTTTCCTGTAGGCCTCTTTTGGGTACTAGAAAGTTGCTGGAAGGTCTCCCAGAGCCTTCTCTTCTCCAAGCTGGGCCTGGAGAAGTAAATAATTTTGCTGTCAGCTGGTATATTTGTTAGCTGATTCTGCAATTTGTTATTTGAGAACTAATCATCTCGTATTGATATGTGCAGGCTAGCAGATTAATACTTTCATCCGTGTTAGGAGAATGAGGGGTTGTCTTCACAGGGTCATTCAGGAAAACTAATCCAAATTGATTTTTAAAGTAGATTAATTAAATTAGTTTCCATCTCTTTGAATTCACTAAGTGGCCAAGTTTGAGGTAGTTAAATTAGATCAAATCCTTGTTTAACCTTTCTGCTTCAGGATTGCAATGGCCTTGATTTGATTAAGTCACTTAAAAATTGAGACAAACTTAAGAGTGATCACTTATATTCCAAATCAGAGACTTAGATAAAATTTAGCTAGAGAACTTCAAATGTTTTATCAGCTGGAATTCAAGTTGAGTGTTCGGAGTGAACAAGTATCCAGAAAAGAAAGTACTGTGCAAATGATTTGTGCATTTTTAAAATTAATAGTATCTGAGGGAATTAGCATACTCTTGCTCTGGCTCTAAGGCTTGCTTGTGTCCTCAGTATTTCATGCATGAATTTCAGGATGAAAGAGAGAGCTAATATTTGACAATGAAAGAATTAATTTTATCTGCTGATAAAAATCATAATATTAATTCACTGCAATTTGAAACTGTGTAGGCAAAATACCTGACGATAGAGCTATCAGAGCTTGCCCAGCACTAACAGCCCAGCATTATCCATCTGTATCTTATGGCTGAATGTGTTCCTGTGTGTATCAGTTGGTAAGGAAGCTTTATGCACCATGTTGTTTCACCTTACGATGCTTTTAATGCGAAAGATAATGATGTGTGCAGCGAACAGATTACACAGCGGCTGGTAATGATATGTGTGTGACAAGTCCCTCATTCCCCTGCCTCTGGCACTGGCGGTGGCCAGGAGAGCTGTCCTGACCTTGACACGAGCTTGCAGAGTAGAAGGACTAAATGTTTAGTTCTGAAGACTGAGGGTGAAGTGAGGTCTCTGATGTGGACAGTTAACTAAGGTATTAGTCAGACTAACATTGTCTCAGCCAGTTCTTTCCTGATTTATGTTGCAAGACTCAGTGGCATATTGCTTATTTATCACTGATAAACTGTTCCTGGATAAAACTTTTTAAATTTTTTTTTACATATCCAGTTTCTGACTGCTGTGGGCTTTTGATAACATTGTGATTTATGTTTACCTGTGTTTTTGCCTGGCAGTGGTTGAATAGCAATAAAACTGCTGTTGATTTTGGGTGGTCAGATGAAAACTTAGGGCTATAACCAATGTATTAATCAATGCCATGCATCAGAATGCTCTCAGTCAAAGAAAAAACTGATATAAAAGTTATTTTGTTATCTTAGTGAATGGTATAAAATCTTTCCTAGGTGGCCTTACCACTGGTAGTGCATTAACGTTACCTCATCCTCCTTCATAGTCTGTTGCTAATCAATAAATTATTTTTACTTGTGGTGCTTTTTTTTTTCCCCCAAGGAATGTATAATCTAGAATCAAATGAATCTTTGTGGAAGAGTGAACCTGCATGTTTTCTGGATTCAATTATGTTCATTTCTTCAAATGTCTGATTTTGTTTGGCTGGAAAACTGCTTTCTGAATTTATAGATGGTTTCAAAACATTGTTTTACCTCTGCATAATGATAAAAGCAATTTAAATTTACAGCTTATTTTTGAAATGGGAAACCAATAGTGATGGTAAATTGTGAAGTCTGCCCAGATGAGCAGAAAGGTTGCTTGTAGAATCAAAAAATGGAAACAAAACAAGAATAGTGCACAATGCAGCAGGTCTGTTACTGTCCTAGAGAAACACATCATACTATCTAGAACCACGATAACAAGAAATTTGTTGCACTGTTCAACACCTTAATGGTACACAATTCTGCAAGAATAACATCAGCTACCCATGGCAGTAGATCTGTGTTGAAAAGAGCAAAACCTCTGAAGATGCTTGCTTGAAGATTATACTGTATTTTTTCAAGATAGAAACACTGAACGGCCCATTTCCCTCTTCCTCTCCCTTCTGAAATTCAACTCCCAAGCTACTTTGGGGTGGCTGCTTTCTGGAATGTTGCCTCATCAATTAGTAGCAGTAGGATATGAACTGGTGACAAATTACATGTAATTTGCACTGTAAAATGAACATACCACATGTTTTGAGGTATAGTCTACATGCTAAAGCTTATTCATTCATTTTGAAGTGTCCATAGCTGCGAAAGTATTAGAATGTGTCTTAAAAAATAGTTAGAAACCAAAACAAATGTTCAGTAGCTGGCTCCATGATAAAACTAGTGAACATCTTGTTAATTCACTCCTGAATCTGTCAGTTTACATGTACTGAGTTTATCCTGTAAAGTTTCCTTAAGGAAAATGTTTGGGGTTGACATGTTTAGGTTTTCTCTTATCATAAGGTTTTGTTTTAGCTATAGTTTTTTCACATCTCGATTTTATTCTTTCTGTACTTTTCATCCATCTCTCCTTCCATCTGCTGTTGGTGATAGTGTTTTGTTCTGCTCTCATTAAATATTACCTTGCTTTTTCTTTAATTACGAGAGGTGTTTCTATTTTGTCAATGATAAATTTGCTGGCTCTGTTTGTGTTGGTGTTGAGAGGGACAATACTACTTCATGTTTTCTGATTAATTTATCTCTTAGTTGTAATGCTAATCTAGTTAAGACATGATTAACTGTTATTCACTGGGCCTCATTTTTTTTTTCCTGTCCAGTCTCTTTTGACACTCAAATAAATGCTTTCCTATTTACTGTATATTTACCCAGAGCTTATGTTTGATATTTTTCTGCACTCTTATCAGTGGGTTTGGTTCTTCAAAAATTATTTTCAATAATTAAAACCTGAAAATTTTCAGAGAAATTTAAGCACATGGGGCAGTTAATTAGGAAAGTGCTCTTGAAACTGCTAAAATTAATCACACATGAGTTTAAGAAGCATTTTTGAAGCACTTTAGGGTGAAGTTTTTTATTAGAGTTTTTAGTTGTGCAGTATATAATGGCATAACTGCTGATGAAGGTGCCTCAGGTTTCAGCCCAAATTTATTGGGCCAAAGTTTTAGACATTTTTAGTAAAATGAACTTAAGACAGAGACAGTCTAATACTTTAATAGTGAATCAGAACTATGCATTATTCAAACCTTGTCTCTCCTTCCACTTAGAGCGTCTCCTCTCTATCCTGTTGTCTCACCCATTTCTTTCTACTTAGAAACTTTGTAACAGTCTTTATAACATGCTAGGTGGAGAATAGTTTCCATCTCATGTCCCATTAAAATTATATAACAGATTCAAATGCTCCAAGACTTTGGATTTTAGACCTTTTAAGATGTTGTGTGTCTTCCTTGGGACATTGAGCTGGTCTACACCAGGCAACTGCCCCTTCTATGTTCTTCCTGGTGGAAACTTTCCAGATGCCTTGTGTGATGTTTCTTCTTATTTGCCTAGTGTATCATTTAGCCATAAAAAATATCATCCACCACAAATACTTAATGTAACCATAGCTCAGTTTTCACAGTCTTCTGGCAGGAAATGTCAGCAAGAATGCAGCAGAAATGATCTGCTGGCAGATCTAGGGTGAGTGGGTAGGGATTTTTAGTTCTTTCTTCAAAGCAGTAAGACTTTGTAATTCCTGTAAGGAAAAAGAGAGTTCTGGAAAAACACAAGCTCTCAGGTTTGCCCCCCAAGACATTATTTCTGAAGTGAATTTATTCTGTTATCTGGTCTAGCTCTTGATTTTGGCTACTTGAGAGATGACGCCTTGTCTAACATGGAATTTCTACATGCCTGAGGAAGGAAAAAGAGGATTGACAAGACTCCCTTCTCAAAAAAGGAGCAGTAATGAAATTATGAGGACAGAAGAGGTTGTAAACATATTTCAAGGGACATAATTCTGTTTGAAGCCCCAGGGGAGTGCAGAGAGGACAATGCCTGTGAAAGTGAAGGTATGCTGCTAGGCGTGGGCTCTCTGTAGTTATTACTGTCTCTTAGGATAAGGCATGCAGAAGACCTCAGTGTGTGTTGAAGTCACCTGGAGGAAAGTGAAAGAAAGCTTTCAGATTTGACCTTGATGTAGGTAGGCTAAATCCTTTTTCCTTTAGTTCCTCATGTTGTTTCTTACACATATTTGTAGCTGTGTTTCCTACTTTGGATGTGGTAAATGAATACTTTGAATAAAGATGGTTTTCAACAGAACTATCTGAAAACAAAGCAAGTTTCCTAAAAAAATTAAAGAACGTAGAGTATATTTTAATTTGCTGTAAATAGCAAACATTATTCAGTTATGATTTTCTGTCAAAGTCAAGCAATTCCTGTCATATTATATGACCATGAACCAAGGGCTTTCACCTTTTTACTGGTATAATTTGAATTAAATCTTCCTTCTTCTTTCTCTAAAGAAAGGAGATTATATTAGATCAACTTGTTTTTTCAAGTTCTCAAGGTCCAAATAACGGAGGAATAGGAAGCATAGGAAATGGTTGCCAGTGCTTATTGGCACGTATTTGTTTTTCATCCTGATTCAATTAAGCTTACTAATTACTGCTTTGTTTGACACTGTCAAAGGGCTAGGGGTTGTTTTACAATTTAATAACCGTATTATGATTCTAAACATTCTTCTGTTAAAGAAAAAAAGTACAAAAAAGAAATCATTACACTGATATTTTTGAGGGGACTTTTAGGGGATATACTCAGCATATACTGAGAGTACTTGCCATGTTGATTTGCTGTGTGGTGAGGAGCTGAATGCTGAAAGCAGAGATTATATCTGAGAACATCACACATGTGTGGTTATGACAGCTGGCAGGAGCACTCAGGCACTGCGGAGAGGGCAGGGATGTCCACAGAACTGCTGCCCATAAAGATTAGTGGGTAATATCCTAATTTCCTCCAAATGAAGGGTAAAACTAAAAGGTTATGTGAGGGTGCCTGCACTCAGTGCAGTGAAAAATCTCACCACTCTGTTTTGCCAACTCCTATCCCCTATCAGTCAAGGTATGAAGGATGTCTCCCACTGAAGGCAGTTTAGGTGCAGGATTTCCTAGTATTGGGAATAATAGTATTTAGATAAGCTTCATTCTTAATGACTTTCTGCTTCCTTCTCTTCAAGCAGCAACACGTCAAGAGTAGGTTTGGTACATGGTACCTTTGTCCTGTGGCATGGTAAGAAGTTTGAGAAGCATTGAGCATGCTGAAGCAAGAGGCTTCTGCTGACCTTTTCCTGGGGCTGACTGAAGCTGTTGGGAGGACCTGGAGAAACAGCTTTATGACACATTTGGCTTTGGCATTGTTTACTTCTAAACAGCTTCCCATTTCCATGCAATTTCCAAGCTGAACCTACTTGATATTGACAGGTAATATTTTAATGGGTAGATTGATTGGACTGGCAGAATGAATTAGCCATCAGCTTGACAACCATATAGCATTACGTTGTGTATCTGTTTACTCAGCACTGGGTGAAATGCAAGAGTCTATTGAAAATCAGATTTCCATGCTGCTTTGTCAAAGCAAATTTAATCACAGCTAGAACATGTGGCATCCATCATTTCCACTTCAGAAGGCATCAGCAGCCACAGATCAGCAACAACAAGCAGTGCTGCCACTGCTGTCTTTGACTCACATGGAAAATTAAATTTCAGTATAGAATTTTGATAAATGATGCGGTCTTAGCCATCAAACATGATTACTTAAGTATTCTCTATTAAAGTAATCCCCAATAGCTTTTTATCTAGAAGCAAGGTGTTACTCCATTGGGCTTTGAGTCGCTCCTCCTGATGTGGGATAGGCCTTTGCATATTGCCTTTGCACATCAGACAACTGCTTTCTGTTTGTTGTTCTTGGAAATCCCAGAACTGCCTGGCTGCCTGCTTTTACTTGCATTTTAGTGACCAGCTCAGTTACATACTGTAGTTTATTCTGTGTTTTTCTCTGAAATTTCACATTAATGCATCTCTTTCTACCCTCATGGATATCAGGACAATTTCCTTAAAAGAAATCTCAAGATAGCTTAAGGAGTAAAACAGCACAGAAAACATGGAAAGATGCAACCAGTTGCTTTGTTCATGCCTCAAGTGTGGCAGAGAACATTTAAAGTGTCCAGACGCACATAAAGTGTTTTAAAACCTTGTAAATATTAGTCCTGCAGATTTTATTTTAAAAAGTTTTGAGTTCCTTTAATTTATCTTAGACACTGAAATGACACCATTTAAAAAGCTAATGCTTCTTTTTGGGAGGATCTTTTTTTCCCCCATTTCTGCTTCTGTTTAGAATGTCCAGGCATTTGTTTTGTAACACCACTGTCTGTTCCTATTATTCATGTTTAATTTTAATTTGATGTGTTAATGCCTCCATAACTGAGCCCAAAGCCTTTTTCTTTCAGACTTGAAGATAACAGCACAATTTTTCTAATTCCTACTAATTGAGCTATGATTCCTTAAGATTATCTCAGGTCTTGTACTGTCTCTTCTAGTGTCCTCAAAATTCATGTAATCAAGGGAAAGGAGCTAACAGATCTTCTAAAAATTATTTTTCATTTACAGCACTGCTCAAAAATACACGGCTGGTAGAGTATTTGAGTTAAATAATAATGCTTCTTGTGTTTTTTTTGTTTCCTCGGCATATTTGGCTGTTTGTAAGGATTTTGTACTCACAATAAAATTCCAAAATTGCTTTCCTATATAGCATTGCTATCAGTCTATCAAGATTTTGAATAAAATGCCTGAATATGCTCTTTTGCCTCTTTGCTTAAGGTAAGTCACCTTCTGGAGGTGTTATTCTCTCTTGACTGTAGAAGGTATAAGGGGCGAGTAGTGTTGCCTGGGAGCAATAAGCAGAATTTGAGGAGCAAACAAGCACTGCCTCTCTGACAGATGCCACAACACAGATGCATTGCCAGCACTGCCAGTGCAGATGTGTTGCACAGCTGCCGCTGGGAAAGCTGTAAGGAGTGATTGGATGGTGCTGGTTCTGTGATTTGAACTGATGCTGCACAGATGAATGCTGCATAAGCAAACTGTGTATGTAAAGACCCATGTGCCAGAACTTGTCCCTTACTCTGCCAGGTAGTTGCTCACCAGATGTACTCTGAATTTTGTGTTATCTGCACTTGGACATCTGTATCATACATCATTGGATCATCTGTATTGTGCAGAGTGGCAGCTGAATACATACAAGAACTAATCAATCCCTAAGGGTACAACAGTTTTGTCTCTGTCAAACTGGTTTATATTTGTTTTTCTTAGAGAAATATGAAGCTGTTGAAGCATAGCTTACCTTTCAACACCGAAAGGGGTTTCTTCCTAAAGGCTGGGTGGTGTTCAAGATTTATGACTTTTCTGCTGTTTGATTTGCTGGTCTGCATGATTGATACTCCTATGCTAGCTATCAGATCATCCTTTTCAGACCACAGTTTCTCACGTCAGTAGCCTGTGCAGTTTGTAGTTAATTGTCACTGGCCTTTCTGTTATCTGCGTGGATTGATAAGCATCCACTGGGCAGCAGGTCTTGCGTGTTGATCCACCTTCTTCTGTGTAGATCTTAAAACTTAAAGGTACACTGAGGGTGACAAAACCTCCAAATATTGAGACCTGAATTCTGGCACCTAAATGACCTGTGACGAAGTTTAGCTGTGTTGGTGTCTGATCATAAATAAGGGGTGAAGTATGGCCTGGGATAGCCAAGCGCAGTATGACTTCCCATCCCTCACCGCAGCTTCCACGTACAGCTGACCCAGTTTGTGTCCCTCCTGACCTTCCCAGTGTGACAATTCATTTGTTTGTCTATCTGCATATGCCTGAACTGAGTGCTAGGCTGCTGCTTTGGGAAAGATCAGTGAGGAGAAACTGTTCAGTGTATGTATTATCTTACTTCATGCCAGCAGAGTATTTTCATGGGATTTGCGGAGCAAGGCTGTTCTTGGATGCTGAAGCAACTTTTAATGCAGTCTATGAACCTCCATCTGAGCAACAGTGCCTCCAATTTGTCTGGAATGGCAGTGGACCCATGCACTTGGGGTTGCTGCATATTGGTTTCATTGGAACCAGGCATATAAAGGGTTTTTGATGTGACAGAAAATATCTTTTCGTTTGTATACTTCATTCATTTCCATTCCTGAGAACAGCCTAATTAGAGTTGTCTGGAATAAAAGGGTGAGTTGAGGCAGAAAATTCATTTTGATTGTAGCCATCCAGTCTAGCAAAAAAGTAATAGTGCTGTTTCGTGTTTTTGAATAATGGAATAAAATAAACAGAATGTAGCAGAATTGTATTGATAAATAACTTTATTCTGGCTTGTTTTAAAACAAATAACATTTTCTTACATTTTTATTGGAAATTTTCCAGACTTTTCTACATTGCAGTGTCCCCAAACTATTAAATTAATGAAGGTAAAGTTTCACGACAGATTTATTAATATAGCTGAGGAAAAAAATAGGTGGTGGTATTTTAGATTTGATAACTTCTTTATATGTAGTGCAGAAAAGACGGCAATGGGCTTAGTTGGTGTTCTGAACAAAGTAAAAATATTGGTCTTTCCTACAGTCTTTTTATTGAGTATAGAAACTTGTGTCCAGTTGAACAACATGATGTTGGCACCTTTTTTGGCTATTACTCCACTTTACTGAATGAAAGGCTTTTCCAGGATTTTGTGGAGCTTTCTGTATTCACATGGTCTCAATCATTTTAGCAGTAATGTAACAATTTTGTATGCCTCTTGCTCTGGTATGTATACATCCATCAAGTTTTAAATTGCGTGTAATCTTTCTGCAGCAGTTTAACAAGGGAGGAATAATGCACGAAACAGCAGTAAACATTTACAAGCCAATGCTTGCCTATTATCACTTGGCTAAATGCATTTTAAAGACCAAAGCATCCTGATTTGCTCCAGCAACAATCTCGTAATTGTAGCAAATACAGTTCAGAGCACACAGTTCTGCAAGAAGCTGTGCTGGGGAAACCTAGGGTGATGGAGATCTGGGATTGGAAGTAACTGCCTGATTGCTCATGGAAGCCTGTGTTTTTAAGAAAACAAGATACCACTTCCTCTGTCAGTTTAAGCTTTTTTTTGTTGTCAACATGGGAAAAAGGTGGAAAACTTTGATGAAAACACACATCTATTGTGGAGTAGAGGACCAAGATTTTAATATAAGCGGTGACCTAAGTGTAGCATGAACCTGTGTTATCAACTGTCTCTAAATCAAAAAACAACCTTTCTTCAGTTTTTGTTTGAGTAATTACAGACCCTTGTGCTTCAGAAGTTTGGGCTCTGGTTGTTTTCTCTCATGCAAGTGATTCCTGACTGTAGAGGCCTCATTTCAAAGTCATTCTCACTTGTCTTGCAGTGTCTTCAGGGAATTACAGAGGAACGAGAATCAAGCTACATGACATATGCCATGAGTTGGCAGGTTAAGTCAGTCAAAATCAGCTTCCAACTCATCCTTTCCTCATGAGTGATTTAATTTGAAGAAAAGGTACTGGACTTCACTCTCTTTCCAGTAAACCAGTGTGTGATAAGTCTGGTACTGTACATGGTGTTCTACCTCTGCCTTTAAAGCTGTCTCTGTATTTTCCCACAGAAGTCCCTAGCTAGAGTTTCTCCTCAGTTACAGCATATCATTCAGACACCATCTACACTTGGCTTTTTTTCCCTTTTGCTAAACACAGGAAGTCACAGATGTTTCTGTGAACTCTTCCATACAGGATCCCTCTGCATTAGGTCACTTGAGTAGGCTCTGTGAAGCAACATCTCCTCAGTAACCATCGACCTAATCAGACCTACTGTGCTGGGAATTGCCTGGAATACCCAAATCACAGGGAAGACCTCTTCCTGTTCCAGCTGCTGCCGTTTCTTACCTCATACAGCCAGTATCTGCTCTTCTCAAGGGCAGTCACCTAGTCAGCCTTGAGCCCTGTTTCCCTACACAGCTGCTGGAAACTACAGGCATTGCCATGGGGTGGAACTGAATTTCACTGCACAGTTCCACTCCTTTCTGCACTGCTCTGTCTTAAGCTCAGACAGTCTCCCATGGATTTCTAGACTGAAGTGAGGTTAATTTCCATCTTTGTCCTCCAGGAATGTTGACATGTCCTTGTGCATGTTTATGCAGTAGCTTGTTCTGGCAAGGTCAAGAATAGCAGAGGTAATTTCTGGGAGATCCTAAATGTGGACCTGTTCACAGCAAAACAAGGTCTTCTCCAGATGAAGGCTTACTCCTGCTTTCCTCATTTGCTCTGTGAATAAAGCTTGGAGTCAGACCTTTGAGGTAGATGTACATAGATCTTTATCCTATAATAAGCTCTCTGAAGAAGACAAAAAGCTTTTGAACTCAAGGCTGATTTTATCTGAGTCAAAGCTAGAATAAGTCACTTCTTAAATCAAAAAAAACCCCAGAGTAGATAGATAAGATAGAATGAAAAGAAAGTATATAGCATTTTTGTTGATTTGAAACCACTGGGTCTGTTCAAAAGGTGTTTGCTTCTAGGCAGTTTAATGGCTCTAAATAGCAGCAAATGCTGCACTGACTCCTCTGATACTGAGAAATTTTCCTTCCATCTGACTTTCTGAGGTCTGGATGTTGGTTGCTGGCTCTGGGGAGTCTGTGTGAAGCTGCAGCATCTCCAGCCTGAGCTGTGACTTTCTCTCTGCAAACACTGCAGTCTCTGTAAGGTAGGTCCTTCTTGCTGTGCTCAGTTGCTCAGAAGAAAGGCTGTCTCCCCTGTCTCCCTCTGCTTTGCTGTTGAGGAAGAGTGTGCAGGGTGTGCCTGAACACCCCAAATTGCTGCCTTGTAATAGATAGCTTAGCAAAGCCCACTCTTCATCTTCAAAAAGGCAAGGAAATGGGAAAAGGGAGTCTGGATGAAAAACAACTGCTCACATCTTGCAAAAATGATTGATGCTTCAAAAGGAATCTTGCCTTCAACAAATTAATGTCAAGACACATAAATCTGAAATAAATAAAATATTGTGACTTCAGTGTTACTTTCCTGGATTTGTCTGTTGTTTTCTTCAGTCTCTCACCTCCCAGATACCCTCCCCTGCCTTGTGATGTCAGCACAGTCTTTATCATTTTCATGTTATTAATGAGTATCCAGTGTTGATATTCATCTTCCCTTTCTACCCGTTCCACTTGTTCTTTTTGATGGCCGGAGAACTCTTGCTTCCCCTCTCTTTTACAGGCCACATACTCCCTGGACAATTCCTTTATTTACCTTGCCATATCTGCATCTTCTCTGTTATTCTGGGGCTATGTGCTGGAGCATGCATCTCCAGGGCAGTCACACTGGCTCCCACACTGCCTGCCATGTCACACCTCTTCGGCTGAAGGAGGGCTAGGGATTTTCAAGGCTCTCTCTCCAACTGCTCCCTCTGTTCCCCCAGGAGGGCAATGTTTTGGGAACCCTGTGATGACAGTCTGTTTTCTGTTGCCATACCAAAAGCATGAGGTCATATAGATTTCTGTAGTACATGTATCTCTGCCTGTAGGACTCGCATGAAATTTAAATCCTCAGTGGGGATGATGGCAGGACCTGGAGTGTGACCTTCTAGTTGGGTATCATTAAATGAGGCCTGAAACTAGAGCTAATAACTTGTTACTAAAAATTACAGAAGTGCAGGACCTTTTGAGTGTGTAGTAGATTAAAAGTGGTAATGTAGACTTTCCTGGCTTTGGCTGGAATAGAGTTAAATTTCTTCCTAGTAGTTGCTGCAGTGGTGTGGTTTGAATTTAGAGTGAAAATAATGTTGATAACACACTGAAGTTTTAGTTGTGGCTAAGTAGTGCTTACCCTGAGTCAAGGACTTTTCAGTTTCCCATGTTCTACCAGCAAGGAAGTGCACAAGAAGCTGGGAGGGAGCATGGCCAGGAGAAGCTGACCCAAACTGGCCAAAGGGCCATTCCTTACCATGGAATGCCACACTCAGTACATAAACTGGGGGAGTTGGCTGGGAGTGACTGATGGTTGCTTGGGGATGGGCTGGGCACCCGTCAGTGGGTGGTGGGAGGGAAACTGCTGTGCAGCGCTTGTTCTGCTTGGGGTTTATTCCTCTCTCTTTTTATAAATCACTCTTTTCATTTGGTTATTATAATTATTTGATTTTATTTCAATTATTAAACTGTTCTTATCTCAACCCACACGTTTTACCTTTTTTTTATGATTTTCCTCCCCATCCCATGGGGGTTGTGTAGACTGTGAGAGTCTGTTTGATATTTAGTTGCCAGCTGGGTTAAACCAAGACAGTCCTTTTGATGTCCGGCATGAGGCTCAGTGGATTAAGGACAAATCTGCCCAGAATGTGTTAGATCAAATTTGTTACAAACATTTGTTGTGTTTAATATAACACTGTCACTGGTCACAATGATTTCTTTGCTCTCAAAGTTGATGTGGCTGTTCATAAAGTTGCATTACGTAATCCCTTACTTGTAGTACACGTTTCCTGTTGTGCTGTTCAGTACCTGTGGGAACTGGACTAAGGTTGTCACGTTGTACTTTGTAACAAACACTGGTTTATGATGTGATAGAATTGCTGGTCGTGAAACTAATCTGGTAGTTGTACTCAGCATTGCAGTCATACCTGTACTCCAGGTAGGTATAAATAAGTTTCTTTTACCTTTTACCTTTTCTCCTCTGAGATCCAAATCATGGCAGAGACACTTCCCTTTCTCTTCTCCTTTTCCTCCAGGATAAAAACAATAGCTCTTCAGAATTTTGAGTATCCTTGAGATGTTCAAACCAGGATGTTCCTATTGCTATATCTTCTGAATGTGTTCCAGGTCTTATTTAAATGACTATTTAAAAATGCCACCCAGAGATCTGTCCTGAGACTGGATAGTCAGGAGTGGCAGAGTGTGAGGGGTAATAGAGACAAGTACTTAATTCCAGCAATTTAAAGTGGGTATGTCCTACTCCCTTCAATAGGAACTTGAGGCAAAGGCAGCCGAATGGTAAAGCATAGCTGATATCACTAATGGATTTTTCTCAATCCCTTTGGTGGCAGAGTGCAGGCCACACTTGTTTGCCTTCACTTGTGGGATGTCCAATACACTGGGAGTTGACATTCCCAAGGTGGACACACAGCCCTGCTGTCTGCCAGGGACTGATCCAGACTGCACTGGAACAGGGTGAAGCTGGGGAAAACCTGCAATGCACTGATGGCATCATCATGCAAGGTAACAGAAGGGGAAGAAAATAATCCAAATCCCTCAGAAAGCCAGTTTTGCACTAAAGCAAAGTCAAAAGACTTTGAAGGGGAGATCCAGTTTTTAGGAATAAATTCAAAAGATCAATGTCATGAGATCCCAATAGATGTGATCAACAATAATAACAATTTTATTCCAATTATTAAACGGGTCTTATCTCAATCCACACCCCATGGAAGATGAGATGGGTGAGTCAGCAGCTGTGTGGTATTTAATTAGTTGCTGGCTGGGCTTAAACCCTGAAAAGTCAAGAATCAGTGAAACTAGTATGGCATATAACTGAGAGCTGATTTGGGCTGTACAAGTAGCTGTTGGAAAATGAGAATGTAATACCTAACTAAGCTAAAAAAGTCAATCCTAGGACTGTGAGATTTCTCATTCCCCTGGCACTAAAACAGACTTTCCTCCACCAAAATTAGCTGTTTTATTTTTGTACTAGTTAATCATATCTTTGTATTCAACTAGGACAGTAGTACTCTGAACTTATTAGCAATTATTAGAAATAATAGGAAATAATATTTCTTATGCTGTTACCTCAATTATAGTTGCTTATGCTAATTCCAACATTTAGTTTTAAATACAGAGGGTTTATTTTTACTGTGTAACACTTGGAGAAAGATGGAATCTTACAATGGAGGTTTGTTAATGTTTGTTTCTTTCTAGAAAATAGCTTTAGACTATATCAATGTGGCAATTATCTTTAATGAATCCATAATGATTGAATGCATATGGAATGTTCTTAATATGTGTTGAGTAAAGAGCAATAGTTAACCAATTATAGGACTAATTTGTCTTTAAGCTGTTGTATTTTGTAGTAGTTTATCTTCAAACCTGTCAATAACTTAGAGGGTATAATGTAACATTGTTTTGAAAATGATTCTTGTATTGGTTTAAAAAAAAAAGATTGTGAAAGTGTTTGGCTGCATGTATCTACCCCAAATGACTCATTCATTTGTAGACACCTACACTGTAGAGCTCTGGCACAGTGAATCTGAGCTCTAGATTGCCTCCACTTTCACTTGAGTAAGAGAGATGTTTTCAGGGGGAATTAATCCACGCTGAAATAGGCAGCCGTCTAAGCCATACATCCTAAGGTCTGTTATAACTGGCAAAGATAGCATAGCAAACCCTTAGCAATAAAAGCCAACACATAAAGCAGGTGAAGAAAAAACATATTCCTCATGGTGGAGTAATACTGTTTGAAAACTAGGCCTGCCTCAAATTTGGGAGAAGAAGCAGTGGAGCATGCATGCCTGTATTCTCTGGTTTACCAGTGCACCTGCACCTGTCAGTGGTGTGTGAATGTGTGTGCTGTGCTAAGGCTCCTTTTTATTAATTACATCCTGACACCATCTCTCCTCAGCAGTGCTTCACTGCTGTATACAAAGGAATGAGAGCAACAGATTGAGAGGAGCTTTTATTCGTCTCTGTGTCACCCTGTGAGGCAGCACATAAGACTTTGGTCTTGTAAGGATGTTGAGGAACTGGACAGGTGTTGAAGGAGCTACTGCAATGAGCAGGAGCTGGAATTCGCATCCTGTGTGAGTGATGTTGGAGGAACTGGGCTTTTCCAGTAGTGAAGAAATGCCTTGAAAAGCATTTACAGATATGGCAAGGTCTTCAAAGTAGTGATGGAGAGTATAACAAGTGGCAACAGCAGATGGTGTATGAGGCAGTTTAGGCTGCACGTTAGAAAAATAACTTGAGTAGGTGCATCATGTGGCACTGGGACAGGTCACCCAATGTTTCTCCATTCTTGAAGGTTTTTCAAGACTTGGTTTGATAAAACTGCAGGTGACCTAATGGTAGAATGTTGGTGATAGTCTTGGTTTGAGTAGAAGGCTAGATGGATCTGAGTTACAATGTTCCATGTCACCATTTCTACAATTTTCTGCTTTTCCTTTTACAAGATGATGTTGCTGTGATGTTCCTTCTTTCTGGCTCACTCTCAGCTGTGTAGAATGATTTTACTGCTTGTTTGCATCCAGATGATTGCACTTCAAAAAGCATTAAGGCAAAAAGATGAGAAGAAACTGGCATTCTGCCTCTCCTGAAAGATCCATGTGTTTTGGTATTAATATTGTTCATTTCTGAAAGAATCTGTAACTGAATTTTTTTTCCTGTCAGTGGTAGGAAAGGTCTCAGTCTATAAACTGCATGGGAAATTTGCAATCACAAACTTGTGATTTTAATTGCAAGGTAGTAGGAGAGAATGGTAGCTCTGGACCGGCACTGTTTATGTCTTTCTGTGTGTTCTTAGAAGCAGACAGGTAATCAATGTACAGACTTAAACACAGATGTTATAAATTTACTGAATTCCTACTACCCAAGGGACTGTTGGTATAGTAAAACACTAACAATTAAAATTTTCACATCAAGCTTTATGGATCCAACAAATCCTCTAACTGTAGCCTGAACAAAATGTCAGTAAAAAAAAAACTTAGCAGTGTCCTCTTTACTAATTAAACAGTCTAGATAGTATCATAACCATTTAAATTCCCAGGGAATATCTTCTGGAAAGAAGGTAAAATACTTGACTTCAAAGTGCATCTGCAAAAGGTTTTTAAATTTGTTTCCTTTTAAACCTTGGCTGACAAAATTCTGAAGAAAAAATACTGTTTGATAAAGTTTATTTGGAAAGCAGATGCTTGCTGAGTCAGAGTTCATGGGATTAGAATATTGTACACTGATTATATCAGGCAGCAGCTGTGGCTCTGATTCATGTGCCAGGTTTGCATTAAAAAAGGATATTTCTTCTGGGACCAATCAAAAATACTAATATTTGATCAAGGAATTACTAGCTGAATCTTTATTAATTGCATCATGAGATGTTCTGTGACCTTTATTTAAGATGATTCTTCAGCAGCTAAAAATTAGCTAATCTGTTTCATTTAGAGTAGGCTAACCTTGGAAATAACATTAGGAACTAAGCATCTGCTCATCAATCAAAAAGCTTTTTATGGGAAGAGCTCTTAGTTGATACTTCTTAAGAAGACAAAAGAGACTTCCAGATGAAGTAAGTCCATCAAAATGGCAAATGAAAATGAAGGATACATCTGGATTTGATGCAAAGGTAAAGATAAAACTTTATTATGTAGGATGGAAGTAATTAAATTGCTTTTTTCCAAGTTACTGTGGGGATACAGAGCATGTTTTCATAACCTCTGCAATCTTGAGAATAACAGGTTCAATAAAGATGGAATTTCACTGTAGGATTTTATTTACTTTATTCGCTACACGTTCTCAAGAAATCATGTAAGTGACTTCAATCTCCACTAGGTATGTCTTGCTAAAAGATAATCATAATTATTTTCCAAAAATGTCAGACCCTAGTAGAAGGAGGGCAGTGGCAATAAAAATGTATAAATGTTGCTGTGTGTCTTGATCTCTGCTGTGCAAAGCACATTGACTTCAGTGAAGGCTCTAGTGCAAGGCAGAGGTGAGGCTAAGTCAGCATTCCTCAGTCTTGAGGTTCTTCTTCACCAGCCTACAATTTCTCAAGTTTAGTGTATTTGGGACTCACTTTGCCAGCTCTATTGCCTACCCAAGTATGAATTTGGAATTTTTCCACAGCACTAATATATTTTGCAGGCATAGGAAAATAAATGGTTTTTTTGTTTATTTTCATGGGCTTTCATTTTAATGAACTCATCACTGGTTTTTGAATTTAATTTCTTCCTAAAAAATATTCTTTATAGGTAGAAAGTATGATTCTCTGTCCTAAGATGTTAAGAAAGCATAGTCATTTTTGTTGGAGGGAGTTTCAAAGCTGGAAAGAAGAGAAGATTTGCCTGTTAACTGTCAGCTTGTGAGTTGCTTGGATGAGCAATCTGGGCATGTTTGGCTTTTTAGAGTTAGCAGAAAGGAGATTCAGAAACAGCTCAGAGGGATTCCAAAATCATGTGATCAGTTTTTAACATAGACCTTTTATTAAGTTATATTTGCGTTCAAAATTGGAAGAAAACAAAAATTATTCCCTTCATTTGTACAGTGATTTTATTTTTAAGCACTTTTCCAAAATTATGTGTTGTTGAATGAGCCAGTTAATGGGAATAGCTTAGTCCATTCTTCTAAACAAAATGTTCCTGGTACAGCAAGCTGGAGGGGTATTTCCCTATTTTGTTTCACTTGTTAGTCTTCAGACAGAAAAATTAATACAAAGTCAGCCTTTTCTTTCACCAGGAATGCATCTATCATGGAGGTGTTGCCACTGTCTGATACACTGTTGAATGCAGTGGGATTCCCTTCTCTCAGTTTTTCAATTTTTCTGCTTGAACTGCATAGAAAACTTAGCATCAAACATACAGTAACTACAGTGATAAAAAGCTTAGAAAGCTGTAAATACAAAACCAGAATTCTCTGCTTCACTTGACTGCTCCTTCCTTTTCTCACAACCATATTTTGCAGTCCTTAAGAACATGCTTCCAGTGCACTCATTTTCCACTTGAGGTGCATGCTGGAAAGTGAATGAGGGTGCAGATGGAGTTCAGAAGTTTCAAGGTCCAGAATCCGCCTGCTTATTTTTTCCTTATTAATATACACCCTACTTGGGTTTTGATAAATGTAATTTCTTTCCATTTTGTAGCAGCAAGCAAGGAAGGAAAGACAAGTATTTTAGACTGGTGCAGATGACATTGAAAGAATCTTGGCTGCTCCTTGGCTTTCCTTGTGGTTGGAGACACCATCTAGGAGAAAATTGCAATGCTCCTGCTGAGCAGGAAACGTGCAGTGTATTACACATCAATCAATGAGAATATCTCCTTTCCTAAGCACTTCACCTTATGTCTTGTGGTCTTATTTCGGACACAAAAAAACACAGGGGGGCACCCCTGCCATTTGTCAGCCGTGCTTGGAATTTGCTCATGTAAGTAGAGTAAGCAGAAGTCATCAAAGGCATGTGCAGAATTATCTCTAGTGATGCAAGGGTTCTGTAGAACAGCAGCTCCAGCCACATAGTTAAATGTGCTCGAAGGAACACAGCCTGAACTTCCTCCTTCCTGCTTTAAAAGTGGGTTTAGTTCCACATTTAACAAGGTCTCTCTGAGGCTGGAGATTTTGCTTGGCTTGGTCTTGCTCTGTTTGGGTTTTTACATTGTAGTGCAAAACCTGCAGTTCTGTTCCAAAGAAATTTGGCTGTAAACTGTATATAAAGCAAGAATATTTAGGACAAAAGAACCAGTAGTTTGTTTCCTTTTCAATGATATTTCACCTTTTCTACTTAAATACAATGTAGTAGCCTTGCTAGTAAGTCTGTGAAGGATCTGATAATCAAGGGTCTTTAAAGTCTAATAGTTAAATCTCTTCAGTGACTATTTATTGAGATTGTGTTTGAGCTCTGTGGGATTTATAACAGATGCATGGTTTACTGAACAAACCTATATTATGGTAAGTCTATGTGTTTTTCTGCCGCTATAGTTTTCAAGCTTCTAAAAGGGAATATGCATTTTAAATGCATTTAAATGAATAATCTGGATGTCCCTCTGTATAAAAAGACCTGTATAAGCACTGTACATTATGTCCATAAAAATGGCTCCATCAACCCTCTTGTTATCAGGAAGCAAGGAAACGGGTCTGTTGTTCTCGCTAGTTTTGAGTTTTCCATCAAAGAAATCAATACCAAACTTTTGAAAGACACAGAGATTTTAAAAGAAAATTATTTTTAAACTTTCTTACATGTCTTCTTTTGGTTGATCCTGGCCTTTCATCAAAAGAGCAGGAGATGGTGAGCAGGACTACGTTTGCATTTTCCTTCAGCCATGGGATCCATTAGGATCTTGCTAAGATTTGCAAACATACATTTTGTCACACTGTTTGCAGATTTGGTTTTGGTGCATGTAGATGGTATGGAACTTGAATTGATGCACAGCATGACAGTTGTTATGCTTCAAAATAATTGGTGTGAGTTTTTTGCTGGTAAAACTGGGAGAAAGAATTAAAGAGAGGTATTTTTTCATTTGCTGTTTCAGTGCTATGCTGCTCTGGACTTTCTATGTTCTTTTTTCCTGAATTCTTCCTTATCCTACCTAATAATTAGTAACTGTGAAAAATAGCTCATACTTTTAGAAAGAGATGAGGTTTCTTGTTCTGATAATATATGGTAGAGCAGTTTTATTTTGCATTGTGTCTGTTGCACAGTTTGTACCTCAAGATTTCCGTAATTAAGCAGGGGAGGAGATGAGAAGGAAATATTCTTGTGGTGAGAAGGTGCTCTGAGGTTTCCTTGGTTTTTTATCAGTGAAGATATGCAAGACTGCAATTCTTTTTTCTTGTTTAATTTCACTCAGGAATCTTAATCATATTTCAATGCCAAATTAGATGCTGGTGCATTTATAATTTGATGTATTTAAAATTTACTTCTGTTGTAGTAAAAGGTGGTTTTTTATCATCCGTATCAACAGGGGAATCTGCTTTTGCAGTTTAGAAGAAAATGGTTTGGGGTTTATATGTGCTGTAAAAGTAAGATACAAAGACTAACTCACTGCTATCTCATGCTTGCAGGTCTGTGATTACAGCATCTACTTGCTTTATTTTCAACAGCTTTTCATAGCAGTGTTTACTTCTGTAGGATCATTCCGTTTGCTTCACGTTTCTGTTCTTGAAAGACTATGAGCCTGATTTCTGTTCTGATAAAAGGGTTCATGCAGAAGTCAAGGCTTCTAACTTCCAAAGACTTTGGAGTCCTAGTAGCACCTCCTTCTTGAGAGATTTAATGAAGTTTGCAAAGTAAGTGCTCTTCACTTTTCAAATATAATGAATTGTCTAGTGAGTTAGGACTATGTAAGGGTAACCTCTCCTACGTGTGATAGCTTGAGTAACTCTTGAGTAGAGCTGGAAGAGGAGCGATGGGATGCTCACACTCCTGAAATCCTCCTTGCTTAAGACCATTTCCTACAGAGTGCCGAAATAACAATTAAAGAAGTTCTTTGTTGGTGCTGGTCCTACCCACGATGGCAGGAGCACACCATTTCTCTGGTCTGCTGTCTCCTGTGCACACCAAGTCTGTGCAAGGATGCTTTTGAGTGTTCCTGGCAGCCTATGAAGCTTCTTGATAAGTATATCTTATCCAGGGTATGCTTAGGCTTGTGGAATCACGTGCATTTCCAATGATTTTTTCAAAAGAGAAGAATCCAGCCTCGCTGATGACCCTTTCTTCTCCTGCTCTGTCAGAAGTGAGAATGTTTCTACAAATGATTAAACATCTCTGTTTAGTGTGGACATCACTGAACTCCTGCAATGCACATTATTATGTATGATTCAGGAAATGGTTTGGGGTGTTTTAAAATGTAATGATCTAGCAGCTTCTTTGAGGAATACTTTATTCACTGATGTTTTCCAGTGGGATAATGAAAAGTTAGTAAATGCAGTTTTAAAGACTTTGGATTTATTTACCTCCTGTTCTCCTTGAAGAGATTCAACCCTGGCAGAAACTTGTCTGTAAAATCTGTAGTATAAATGTCACATGAGATTATATTTTCAACTAAAACAAAAGTCTACAAAAATGACATGTTGGACAGAGAACAAATAGAACAATATTTTCTGTTTATGGGGCAGTTCAGTTCAAAATAGAAAACTATACTTCCTTAATACATTTGTTCTCTTTTGTCAAACTGTAGGCAATCGAGTGTTTATCCTAAATGCAAACTCAAATAGCTGCCAACACTTTTAGAGAAATAAGTGGTACATATTCATTTTATCTTAAGAGTTCTTTTTCTTTCCTCAAAGTTTGTGTCTCTTTGGGTGAGTTACCCAGAGAAAATTTTGTCCAGAAGAAATAAATATGGTGATGGGTATTATAGTACCAGTTGTTAAAAACAGTGTTAAAAATTCCCAGTGCAAAGTGACTATAGATAGCAGCAATACAGATCAGGCAGTTAAGGGTGAGATTTCCTCATCTGGCAGCCAGGGCCATGTGTGGTATGAAGTTCTTCTGGCCATTCTCTCCTCTGTCTGCTTAGTGTTCTCCCTCTCAGTAATGCAGGTGTGCAGTCTTCTCCCTTGCAGTAATGCCTCTGAAAACTGGTTGTAGCCCAAATACTATTTCTAGCTTTTCTAACTTTCTTCAGTTCTAGCAGAACCAATTTCTCATCTTCCTTTGCAGGAGGAACAGGCTTCTCTGAGAGTCTTGATTTTGGTAGTCTTTTTTATGGTGTGGAAAAGATGTGAGAATCTTAACTTTACTTATGGCTTTTTCTTTTCCTGTGCTGTCAGAAATGAGACTGTTTCTGTAAATGATTAATCATATCCATTTACTAAGGCTGTGTCATAATTTTCTGTAAAAACATATGGGAAGAGATGTCTGTCTCTACTCTTCATCATTATGTCTACAGTAACTGAGGAGGGCTAAAGAAGCTTTTGGAAATGATTTGATTTGTCCTGTTTGTCATGAAGCAGCTTTCAGTGAGGAATTTCTTCCCCAGGGCTGGCAGTTGTAGCTTTAGAAGTCTCTCTGGTGTCCAGCCTTCTGGAGGATGCTGATCCAAAGCATTCAGGATTCCAGAGAGCTTGCTAGGCAGGATTTTACTCAGCTGTATTAATGGCCATCAATGAAACAGGGCTCTGCAGGGTTTCCTAAGTGTCTGTTTCACATGACAGAGATTATTCCCATGGTGTTGCTGGAACTTGAGGATCTGAGGACTTACTTGTGGTCTATGTGTCTTTTGTAAGGCAAACCCTGTAGAGAAAGTCGAAGTTGTATGGTTGTAAGATTGTTAGTCTTAGGAAGTGACAAAGGTTGGATGTTGGGATTACTGTGTCTTCCATTTGTTTGCATGATAGCATCACACTGAGCATCAGGTGGCTTCTTGGCAATTTCTGACAGTACTCTTTGCAGGAGCTTGTGTTGTCTTTGCAAATATGTTCCATTAGAGGCCAACTGTTTCTTGTAGTTCACTCCTTTCAGCACTCTTTGAACTCCTCATTTTATCAGTATTAGTAGTTGTAGGCTAGGTAGTGTGTTCTGTGCTGTGGACCTGACAGGTGTGGTATGTGGCTTGACTTGCTACAAGCTCCAAGGTGTAGGTACAGTACCTAACTGTGTCCAGAATATGCAGAATGAGGATATCTCCTTAAGTGATCAGGCATGCTATTTACCATTTAGTGGGGTATTTATTTTCCATTTCTGTTTCCAGTGCCCCAAAGTGCCAGTTTGCAAAGTTACTGTGTGCCTGTGAACAGGGAACGGTGCTTGTGTTTCTTGTCCATTCATAGTGTTTGATGGCTGGTAGTTACAGTCTTATGTCAGAGAAGTGCATTGGCAGAAGAACTCTTAAAATACAGTGACAAACTCAAAAATCACCAAGCTTTTACTTTGTTTTTCCAGTTTGTGTTTGGGGTGCTTGTGTTATGGGAAGGAGTTAGATAATCACAAGTGATTTGAGCATGGTGTACCATACCCAACACCTCTCTAGCTCTTTCCTCAAGGACTCCAGCATGATGAAAAGCTAATCTGCAAGAAAAATTGTGAGTATTAAAAACAAACGAGTAGGTTCTCCCTCTTTTTCTCACTTACGACCCTTGTCTAGCCTCCTAAACAAAAGAATCTAGCAATCTGTCACACAAAGTATTCTTGACATCTCCAAAATGAGCTTCTCCCCCCATCTTTTTTTTCTTCTTACTTAGATTTAAGTTGCTGCATAATTAAAATCTCTTTGACATCCTGCTTACAGTCATATCCTGTTGCAGGATTAGTATCCATCTGGCTCACAGCTGATGGATCTTTATACAAACCCACTCTCCTCACATCAGACACCACTTGAGAACCCATGACCTTAAATATCACCACAGCCATATTTTTTAACCCCCTACCAAGAGTAATAATAGAATCTACTGACTTGGAAGTGACCCACAAGAATAATCCTGTCCTAAGAATTACACCATGTGCCTGGGGGCATTGTCCAGACACTTCTTGAGCTCTGTGAGGCTTAGTGTCATGACCACTTCCCTAGGGAGCCCATTCCAGTGCCTGACCACGCTCTGGGTGAAGAAACTTTTCCTAATACCCAACCTTAACATCTCCTGACAGAGCTTCATGCCATTCCTGTCACAGATCACCAGAGAGAAGAGATCACTGCCAGCTCTTCCACATTCCTCTGTGACGGAGCTGCAGACCACTGTGAGGTCCTCCTTCGGACTACTCTTCTCCAGGCTGAATGGGGTAAATCACCTCAACCACACCATATCATGTCTCCTCTTGACCCTTCACCACCTTCGTAGCCCTCCTTTGGATGCTTTCTCTTAGCTTTATATCTTCTCTTGTGGTGCCCTAAACTGCACAGACTGGTCTTGCCACACCAGCACAGAGCAGAGCTTTCTTTGCACCTTCCAGCCTCTCATTGCTCAGTCTGTACTGCATCCAGGGTTTCCCTGCTGCAAGCGCAGAATCTGACACGTGTTACCCGCAGAGTTTTGAGGGGTTTGATCACAGGTCAGCTTACAGGCCTGGTGCCTGCAGTGGGGTACACCTGTCTGAAAGGAGAAAAGGATCTCTGCTCTGGAGTTAACATGGCTTTGTTGAGAGAGCTGTAAACTAGATTTGAAGGGGGAAGCCTGGCTCACTAGGGATAAGCCTAAGGGTGGCACGCTGATTTTAGAAGCACAGTAGCACAGGTAAGAAATGGTGTCTTTAATGGTAATGAAACTGTAGCAAAAGGAGAGGGGGAAAAACTATTCTTTTGATAGAATGCTGCCTGACAAAAATAGTTGAAAGGCACTTGCAGTGGACTCCTTTATGCAGTCTTTATACGGAGCTTTTGATCTAGATTTCTGAGAAGAAAGACCTGAGTGGCTCTGCACTCCCATGCACAGTGCTGCCTCCCAAAATAGGTCCACCCTTCTCCACTTCTGCTCCTTCCACGCTCATGCAGAAACAGGAAATTCAACAGTGGGCAGATTCAGGAATTCATGGACAATGGGAGCGCCCTGGGGAGCCCTGGTGGAGGGCATGGCCCCACGGGGCCGTGAGGTCACAGAGCCCCTCTGACTTGTTCTGTGCCAGCCGTGGGCAATGCTGTAACCGCAGCAGCAACAGCATGCTGCGAGCATGGGGGGTCATGGTCCTCACCCCGTGCCTCCTTCTCTTTCTGCTGGTCCTGCAAGCCCAGGACACCCAGTCTGCTCCACTACGAGGGCAGGGAGCAGGTAGGCAGGCAGACACCTGCACCCAGCCCCAGGCTGGCAGCAGCAGGGCAGGGCTACAGCTGGGTGAGCCAGAAAGGCTCCACGGTGCAGCATGGGGCAAACACACCACGAGGAGGTAGGGGGGCTGCAGCTACTTTGGGGGGGATGGAGGGTTCCTAACAAGCAGAGAGAGAGGTGGGGAGTGACAGTGTGGGGCCAGAAACTTGGCAGTGGGTTCTCCACCACTTGGTGATGGTTAGCCAGCCTCCTGGTGTGTGCCCTGTCACTACATCGCCTCCTGTACTTTCCTGCATGACCTGCTACACATTCTGTATTCAGGTATGACAGTGGTGAGAAAGTGTAACGGGTACATCTTATGGGTGTTTGGTTGTAGATGTGGCCACAGAGATGTTTCCAGCTCCCCAGGGGGATTCTGTGCTGGTTTCCAGCTTGTATCCCACGGGTGAGTGAGTATCTACTGACTTCACAGAGCAAGCTTTCCTTTTCCATGTTGTTTGTGTGAAATGTAACTTCATAATTTCTGTTAATGTCCTCATATAAAGCTAAAACAGGGAATGATTCCCAGCAGACTCTTGAAGTTACAAAGGAGGTCCTGAAAGCCTTGGAGGAAACTGGAAATGGTTAGTATAACTTATTCTGTTAGCTGTTAGGACCTGGGGAGCTGAGCTTTTAGCTTCCTGTAGCCTGAGCAGCAGGAAGGGATCAGTCAGAGCCTCACTGCAGGGACACTTGATTTTACACCTTGCATGGGCTGCAGAGCCACAGAGATGGTCCAGCACAGTGTCTGCCACCAGCTGAGCTCCTAGATGAGTCCCAGGGGCAGCTGCTGCCACAGTTGTACAATTACTGGTCAGAGTTGCTCTGTGCAGATGTGAATATCCAGATGTCAGGAACAGGTGTGTGCTGAATTTGTGTTCAGCTCATGCACAGCCCAGCTTCAAGGCAAGAGTGACAACCCATGAGAGATTCTGCAGGCACCTCTGCTTGTGATGGATTTTCAGCCAGCAGACTGATAGCCGTGGTGGGATGAGTGTGACTGTTGGTGGCGCTTCTGGAGCGTGTGAGGGATGTGCAGAGGAGCTAACTGCTCTTGGGCCAGGAGAGGGAGAGCACCCTGCCAGTCACTGGAGGAGAGAGGGCCCTTGGCTGCTGGAAAGGAGGTGCAGGCAGTTTTGGTTTGCAGGGACCAGTAGGCTTTGTCAGGGCTGCAGGCAGTGTTGAGAAAGAAACAGGAGCAGCTCTCTGAGGATAACTGTGGTCTCTAGTGTGTGGAGGTTACTGCCACCAGTGTGCCACAGAGATGCTTGTAGTCATATCTAGATAGGAGGAGAGATTGCTCACCTCCCACCACACCCACTTCCCAGGAATTTCAGAACTTTGCTCTTTTGGGAATGAGGCCACTTGTGAGATTATTTGTAGCACAGAGCACAGTAATGTGTGCTGTTATCTCTTCTCCTGCAGGGCAAGAGGTTGAAGAAGAGGCCAAGACTCAGGATCCTGACTTGCTGAACATGTACTATATTCTAGGCATTACAGTAGTCTTGTGTGTGCTGCTGCTTTGGATAATTGTGTGTTGCATAGGCATGTCATGGCTGAGGGAGAAAGACATGTGAGTTCGCTTTTTGATGCAGTTATTTATTGTTGGCTTGACAAAGCAACTGCTGGCAGTACTCTGCTGAGGTTCCCCCAGTGCAGTCCTTTAACTGTCCTCTTAATTAATATCAATGAGTAGTCATTTCTGAAATGCATTTGCACAGGGTGCCCCAGAGACATGGAGCAGCACTGGGACGAGCTGAGACAAGCTGATACTGACTGTCTGAAAAAGCAAAGATCAAACTAGAGGTAGAGGTGAAGCAGAGTCAGGAGAAGGACCAGGATGCAGATCTCCTGACTCTTCCCACTTGTTGCAGCTGCTCTCTGGCTGATGGTGGCTCTTCACAGGACAATTGGGTATCTGTGGATTCACCTCACCCCACATCATCCCAGTGTCCCTGTAACCAGTATCAACAGGGATATTGTGCCTCAGAAGACTGTAATTTTTTCAATGAGTAATATATATATTTTTTTTTTCCAAAAGCAGTGAGTTCTTGCCTGTTTGGGTGAAATGCACAGAGTTGGCACTGGGGCTGTATCTGTGAGAAAGGCTGTCAGAGACCTGCACTGCAGTGTGGGACACCTTTGTATCAGCATCAGCCTGTTTTCCTCACTGGGGCCATCATCAAGGCTTTCCTCCACCAGAAGGGGAACTTGCTGGTGAGGCATGAGGTGCACAGGCTTGTCCATGGGCTTACTTGAGATGTTGCCCTGAATCAGGACTGTCTGGGTAGAGAGGGAAGGAGGTGCTGGGAAGGATGGGCACCCAGTGCTGAGCATATCAAGGAGGACTGATGGGGTGGCAGAGGCTGCAGGTGCAGTAGTGTCCTGCACCCCAGAGCTCAGAGATGAGAAACTAGTGGAAAATTGGAGCAGGGCTGGGTGGGAGAGGAGAGTGAAAGCAATGTGCTATTAATCACAAGGGTGGCATTAAAAATGAAACAGAGTTAAAAGAAATAACAATGAATAGAAATCATAATAATAGTAGTAATAACAAATGTAAAAAGAAAGAGTTTAAGCATTGCAGACTATCAGCAAAGGGGAGGAACACCCTTGGAATACATCTAAAGTCACACCGGCTGAGTACAGCAGATCCCATCCAGGCTGATGTGGAGTCTGGCTTGCAAGGTTCTTTTCAGAGCATGTCAGATGACACTAAGTACAAACCACAAAGCCAGTTTTATGACACCTCTGCCCTGCAACTGTGTCTGAAGGGGACAGCAGCCAGGCAGAAAAGGCCTTGGACATCGTCCTAGGCTGCCTTGCAGGGCATTATAAACACCTCTTCCCAGCACCCCTCCCCCTGTGCAGAGCCGCCCATGTCACCCAGTGAGCCCAGCTGCTGACCTGACTCTGCATTCCCATTCTGTGCACCTGCAGGAGCTTCCCCTAGTGCCTGCTTCTGCCCACTCAGGTGTCAGCAGCCAACCCTGAAATTCTTAGCACAGGGAAAGTGTTCTGGAAGATGCCAGACCAGTTCTCTGAGGATGGCTGTTGTCTCTGGTGTGTGTAGGTTATTGCCAGAGGCATGCCAGAGAGATGCTCATAGAGTCCTCACTTCCACCACACTCAGTTCCCAGGAATTCTGGGACTTTGCCCTTTTGAGAATAAGGCCTTTTGAACTACAATCAGCAGGGAGCGGGAATTATGGCTCTTGACCCTCCATACAAAAAGCAGACTCATAAAATCAGAATCACAGAATCTCTCGAGTTGGAAGAGACCCACAAGGATTATCAAGTCCAACTCGTGGCCCTGTACAGGATACCTCAAGAAGCGTGCCATGTGCCTGAGAGCATTGTCCAAATGCTGCTTGGACTCGGTCAGGCTGGTGCTCCCATGTCGTGGTGCCTGCTTCCCGGAGATTCCACTCTGCACGTCTGCCACCCGGCTAGCTGCTGTGGCACCAACGGCACGCAGGGGGCCACCACCCTGCACTCTCACCACCAGGGGCTGAGAGGTGAAGGGCTGGGGCTAAGGACAGCCCGTCCTTCGGGAGAGGCTCTTATGCTGACAATGGTGGAGGAAAGAGGTGATTGTTGCCTTGGTTTTCTCAGCCTTCTGATGTTTACCTTTTGGAAATTCTTTTCTCACGCATGGTACTGTAAATAATAGGTTTGTTGTGGGTCATTTTATCTATGTTTACNAGCAGAAAGACCCAGAACAAGGGTCTGCAGCAACTTATAAAGGGGGGTGGAAACGGGAGGAGGCTGACCACCAGCCTATAGGGACAAAGGGGTGTGGAAAAGAGAGAATGAGGGATGGGTAAAGGAACCATTCAGAGGGACCCTGGGACTGCCAGTCCTGGGCCAATCACTCGACGCCCCTTCAAGAACCTTCCAGAAGAAGGGGAGAGGGAGTGAGGTGATTGACACAGCCCCAGGGGAGGAGAAACAGGACTGCCAGGGAAGGGCCTGGAATAAGGGGAGGAGTAGGGAAGGCTGGACATTATGCAGGGAGGGGATAACGGGGCAGTAGACCATTAACACAGGGAGTGCAGAATAAACCAACATACACAATGCAACACTGCCAGGGGAGCTGCCATTTGCTGTTCAGTAACACGATATGCACAGCATGGCTGACACAGGTGAGCAGTGCCGTGCCCACGTGTGTCAGGGCAGTGTTTTTCAGGGGGGCCCTGTCACCCACACCAGCATGTAGGTCTAAAATGTCCCACACATTTTAGAAATACGGACACTATCTTCTTTCTACCACCCAGGCACAAAAAATCTGCAGGAGGAAGAACAGGACAGATCTGAGGGAAGAGAGCCCTTTTTTGTCATGTATCAGAATTATTCCTGTCACCAGGCTAATGCATTGAAGGCAGTTCTGCTGAAAAGCCATGCAGATGCAGTGGGTAGCTGAGCAATGACGTAATTTAAAGCTGGGCAAACAGCAAAGGGTAGATTTCTCAGTGAGGCTTTGCACTCTGTAAGTTTGGATGTGTTCAGGAGTTTGTCTCAGTTTGTCGTAGTTTGGCTGTGCTTTTTTTTTTTCTTTTCTTTTTAGCCATCGTGCATTTATCAAAATCTATTTATGGAAATACAAAAGTTTCATGAATAAATGAGATAGCAGATTCCTTTCTTCATTTTGTGAATTACAGTATCAACATTTTAGAGCCTGTTCATGAATTAATAATTACTTTAATCAATAAAAATAATTACAGTGCTAAGAACATTTTAACAATGAATGCTTTCATGCCATTTTCACTCCTTTTTAATTAAAGCATGACAACTCATATTTACCATTTTCATCATGATCTCTCTAAATGGTGAAATTTGTCATCTTTGACTTGGGCTCTAATTATAATTCTTTTTGATGGTTCTGATTTCTTCTCATTATTCAATTATGCTTGCTCCAATTTTAAACTGACAAAATTTTCCTCTCTAAATCTCTTTCATGCTGTAAGAATATCTTTGACTTTATAATACCCATTTTAAATATTCTATGCTAGCCAAAATAAATGCAAATTAAATATATGAAATAGAAAAACAAATATAAACTGCTGAATATGAATAAATACAGCAGAAGACCAATTATTTTCAGTTTAAATGCATCTATCTTACTTCAGTATAGCATGAAATATTAATATAAATTTGCAGCAAATACAGAAATTGTAATAAAACCATAATAAGCTTGCAAAAGCAGCATGCAAACTTAATTTTTGTGCCTGTGACACAGCCTCCAATTAAATGAGCTCTTATTATTTTTTCATACAGAATCTCCTCCTTGTTTTTTCACTAGATAGCATGGCATTCCCTTAAATATAATAACCTGCTATGACAGTCTTCTTCAGCCTAGTCTCCGTAATTACTTCAGTATATTTTTATAATCTTGGCCATGTGAGAAAAAATTCCTTTTCCTACAGTAAGATTTGTTTGCCTCACAAAGTTGTGAGTTCTGTTGGTGCCTCAGCAATGTTTTGCCTGGTGTGAGCTAAGAGACTGAGCCACTGAGGAACTACAGGGGAAATTATTGTGCTTGAGTTGATCACAGTTAGGCAAGTAGGACCTAGGTTTTTAAATTTTAAAGGTCTTTGCTTTATAAAATACCATGTAATGCTAAGAAATCTTATGAGCACTCTGAAGAGCTTTTTACTTATTTCAAACTCAACCTTCAGGTGCTTCAGGGATCTACTTAGCCTGGAGGTTTCCTCATGTCGATTCATACCATCTGAAAAACATGTAATTGTGATAGGAGGGTCAGTGCAGTGTCTTTTTGTACTCCTCACAATGATTTATTTTTACGCCTTGCTGTTATTATTTTTGTCGTTCTGTGCCTTTGGTACAAAACGTCTGCAACAACTTTCCAGCGCATCAGGTTTTCTTTCAAATGGTGTAGTAAAGAAGTGTATTTGGGCAGGTAGCAGCGTGGTCCTGTTGCTGTGCCTGTCAGGTGGTTTTACCTATCCTAAGGATGTTTTCAGTCAACCTTTATGGTTTTAAATCACTGCATAACGACTGCCTAAAAAGCCAAATACCTCCTCCTGTGCCTGTCAGAAACTGTCACTTCCAGCCAGACTGCTGCTTCAGGAATTTGTTGGGCATCAGTCTGCAAACAGATCCCACCATTTGAATCCAACCTCCATGAACTACTCTGATGGGACAATTAAAGACCAAATTGTAGTTTGTGTGCATGGAGGGGAGTAAGTTAAATTGGCAGATGAAACCAGATTCCTGCTGTCATATCTCTGGAGTGCTTGACTTAAAGTCATCACAAGGTTGTTTCAACACAACTTGGTGCCTGCACTTTCCAGTAGTTTTAGAAGATCCATTAGGAAGAAAGCAGCAAATAATTCAGTAAAGAAATTGATCATCATGAGGATTAAAAAATTTGAGATGCACAGTTCAGAGCTTTGCTGCTAAACCTAATTTAGCAGTCAGCAGCTGCTTTCTCTGAATAACTTTTCCAGTAGCTTCATACAAACTGGCTTACCATGCTGAAAATCCTGGGGTTAATTCCAGCTCTGGAACAAAGTGTGCTTCTGGGTGCCCATGTCCCTGCTGCCTTTTACCAAGCACTTCTGACCTGTCATGCTTTGTCTTTTCTTTCTGTCCAGGTCCTTTTTCAGACTTTTTTCTTGCTTCTCCCAACTTCTTCTCCATAGAGGCTCTTCAGGCTCTGTCCAGGCATTCCTGTCTGTTCCTGAGTGCTGCATTGTTTGTACATTGGATTACACTGTGGTATTTAGTACCAATATAGTAGTTAAAAAAAGGAACAAAAGTATAAAACTTGAAAAAGGTTATATTCTGTTTTTTTATCCAGAGAGCAATGCCCCATTGCAAAATATGTATATAAGTGCTGCTTTGCTTGTAATTGAGATTAGTTGGTGTATGAAACTCACGTTGGCTTTTTGCACACAGCAGATTTAATTTGTGGAATATTAACTGCATTTGGTGTGTTAGCATCTTGGTGCATTATAATAACAAAAATTATCTTTAGAAATTGTTTCACTTTATGTGGGTCACAGACTTGATGAAGTGTATTTTTTAAGATAGTTGCATAGTTGTTTTTTGCAAGGAATATGGACAGCTTTGGACTGGATTGTCACATATGCAAACAACTAAGAGACAATCACTGATTTTTACATTTTCCTTTTTCCAGTGGCAGAGAATATGTTTTTGTGAAATCCAAAGCAGCAGTTGCCTATACGCAGTTGCTAGTTCAGTATGAACAGTAATTGCTTTAATGAAGCAGAGAGGAGCTCAGATACCTGTTTTCCTGGCACATGTTCTGCAAGATGCTAAACACTTGAAATATTACACCCAAATCCAATGTCAAAATGCTTTTCCTGTGTTACTTCTTGAATCCAGAATATTAATATACATCCAAAAAGTAGGTTGAGGAAATATTTGCATTTAGTGGATTTATCATTTGCTATTGGCAGCTACCTCAAACTCTTTCAAGACATCTGAGAATACTTTGCCATGACATGATACAGCTTTTCCTTTAAAAAAAGGCTTAAAAATAATTGCTCTATAAGATGTAATGGTTATGAGGTTGTATGAATGGTTGCATAATGTGCACATGGTGAAAGCTGTGCACTTCATGTTAAATACAAGAATGACTGTGCACTGGGAGGGAATATTCAAGAAATCATGAGAACTATAAAGGGCCATCTGCTTCATGCTCCATTTTTATTTGCTGGATTAACCCACTGCAATATTTAAATAGATAATGAATTGCTGTTTCCTCCACTCATTAGATTTTGCATGGCACGAACCTACCTTATCATGAAAAAGGATTCCCTTCTATGCAGGGAGAGGACAGTTGTTTGGGAAGAGGAAAAGACAAAACATAAAATGACAAATGGCATGAGCTACACCTTTCCTGTTAACTTTTAATTCCAGTTTTTCCAGTACTTGTTCTTGTTTTCAACAATGATCCCAATGCTGCTATGGAGTTACAAAGGAGGAATGAAGAGTGGGGTCCTATCACTGTTCCCTCTCCCCTTCTTTTGGGCAATCCCCTCCTCTAAGAGTAGGAGAGTGAGTGAGGAAGGTGTGCTGTGTTCTGCTTACTCTGGCTGCTTGCATGGACCTCCTGGGTTGTTGCTGCCTAAGTCTTCATTTCAACAGAAACATGGAATTGTGGAATCATTGGGGTTGGACCTTCAAAGTTCATCTAGTTCAAGCCCCCTTGCCATGTTCAGGGACATCTTCCAGTAGATCAGGTTGCTCAAGGCCCCGTCCAACCTGATTTTGAACACTTTGAATAGCTCCTAGGCTGCTCTGACCCTTCTCTGTGCTGAGATTAACAGAGTTGACAGGCTCAGTAGCACGAAGCTCGTGCAAAACATTTTTTCATTTCTTTCTTTTTCTCTCCTTTCGTACCAAACAGGGGCAATGGAGGAGTCAGTGTGTGGTTGCCAGTGTGCTCTGAGACTGGTCTTCAGTTCTGTGCTTTGCTGCAACAGCAGTATTTGAGTCCCAGAGTTCTGTAAATATGCATTACTCCTCTGCCTAACCAAATAAGCACTGTTCCTTTGTTTTGTGAAAGGTTTCCAGGGAGTGGTTTTTTAATGAATAAGCATTTCAGGGTAGTAGGGAAAGCCCTTTCAGTGAAGGGTAAGTCCTGGGTATGTTTGCATTTTTTAAGAAAAGGGGAAGTAATGTTGAGTGTTATGGTATTATTTTTAAGATGTGAGGATGGCTGAAGAATAATTTACCATACTATTAATTGAAGATAATAAACTGCATAGAAGAATTTAGCTAAATAGGCCTAATAAAGCATTTTAATCTCTCCAGTGTGATTATGGTTGTATTGCAGAAACACAAAGCAAATTACAGCCTAAGCCTTAGAACCTGATGTTTGCAACAGAAATATGTTGCAGAAAGACATTTGAATACATTGCTAGAAAAGAAAGGCATGTGGTTTGGATGACCCAGCAACCCTGGAGTAAATGCAGGTGATCGGTCCAGAGCTTATGTTTTCATAAAAATTCCTGTTATCTCAGAGTTTCATTTCTGAGTGGAAACAGCCCATTAAGATCTCATTGCTAGGCTGAATGCATGGTTCAGATTACTGTTTTCCCCATGTGCACCACATTTGTTTACACTGAATTTCACTTCCCATTTTATTGACTAATCACTCCATTTCATGAGGTTTTTCTGCAGTTCTCTTCCCTCACAGCATAAATTGCAGGCTCCACAGTGCTTCTGCCTAGAGGCAGAGTGTTTGCTGTTGTGCAATTCAGTTTGAACTATCTTACCATCCTACTTAAGCACCTATTTGTGAAATAGGAACTTATCCTTCAATTCCTCCTTCTGAGTTTAGTTTTGTAGGAACTCCAGCTCTTCCTCTATCCCTCTCCTTGTTTTGGATAAAAGAATATTTAAAAATTCATGAGCTGAAATGCTTCTTCCTAGATTTCTTGCTCTTTGTGAGAGCATTTCCCTTTCATAATGGGCAATTTCAGCATTTGTTCTGTTCAGGAAAATGACTTGCCTGAAAATGTGTTTTGTCCAGTTTAAACAAATTGGCACTCTCATGCCTTGCTGTTCACCTTGTCAGCCTTTTGTCCAAGTTATTCTTTATTATCTCTGTCCAAGTTATTCTGCTGGCCATTTGTTAGGAAGAGAAAAAGGTGACGTACGAGTTCTCCTTGGACTCTCAGAACTTAAGTAGGAACATTTTACAGCGTGTGGCTGCTGGGAAATCATCAGAGAAGGTCAGTCTCCTGCCTGCATCTTCAGTTCTGCAGTCAAGAAACTGCAGAGCATAGAGTGGGAACCAATGAAGCTTCTTGGCAATAAATCAACAGTATGCAAAGGGCTTGTACATGGGATGAGATTTTTCAATACAAACACCCTTGAAAATTCCAGGGGTTTCTTTATACTCCCCCCATCGCATTAGAAAGGCACAGTCAAAATGAGCTTATACCTGACCAGGTGTGCACTGCTGCTCCTGCAGTCAGAGTTCAAGCAGTACAACTCAAATCCTAGTGAGTAGTGTGGAGTAAACGATGGGAATGTGATCTCACTTCCCTAACTGCAAGACAGCTCCACAGAGCTTCATTGTTCAGCACAGGGCTTTGACAGATTACTAAGATTTGTTTCTCAGGTCCTGGCTTCACTTGCACTGATTACATACCTCTGTGCTATTTCTGCAGGACCTTACTTGAAGTCAGATACCTATTTTTCTTCTTTTAATCCTTTCAAGCCCCTGTGAGCTTAATGAGGACATAAAAATTAAAAATGGACTTAAAAATATGAAAAAATGTTGATGCAGTTTAAAGATATTTGCACGCCTGTGCATATTAGGCGGTATTTTCTCTGAGTAGTTACGACTTGTTTTGTCAGTCAAAGAAACTCAGAAATATTTAATACTGGATTACAGTAGAGAAGATGACTGGTGGAAGGGATGTTGTGAACTTTCATAAAAGAGCAGGGCACGTTACTTGCCATCTGGTACAACTGCTGCAAACACTAACATTTAAGAATACTTCTAACTGAAAGTTAAGTGAATTGGCTTTGATCTACCTGTCTATAAAAATTATTCATCAGCGTAGAATAATTGTGAAGCACTTTTGGCATGCAGTTACTTTCCCAATTGCAATGAGTTCATGGACTTCATTAATAGTGGTCATAAAAACATAAGAAACACTTCGGTTATTAATTAGGGAAAAGTCAATTAAAAGTGAGAATTTATAATTTTCACAATATGACATAAAAAAAGGCTTAGATTTAGAGCTAACAAGCAAATATGTTTTGTTTAATTGTCATTGTTAATAAGAAAAAAAAATCACTCTACCGTAGAGGTTCTCTCATTAGAAGTTGATATGGTTTTGGAGAAGTGGTGAAGCCCTTCAAATATGCAAGATTTCTAATGATAGCATGTGGCCCTCTGTGATTACCTGTACTCCAGAAACAAAAGGAAATACTCTTGTGTCCCATGCTTACTGTGTAGAGGATGGCTCCCCTTGGCAGCTACTATCGAGATTTCTAATTTTAGACTGTAAAATCAAGGTTAAACTTCCACATGTCTCGTATAGGTGGATGCCCCATCCCTGGAAATGTTCAAGGCCAGGCAGGATGGGGCTCTGAGCAACCTGCTCTAGTGGAAGGTGTCCCTGACCACGTCAGGGAGGTTGGACCCTGGTGATCTTTAAAGTCCCTTCCAACCCAAACCATTCTCTGATTCTGTGATGATTCTGTGTTGCATGATGGTGGCTGATCTGGGGAGTCTCCCTTCTTTTCTCTTTCTAACAGCTGGATTGGAATTACATGAACAAATTTGGAGCCTCTAGGCTGTATGTTATGAGGCCAGAAATACGTTCAGCACGCTGGAGAACTGAAGTCACATCAATAATTTAAAGTGCCTTACAAATTTTTCAATCTTATGAATTAGTAAACAAAACATAATAAAGTCTTTAGATGGGAAATAAATGAAAATGAAATACAAAGTCTAGTTTGCTTTACTAATTGTAATTGTTTGTGTGCTTCAACATTGTTCTATTAAATCTTAACCCTGATTTGTTGAGACTGACATTTGTTCAGTCCCTGAATTATAGTAGATTGCACAGTATTGAACTGAGATTTTAATGAAAAGGAAAAATTAGGAAAATGCATCAAAAATAGTTTGCTCTGGAGCATTTAGGATACTATTTTAAATTTGCTTTTTCGTGCATTATCTCTTCTTTCCTTATACTTCTACTTTAATGCAAGAAGGGTCTTTTTATGGGAGATAAAAGGACTGTCAATTCAGGTTGTGAGTGCTGTGTACTTTTAGTACTGTGATTTTCAGACTTTCCTCCACATACCAGTGGGAAAACATTGGCAAAGGTCTTGCAGTTGTCTTCTAGAACTTGGGGAAAATAGACGTTTTGGATTTCTCTGAAAGCTGGAACCAAATAACAATGAAAAGGTTTGGGCTGGGTTTTGCCATCTAATGGCTTGTCAGACCCCAGTGGTCTCAGAGGATGAAGCAGGAGGGCACTGTGGGGCCGTTTCAGAGTCCGTGCCCCTTTCCTCCTTGCAGCCCCAGAGGATTTTGAGACTCTACAACTCTGGGCTGACAGAGGAGATAGAAAAACGTTCCTCCCAATGGTTTTGATGCCCTTGTCGTGCTGGCCCTGGACCATCTCTTCACCTTTTGTCCTGTTTCTAAGGCACCTAGTTTTGATGATAAAGTTATTGTAGCAGTCACTCATCTTTTCCAGAGGGAGGAATTCCTGGGGTATGCATCACATTCCTAGAGAGAGATGGTTTTACCAGGTATGGGTTCGCCTTGCTTGAGGATAGTTTGCTGTAGGAACTGCTCTCAGACAGTGTTGTGGGCAAAAAGGCACATGGTTCATCTTCTGTGTGGTTCTCTGACACTGCCTGAGCAGACTTGGCCCTCTCCAGTATGGCCACATGAGTGCCTGTTGCCTGCTGTGGCATTCGTATGCCAACTCAGTTTCTTGCTATAAAGCCCTGTTCTTGTCTATTGCAGCAGAGCCATTTCAAGTGCTTTGAAAATGCCCTCAAAAATAATTTTACATCGTCCAGTCTGGGCTGGATGGGATGAACGCAAAAGAAAACGGAGCTACCGGTGGGACAGAGAATCAGATGCTGGCCCTCCTTTTGCAGTGTCAACAAGACTTCGACATCTCTGAGGTTAGGTGGGATTCTAGGTAATGTACTCTGAGATTGATGTGCCATCCTTCAGTGTAAAATGTACAATGTCCTTCATCTTTGAACTTCATCCTTTTCTTCATCTTTGAACTTCTCTGGTGAGAGATACTGGCTTCACCTACAGAATATCTTTGACATCTATCCTGGGCTGTACACCTATTGTATGTCTAAGTGCCCTCTTGGCTGTTTTTGAAACAGAGCGTGATCCATTCTGAGAGGAGGCATGGGAGTGGTAGCTGTTATTCAAGCAAACTGAATCTGAGAACTCAAGAAGTCTTACCAGACATGATGTTTCCATTTCTGTTATTTTTCTGCCTTTTCTTGTAAGTTTTCTGAAGCCTGATAACAGTGAACACAGAAGATAAACAGGGAAAACACGTGGTAATTAAAAACCCTTATTTTGGAGACTAAGGATTTGCTGAAGAGGTGAAGTGTGCCCTGTTGCCCACCCATCTGTCTACCCCATAGGCAGGACAGTGAAGTTTGAATTTCTGCCGCAGCTGACTCCATTTGGTGATTCTTTGTTGCTTTTCTTGGGTTAAGCAGATAGAGCTAGATTTCGTGAGATGTTACCTTTGGTGTCAGTTATGCTATTAATTTCCTATTCAGATATCCAGAGAAAAGCTATGTGTCAATGTGAAGCATTACATAAGCATTACATTCATCACTTTCTGCACGTGTAAGGAGCTATGCATTTCATTTAACAGAAAATAACAAAAAGACATTTGGGTAGTTTCAAGGTGTTGTCATAATCCGTAGTGGTTTTGGATTGTATTTTTGTGTTTATAGCAGCCTAGCTTGCTCTTTGTCTTGTGGGAATGTATTGTATTTACTCTTTTTTT
>WAAE01023454.1:237782-269072 GCA_013400495.1 Nicator chloris | reverse complement strand
GGGCCACGGGGAGGCCTTGGCCCCTAAGGCCGGTGATGGTGTTAATGCTGCATACAAAGGCAGAGCGGCGCGGGCCGGGCAGCGGGGCTCACACCCGGCAGGGCCAGGCAAGGCCGCCGGGCTGGGCCCGGCAGAGCAGAGCAGGGCTGGGCCAAGGTGGAGGCGGGGAAGGGCGGGCGCGGCTCGGGCCAGGCGCGGCCCGGCGGCCGCCGGGGGCGCCATTACGGGAGCGCCGCGGAACGCGCCCGAAATAAATGGCGGAGGGGGGCGGAGCTGTGTTCATAATTGACCAATGAGAAGCGATATTCTCATGCAGAGGCGGGCCCTCGCGGCCCCTCAGCCAATGGGCGCGGGAGGCGGCGGGTGATGGACGGGCAGGCGGTGGCTGCGGCGGGCGGGGCGCGGCGCCTTTCCCGTGGTGCCGCGGGAGCGGCGGCCGCAGCGGCCGCGACTCTATCCGGGTCCCGCAAGTACCGGGGCGGCGGGGCCGGGCGGCGGCCGCGGGGCCGGAGGGGCGCAGGAGCGGCTGCGGGGTTGGGGCGCGCGGGGGGGAGGGTGGTAGCGGCGGAGGGACCGAGCCGAGGGGCCTGTACGGGCGGGCGCGGGAGCCTCGGCCCGGCCTCTCCGCCGCCTCTGCCGCGGGCTCGGTTCATTGTCCTTATTCCCCTCATCGATGCCTTTTTCCTCCGTTCTCCCCCGCTCTCCTCCAGGCTCACTGGAAGGTCCGGAAGTGCCGCCTTCGGGAGCCGCCAGCGCCAGGTACGTCACTGCCGGGGCCGGGGGGACCTTGGCCGGGGGAGCCCTCCCCCGGTACCGGCGCTGGTGGGGGCTCCGCCCTGCCCTGGCACCGAGAGGGCGGCAGCGGGGGCTGAGCTCGGACCGAGCGGGAAACGGTTAAGAGAATCCCTTAGAAATAGGTGGAAGTGCCTTGGCGGCCCAGGCCCTGTCAGGGGGCCCAGGGGCTGCTTGGGGCTGTCGTTTGTAGCGAGCACCATTACCTGGCGTGGGGCTGTGCCTTCCCGGGCCCATCGCCCCCGGCAGCTCCCGCCTGCTTCCTCACGAGCGGCTTCTCCTGGAGATGGGTCGGGAGCGGTGGCACTGGTGCCAGTGCGGCCCTGCCCGCAGTGCGTGACACGGGCACATCGCAGCCAGGGCGGGTCACGGCGTGCTCGGGGCTGGCTGTGCACCTGAGCAGCAGCAGCAGCCCGGTGGAACAGAGGTGCCCTGGTAGAACACGTATCTGCAGTGGCTGTCCAGAGCCGTGGATGGCCTCTGGGTGTTGCAGGAGTGGCTCTTGCCCCTGGCATGGGCAGCTCAGCCCCTGGACTGGCTCAGGGCTGAGCACATGCAGGTTCCCTTGCAAGGCTGGTGGTGGCACAGAGCAGGGTCTGGCCCTGGCACGCTGCAGCTGCTGCTGGTGACTTTATTCTGGCACGGCTCAGTCACTTTTAGATGACAGCGTTGCCCCATCAAATTGTATTTTTGTGATTTTACGTTACAACTTTCCGTGAGGGTGGCAGAATACTAAAAGAGGCTGCCCAGGGAGGGCGTGGAGACATCTCCAGACTCCTCTGGAGACATTCCAAACCCACCTGGACGTGTTCCTGTGTCACCTGCACTCGGTGACCCTACCTTGACAGGGGCTTGGACTGGATGATTTCCGGAGGTCCCTTCCAACCTTAACAGTTCTGTGATTTATTTCAGGAGTGAAAACTCAACCTGATGGTCGAGGTCGGGGTAATCCTTGTTTGGTGGTGTGCCTGTCCCACCTTGTTATGCTCCTCTCTACCTGTACTGCTCTGCACAGGCAGTTTTGTGACTGTAGTGCTTAACTGGCAGGGAAAAATTGCTCCCATTCGAAATATACACAGGAACAATGCTCAGTAGCAGCAGTGAGGCAAAGTGAATCCGTCACAGAATTTTTGAGAAAATCAATCTGTCCCTTCAAAAGCAATAACTTAGATAATATGTAAGAAGGAGGGCATCTTCAAACATCCCCAGCTGCCAGGGGCCTCACCAAACAGATATTTGCTNGGGCCACGGGGAGGCCTTGGCCCCTAAGGCCGGTGATGGTGTTAATGCTGCATACAAAGGCAGAGCGGCGCGGGCCGGGCAGCGGGGCTCACACCCGGCAGGGCCAGGCAAGGCCGCCGGGCTGGGCCCGGCAGAGCAGAGCAGGGCTGGGCCAAGGTGGAGGCGGGGAAGGGCGGGCGCGGCTCGGGCCAGGCGCGGCCCGGCGGCCGCCGGGGGCGCCATTACGGGAGCGCCGCGGAACGCGCCCGAAATAAATGGCGGAGGGGGGCGGAGCTGTGTTCATAATTGACCAATGAGAAGCGATATTCTCATGCAGAGGCGGGCCCTCGCGGCCCCTCAGCCAATGGGCGCGGGAGGCGGCGGGTGATGGACGGGCAGGCGGTGGCTGCGGCGGGCGGGGCGCGGCGCCTTTCCCGTGGTGCCGCGGGAGCGGCGGCCGCAGCGGCCGCGACTCTATCCGGGTCCCGCAAGTACCGGGGCGGCGGGGCCGGGCGGCGGCCGCGGGGCCGGAGGGGCGCAGGAGCGGCTGCGGGGTTGGGGCGCGCGGGGGGGAGGGTGGTAGCGGCGGAGGGACCGAGCCGAGGGGCCTGTACGGGCGGGCGCGGGAGCCTCGGCCCGGCCTCTCCGCCGCCTCTGCCGCGGGCTCGGTTCATTGTCCTTATTCCCCTCATCGATGCCTTTTTCCTCCGTTCTCCCCCGCTCTCCTCCAGGCTCACTGGAAGGTCCGGAAGTGCCGCCTTCGGGAGCCGCCAGCGCCAGGTACGTCACTGCCGGGGCCGGGGGGACCTTGGCCGGGGGAGCCCTCCCCCGGTACCGGCGCTGGTGGGGGCTCCGCCCTGCCCTGGCACCGAGAGGGCGGCAGCGGGGGCTGAGCTCGGACCGAGCGGGAAACGGTTAAGAGAATCCCTTAGAAATAGGTGGAAGTGCCTTGGCGGCCCAGGCCCTGTCAGGGGGCCCAGGGGCTGCTTGGGGCTGTCGTTTGTAGCGAGCACCATTACCTGGCGTGGGGCTGTGCCTTCCCGGGCCCATCGCCCCCGGCAGCTCCCGCCTGCTTCCTCACGAGCGGCTTCTCCTGGAGATGGGTCGGGAGCGGTGGCACTGGTGCCAGTGCGGCCCTGCCCGCAGTGCGTGACACGGGCACATCGCAGCCAGGGCGGGTCACGGCGTGCTCGGGGCTGGCTGTGCACCTGAGCAGCAGCAGCAGCCCGGTGGAACAGAGGTGCCCTGGTAGAACACGTATCTGCAGTGGCTGTCCAGAGCCGTGGATGGCCTCTGGGTGTTGCAGGAGTGGCTCTTGCCCCTGGCATGGGCAGCTCAGCCCCTGGACTGGCTCAGGGCTGAGCACATGCAGGTTCCCTTGCAAGGCTGGTGGTGGCACAGAGCAGGGTCTGGCCCTGGCACGCTGCAGCTGCTGCTGGTGACTTTATTCTGGCACGGCTCAGTCACTTTTAGATGACAGCGTTGCCCCATGAAATTGTATTTTTGTGATTTTACGTTACAACTTTCCATGAGGGTGGCAGAATACTAAAAGAGGCTGCCCAGGGAGGGCGTGGAGACATCTCCAGACTCCTCTGGAGACATTCCAAACCCACCTGGACGTGTTCCTGTGTCACCTGCACTCGGTGACCCTACCTTGACAGGGGCTTGGACTGGATGATTTCCGGAGGTCCCTTCCAACCTTAACAGTTCTGTGATTTATTTCAGGAGTGAAAACTCAACCTGATGGTCGAGGTCGGGGTAATCCTTGTTTGGTGGTGTGCCTGTCCCACCTTGTTATGCTCCTCTCTACCTGTACTGCTCTGCACAGGCAGTTTTGTGACTGTAGTGCTTAACTGGCAGGGAAAAATTGCTCCCATTCGAAATATACACAGGAACAATGCTCAGTAGCAGCAGTGAGGCAAAGTGAATCCGTCACAGAATTTTTGAGAAAATCAATCTGTCCCTTCAAAAGCAATAACTTAGATAATATGTAAGAAGGAGGGCATCTTCAAACATCCCCAGCTGCCAGGGGCCTCACCAAACAGATATTTGCTGCTGTGGCTTCTGTTGTCAAATTTGACCAGTTCTGTTCACAGCAACACTCAGGTGTTAAATAGTCTGAACTCCCAAGAAGTTTTTTGCAGTGGTGGTTCAAACTTGCTGCATTCAACATGCAATAATGGGCTAATGAGGGGGGGTTTTTTGCCCTATGATAGTTAACTTCATGAAGAGGGACTTAGTAAATAGCTGTGTTGTGATATTTTTAATAGACAATTGCTGGCTGTGATTTTTTTTCACTGAGTGTTTCCCAGATTGTACTCTGTGTATCTTATGTGCAACCTCAATTCACATAGGTCATGCTAGGAAATGATTTTGCATACTAATACTGGAGATTTAGTACTTCCTTAGTATGAAGGAAGTTTAGATAAAACATGACTTCACTTGCTTTCACTTTCACTTGCATTCCTACTGCAGTGAGCTGTATCCTTACTTCACTTTCCTTTTGATAAATGTCTTCTGTGTTTTCCTCTGTTTTTAGTAGTGGAAAACATCAGTTCATTTGCAAGTAGTGAAAGGCTCCCAGGACTTGGAGAAGGCAACAGTTGTTTGATTATATTGCCAATTATTAACATAACACAGCGATCTTGAAATATTTTTGTGCACTAACTTTCTTGGTGGATTTGTGTAATTGTTATCATGTGTAAACTTTTTGCAGAAAAAGCCTACTTGCTCCTAGTGTGCCATAAGAGACACAAATTTAGTGAATAAATACACAGTTGTGTATTTCATATGTATATACTCACTAATGTTTGAAGCAGGACCAGATAACCAAACCAATGGTTTCCTTTGAGAAGGGCACTGAGGCCTTCGTAATGTTTGAAGCTGAAGTGCACATTTATTTATTTTTTTATTTATTTATCCATTTATTTATAAATATCTGCCTTCATTTTGTGTACTGAGAGAGGAGTACTCGAAGAGGAGTGGAACATCTGACCATTTTGGTGCAGTGGTTCTCAGGCCTCCTGTGCAGTGCTGTGGTGTAGGCACCACTTGGATGTAGAGAGTGTAGTACTACTGCTGTAAAATCGAGTGTGTAGGAGAGATGCCAGGATTTGTGCTCCTTTGGTTCTCTGTTCGTAGCAGAAATCATTAGTTGTGCTCACAGACTTTACTCTTCCACAGGAGATGGGCTTCACTCTGTGCTTGAGTGGGCAGTGGTGACTTCCATTTCTCTCAGGCCACGGTTTCTGGATATTTATGTTCCATCTATAGGTACTTGGTTAGGAAAATTAATCAAAACCAAATGCACTAATTGAAAATGTAGCACAGCAGTAATATCTTGTGATAATTACTTAAAGCCAGAATGCTCTGTGTTAATTAAATGCAAATGGGGTAGAGATTTTGGAAAAAAAACCCTGCATTTCCAATTGGGGCAGTAGGTAAAAGCATTATTGTTAGCAGTCAGTGCTGTTAATGTTGTGTAAAAAATTCCAAAAAATACCATTGTGGACACATGTCCCTGTCTGGGAGTGTGGACTGTGGTGCTGCCCGAGAGCACATCTGTGCATTTGTATGTGCTGGAACTGCTTGTTCTCCTTTTCTCCTTGATACAATTTCCCAGTTCAGAGCAGCTTTCTGCTGTGATTTATTCTTGCTCCAGTGTATTGCTGCTCAGTGGGCTGGCAGGTCCAGAAAGAGGTATTAAATCTTTCAGTTTGGGGTCTAAGCAGGGGAAGAAGAGGTGCCTGGGCTTGAGCTGGGAGGTGGTACCCTCAGATTAGACAAAGAAAGGTACAATCCAAAACTGAATATGTAAGAGGGAACATTTTTAGTTTATGCTGGAACTGTTGTGTCAGTCACCATCTGATTTTCAAGAGCCTGTTTTGGGAAGAGGGGCTGAGATGTGCCTGTAGCATGTGATGACAGGCAGTGCTACAGGGGTGGGTGAGTGGAGTGAGGGGAAGCGGTATCAGGAATAATTAAGTTTATATTAATTATGCTGCTCCCTTTCTTCCTGTTGTGCACTCCAGTCCGGCTCATTCCCCATGGAGTGAGCACATTTGAGGCAGGAGCCTGCATCCGTCACTTGGGATGCTCGACATGACTGGAGAAGGGACATTCACTCAGCCAGAGCTCCTGGGATTCAGGAAGTGTGGCTTCAGTGCAGGCAGTGCTGCTGGAATCCTGGAGTAAAACTGTGAGGAATTGGTGTTGGAGCTGTTCTGTAAATCCCAGAGCTCCATCATGTGGTGGCAACTGTGCAGGCCAGAGCTGCAGCCTCGGGATGGGGCTTGGGAGCTGGGGCTGCTGAGATTGTCCAGCTCCACAACTGGAGTCAGTTTGTCCCCTCCACTGCTCTGGGGATTTTAAACACGTGCTGGAAGGAAAAGCAGCCCTTGGGAAACGGGCTTTTTTTTAACAGGGAAAGCAGATGACCCAGGGATTGTTTAAAGGTTGTCTCTCACAGTGTGTTGTGCTGAAAGAGTGAACGTGCAGGTGCATGACTCTGAACTCTTGTGCTGCACTGGCTGTGATACCAGCAGCCCTGGATTCACTGGGGGTGAGAACACATCAGCTCAGTAGAGGCTGTGCCAGCAGGGTGATTTGTCAGGCTTCCCTGCTGCTCTGAGTGCCAGAACTCCCTGATGCATGGCATGAGAGCAGCACACAGCAGGCTCCCAGGGTGACCCGGCAGATCTCACCTGGCCAAGAATATTGCAGCGTAGGTGATGCAGCTTGGAAAGACTGTTTGAAATAATCCATGAGTTAAAAATGCCCCAAAATACAGGATTAATGTAAAGCAGAAGACTAAAAATAAAAGTTGTTTGATACATGTCAGGTTGGTTAGGTTTGTAACTAAGCTTTGTCTAAAGGTGGAGAAATGAAACAGATCCATTTCTAGATTTATTGCAATACTTGTGTGTTTCAGGCTTAATATTTAAAAGAAATGCAGAAGCACTGCTTTACATTTTGTAAAATATAAACAGGTGTGTAACACCTGTCCAGGTTTTCAAAGTGCTTCAGACATTTTCAGTACATCACAGAACCAGCAGCTTCAGACACTGACCGTGGGACTTCATTAACTTCCTGGGGTCACTGTCCAACTGAAGATACAGAGTTGGTGCTGTGCAGCTCAGCTCCTTGGCCAGGCTGCCTCTCCCCCTGAGGAATGGGATTTCACAAGAATTCTGCTCAGCTGCCGAAGGCTGGGATGCAGGAACGGGGAACTGAAAGCCATGGCAGCTTCCCTGCTGAACGTCAGCTCTGCTGGAGCTGATTTAAAAAGATGTGATAGGGGCTAGTGCTCTGTAAAGGTTTGACTCTGGCCCAGAGCTGCTGTTCTGATCTGTTCCTGCTTTGGGTATGGGGACCAAGCACTTGTGTCCATGCTGCAGTTTATTTTCTGCTAGATGTGTCAGTTAGCAAAAGCAAATAATGGGATTTATACCAGTTACAAGCGAGATTTTAAGGTTGATTCACACAAATTTGTCATCACTGTCTGTATAAAGGATTCTGTAGCAAGGCACTGAGGGGGCTGGAAAGTAATTTGATTTTGTGTCTGTCCAAGGAATAACGTCATCCCTTTGTGTGAGTGCATGGGATCACGCGCTGTGTGCTTGGCAAGGACACCGACAGGCATGAGGGTGCTCTTGTTCTGTGCAGGCTTTGTTTGGAGAGTGGGCTGAAAACAGCAGGCTACAACTGGGATCCAGTGCTAGTTAAATGTATTTAATGTTTTGAAAGCTGCTTTTCTCTAAACATTTTCAGTTGTTGTATAAACTACCTGGACAAACAATCATTTTCCTTTGCAGCCCTGTTCTCGAGCTGTCCTTGCTGCGAAGGGGGTTCTGAGTCCCACATCTGTCTGGCAAGTGTTTTCATTTCAGTATTCGAAGATGATGTTGAGCTGTGATAATGTGGAAATTGGCTTTAAAGTTACATCAGCAGCAGTTGGAGAAACTCAGACTTCTTTCTGATGGGAGAACATGTCTCTTCCGTGGCCTTTTGGTCAGGCAGTTTAACAACTAAATGTCAGGGTAGAAGCCATAATCTTACTGAGTTTTGTTTCTAATAAAGAACTCCTGTGCACTAGGCTTAATGTAATACAAGACCAGCAGAAAGCGCTCCAAGGAGTACTTTGGATAGTGCATGATTTATTTTTTTTTTAAGCTATTGTTACAATAGGTGAAAAGGTCACTCTGTAATAATACTTATTTAGTCAGAATTACAAATATTAGGGCCTCATCCTGATCCTTATAAATCAGTCACGTAGCTGTGGTCCTGGATTGCATTATTTTTAAGTTCTAAAGAGGAGGAAATGTATGTCTGCCTACAATGTCACTGATAGCCTTTTCTTCTGATTTCAGGTGAGAAGTGAGTCCTGTGGAACATGACTGATAATTCAACAGAAGTTTAATGACTGTGTTTGCTATGACTGCTACAACTTGCTTACTTAAGACCCAAGCAATTGGTAAAATTTTGAAATTAAGAAACCTTATTTTTAAAATAAATTCCTTCTGTGACTAGGGGGAGCAAGGGGAAGGCTTTTTCTGTGGTGACTGTTATAAATGCTGTCTGCAGCTAGCCTGACTTGTCTTGACTGAAACAGCAATCCAGCTCTGAAGATGCCTGCACTGTGGGATGAGGTAGTAGGTTGTATAGTTTTAGGGTCATACCCACCACTGGGAGATAACTATACAATCTACTGTCTTTCCTAAAGCAGCAGATAATCAACAATGGAAGCTTCTCAGTTTTAAGCTCAATGTCAGATTTTGTTGAACTTCTGTACTTGTAGTGCTTATGACAGGACAAAATACTTCTGTAATAGCTGTGGGAATTGTGTTTAGATTTTTCTAGTTCTTGGAAAAGCTAGGTTTCATTCTGCATTAATTTTTCTGCTCTAATGAATAAAAAATTAAGAATAGATTATTCTTCTATGTGTATGGTGGGGTAATCAAATATAGATTCCTGGTGTTCCAGTTGTTGGGGTGTTTTATCAAACATCCTTCAGAATGAAACTGAGGTTGGCTGCTGAGCTCTTGCTGAAGTCTGTGCTTCTCTGTCAGAGTGAGGTAGTAGATTGTATAGTTGTAGGGTAGTTATTTTACCCTGTTCAGGAGATAACTATACAATCTATTGCCTTCCCTGAGGAGTAAAACAAACTGCACTCCCTTGCAGCCAGCCCTGGGCTAAAAATTCTCATTGAGTAAAACCAGGTGAATTCAGGATTGTAAAGCAGCAGTACCAGGATGTACAGGACTGACAGTCAGTGTGCATGGTGCAACCCCCACAGGATATCTTTGACTTAACATTGCTTTTCTCCCAAGGTGAGTGGCACAGTGCTGGCTGGGGATGGAAAATGCCCATGCTTTAGGTGGAGGGTGGGACACTCCCCAGAGGGAAGTTATTCCAAGGCAGTTAGGACAACATCAAATACAGGGAGCTCAAGCTTGTACATTGGGACTTAAACTCTTCTGACACCGCAATTTCCATAAGGCATTAAACCTTCATAACTCCCAAGTGCTTGGTACAAGTTGGAGGGAAAACTTAAAATTGTCCTTTATTAATAAGTCTGCATGTTTTTCTGCAGCTTTTCCAGATCTAATGCAAATTTTAAGTGTTGGCCAATTTTAGCCAAAACTAACCTCTCGCTTTTCTGGGAGGATGTGAAGCTATGGAGTTTGAGTATCCAAGAGCCAGCACTTTGGTTTTGTTTTTAACCACTGAGGTGGTATTGTTTCTGTAAAAAGACTTTTTAAAGTTGATTGCGTTCTCTTTCCTCCTGGTGTGCTTGCTGTACCCAGTCTGTAACTGGTTCTGTGCTAGCATGCCCAGCAAGCAGCTTGCTGTAGTAACAGAAAAACCCATGGAAATAAATGCTTTTTGGGATGGGAGGTTTAGCTTAGGCAGAGTGAAAATGGAGCCACTGGTGAGTGTTACAGGCACTGAGCCACAGTTTGTCAGTGCTGACAGTGTCACCTCAGAGTGTGTGCCCAGCCATGGCAGAAGAGCAGAGCAGCTGGGGAACTAAAGCCCTGCAGAGAGTGAAGAACTGCACAGAGGATGCGTGGGGCTCCTAGGAAGAGGTAGTAGGTTGCATAGTTTTAGGGCAGGGATTTTGCTCACAAGGAGGTAACTATACAACCTGCTGCCTTTCTTAGGGCTTTGTTATAACACCAGGACCATTTGGGCTCCAGCCTGCAAACCTCTGCAGCTTTGGGACATGGAGAGAAAGGACAAGGTATTTCTAATTGTGCTGAGGCTTAATGAAAGCTGTGTCTTGGCAGATTTGGTCCCAAATGGAAGTGTAGGAATGCTGCCTGGAATGCAGCATGGTGACATTGGGGCTGCACAGGCCACTTGGGGGACACTAGGCTGTGCTGAGAAGGCAGCTCCTTCCAGAGTAAGCTGGAGGCCCCTAAGGTTAGGGTGCAGGTGGTGTGAACTTCTGAACATCAAGGCACTGGTACTGTGTGCTCACAGGGAGCTGAAATATACCTTCCTTTGGCTTGGTGCATTTCAAGTGTAAAAACTCCAGTTTTCCTTCCCCAGAAGTATCAGATCCCAGCTCCCCTGAAAGCTGGTGCTTTCTCACCAGGCATGGGCACTGTGAGTGAAACAAGCTCTCAGTGGTGCATTATTTACAGTCCTGCAGGGGGGGAGTTTGCAGTTAAAAATGGTGGTGTGGTTTCTTATGGGATTGTTAAAAAAGTCCATGTTTTCTGATGTAATTGTAGTGCACCACAGCAATAGTTCTGGTAGGGCTCTGGCTGGACACTTCTGTGGGATACAGAGATTTCAGTTTGGAGCACCTTGCAGCATTCATGTGCTGTGCTCACACTAGCCACTATTTAAATTGCTAATCAGACACAGTCCTAGCCTATAAACATGTTAAGTGTTGCTTATATTGAATATTTTGTGTGAATTTAACTGTACTTTTTTGATTTAGTTAATAAAATACAGCATTTTGTGCAACTGATGGTGAATTGCCTTTACTTTCTCCTAAATGAAGATGTTAGTTTTAAAGGAAAACACTGCCCACATTGAAATAAACTCAAGGCCACGTTTGGTCTTCACTATAATTCCAGCACTCTAATTATAGTGTTAATTATTCTAGTATTGACTTTTGTTTAAGAGCTTTGGTGCAAGACTTCACTGTGGGTGGGGAATACCTATTTACTACTGAGTGTGCAGGAGCTCTGCTTATTCCAGACCTGGTTTCTGACCATGAGTTTAAATTGCTGCACAAATATCCAGACTTTAGTCTTAACATAATTGCAGCTGGTAAAGTATCTACAGGTAAGGCTCAGGCAGAGAAACACCCGTGAGTTTGATTTTGGCAGTACCAGATGCCTTAGAAGCTTTAATATACCTAACATTTTATAAATAGAAGTGGTATACTTACAGAAGGTTTAAATAATCTGTGCTACCCACTGCAGGTGGTGGTTCAGCAGTCTTGTCTCACCGGGTATTTCTCACCTGGATCTGTCTGTGGATTCCACCCAGTGGATGGATCTGCTCAGTGAGGCTCAGGGTTGGTTTGCCTTTTCCATGTGTGTATTCTGAGGGGTGCAAGGACCAGGTGACAGCGTGGCAGGAACCTTTGTAAAAAACGTAGTGGTTAAAGAATGCACAGCAAGCAGTGCAGGAAGGGTTGTAGCAGCAGCAGAGACTTGTTTGCCACCGACAGTGCCATGGTTGTGCCATGGTGGTCTTGGAAACATTCCAGTGTTGCTCCAAAAATAGAATACACAGCCCCAGCCCAGGTGCACAGCCCAGGAGAACGATTTGTGTGCTGTGCCCTTCTATGCAGAAAGGTGTGCTCTGAAATCTCCCTGTAGTGTGAAACCTGAGACCTGCTGGGCTTTTCCCGGGACAGAAACCACTGCTAATGAACTTCCCTGTGCTTGCAGAGGGGCTCTGGGTGCTCCTGCCAAGGTCACGCTTGGGGAGCTCGATACATTAAAAATTCTCTCCCTTGTGTTGAGAACTTGGGGCGTGGCAGCCAAGAGTTTCCCTCTACTGTGTCCAGTTCTGGGATCTCCGATACAGGAGGGTTGTAGAGCTGCTGGAGAGTGTCCAGAGGAGTCCCTGGACCTGCTCCCAGGGCTGGAGCCTCTCTGGAGCCAGGCTGAGAGAGCTGGAGTTGCTCACCTGGAGAGGGGAAGGCTCCAGGGAGAGCTCAGAGCCCCTTCCAGGGCCTAAAGGGGCTCCAGGGAGAGCTCAGAGCCCCTTCCAGGGCCTAAAGGGGCTCCAGGAGAGCTGGAGAGGGACTGGGGCAAGGGCTGGAGGGACAGGACACAGGGAATGGCTTCCCACTGCCAGAGGGCAGGGAGAAGTGGGGTATTAGGTACTGGCAGTGCTGGGTTAATGGCTGGATTCTATCTAAAGGGTCTTTTCTAACCTGAAAGATTCTGTGACATCTTTATGCCAAAAAGCCCTTCTTGCTCTGTCCCTGGATAAGCAGCAGGCTGGACTCTAATAGGTGCAGACAGGTTTTTGCTTTACAAGACAAATGCCAAAATACCTGATCTATATGCAAGGGGAAAATGAAAACCTTTGAAAGAGAGGGCAAGTTTCGGATACTCTGGTCAAGAGACCAGTGAGACAGGTTCAACTGAGATTATTACTTTGAGCTGATCCTCCCAAAGGAGCAGACATCCCTCAATTCTAGAGCCATCAGAGCATGGTGTGGCCTTCAGCCCTCAAGCTGAAGCTGTGTATTTAATGTCATAGTTCTGTAAAGATGAGTCCTGGCAGGAGCTATTGGAGGCATCAGATGTCACTGACTGTTGTTGCAACATGAGAAATCAGATTTATTTGTTCTATTGGCTGCAGTGGAATTGGATTTTTAGGCTGGTTTGTTTCAGACACTTAAAACCATTCCAGTGAAGAGGCATTGGAAAATCAGACACTTCCAGCCTGTTGCATTAAAGCAATCTTCAAAATAAAGCTATTACAAGCCACATAATGCTACTAAGGACTGTATTTTTGGCAACTGGAAAGGTCCTTTCTGAAATAGGAGAATGTTTCTGAAAAAATACTTCTTTGACATTAAAACTCTCTATACGGATGATGTCAAGCTGGTTAGTTAAACCCAGCACAGCATAAAAGCAGGGAAAATAATGAGGTCCTAGCTCTGTGAGGGAATACCTCACCTTATGTATTATACACCCTTTAGTACACGCCCAACAACTGTGCGTAAATGAGGGGAAAGGAGCAAGCAGTGGTCAGTCAATCCCAGTGTCCCAAAATGCTGAAATGCTGCCACACATCCCTGATCCTCAGCTGGAAGTGGCTTCTGCAGTAGCTCCCTAAAATGAGGAGGGATAAGAAAGAAAAGGAGAGGTGTCATTTGAACTTCCCAACTCCTGCAACAGTAAATTTTCACCCGACTCACACTGTGCCTGGTGAAGCTGCTGGGTCCTGGTACAAACACTGCAGGGTCTTAATGCCAGAACAGCAGCCAGAGCCTTTCCTTGATGTTTATTTTACAGAGAGCAAGGCTGAGGCTGTTTTAGAGCCTGATGTAATTCCTCAGCTTCCCAGCACTGCCCCAATTGCCTTGTCCTCCATGCTGCAGGGAAAGGGGTGCACAGAACAACACTGCAGATCTTCCTCAGTTTAGAGCCACCCTCATCAGACCAATGGAAAAACCTCCTGGTAAGTGAAATAGGTGGAACATCAGGCTTGAGAGTAACCAAGGAGTGTGAAATGAGCAGAGTACCTGAGTGTCTGAAGGATGCAAAGGCAGGAAATAGGGTTCTTGTTAAAGGCTGGTAAAAAGTTTCAGCTGACTGTCACACGAATGTGCAGTGAAATATTTGGAAGCCCTGTGCAGAGAGCTGAAATGGGTGCAGTGCCAGCGAGCAGCTCTGGTGAGCCATCCCTTGGCAGGAACAGACGTGTTTAAACCTGGGTTCAGCTGAGTCAAGGGAAATCCTTCCCTTAATCTCAGGACAGGATTTCATTTTGAACTCAGAATAATTCACAGAATCTGGAATATCCCAAGCTGGAAAGGGCCCCTGTGGATTATGGAGTCCTACTCCTGGGCCTGCGTAGGAGACCCAAAGAATCCCACCCTGTGACTGAGGGTGTTGTCCAAACACTTGATTGAAATAAAGCGTACAATTAACTCATTACATTAATGAACAAATTAAGAGAAGACTTAGGTACTAATTATTAAGTATTAATAACTTATATTAACATACTATAAATTAAAATACTTAAAAATACAAGTATTAGAGTATTAATTAGCTTTTAGTAGATTATAACTTTTTTTTTTTTTTTAATCTACTCAGAGCTAGGAAAGGCTTATTGTTGACTCAGTGGGCAGCAGGAAGGTGGGGATGTGGGAAATGCACTGGGCACTTTTCCAGGGGCCCTGTGCCAGCCTGCTTAGGGCAGAGGCTGCTGGCCCTTGCTGGGGGACTGATGGCTTTCACAACTTTTTGCTTGGAGGAGCTTGGCCATGTCTGCTTAGCCCAGCCATGAACAGAAAGATGCTATTAGCACACTGAGGGATACAGGAGTTAATTATTACAATATCACAGAATCCCAGAAACGTTTGGGTTGGAAGGGACTTTAAAGCTCATCTTGTTCCACCCCTGCCATGGGCAGGGACACCTGCCATAGACCAGGCTGTTTGCTCATTGATTGTGAAATGAATTAGACCATATGAAATTCTCCAAAGCATTTAAAGTGTATTTCTGAGGTGTGTGATAAAGCTTTTACTCAACAAAATATCTGTTTTCTGTTTCACATTTCAACCCTGGCAAAACCTGTGTTCCCACTGGATTGCCATGACTCAGTGAACTCCATTGTGTTGCAGAAATTCTGAAATGGGGCCAAGAAATTCCAAGATTACCTTCTTAAAGAAAAAATACCCACTGCACTGCTTGTCCTTCAAATCCCATTCAGTGACCACGGTGTTGTACTTCAAGCAGGGCCTGCACAGGAGTTTTCCTTTCAGCTGCTCTTAAAACATAAGAACTAAAAATCACCGAGTATCCTGAGTTGGAAGGGACCAGCAAGGATCCTTGAGTTCAGCTCCTGGCCCTGCACAGGACACCCCAACAGCCCCACCCTCCCCAGTTCCCCTCTATCCTCTTGGCTTTGGATTAGGAGCAGCAGGGTGCTCCTGTGAAACTCGGAGCCCGTGTCTGGCTCCAGCTGCAGCACAGCTGTACACAAAGCTTTCCGCCTTCTCTGCCCATTCGTGCCACTGTTGGCTCACCTGGATATCCCAGGTGTTTTCAGACTTCACTGAGCTGCAGCTCTGACAGCAGCCAAATTGAAGCTGCTCTGGAACTGTTTATTGTTTTTAGGGTGACTGGTGGGGAGTGCAAGTGCTCAGGAATTAATCTCCAGAAATCCAAGTCAGAAGTGCTGATCAATGAATTCAGTGTTGAACAGGGTGTTTCACTCAGTGGAGAGCAGCACTGAGCTGATCACTGTGCCATCCCTCTCCAATCCAAACACAGCTCTCTCCATCAAAATTGGCAACAGAAAGTAGTCCAATGCTGCTTTTAGATTTAGAACAAATTCTGTGACTGGATAACAACAAACATCTCCTGTGACCTCTGCCCTGGAGCCAGGCTGGGACAGCTGGGGCTGCTCACCTGGGGAGGGGAAGGCTCCAGGGAGAGCTCAGAGCCCCTTCCAGCACCTAAAGGGGCTCCAGGAGAGCTGCAGAGGGAGTGGGGACAAGGGATGGAGGGACAGGACACAGGGAATGGCTTCCCACTGCCAGAGGGCAGGGATGGATGGGATATTGGGAAGGAATTCCTGGCTGTGAGGGTGGTGGCACGGGTTTGGATGCACATTTTCCAGCACCAAACACATTCATTGTCGGACAGATAAGCCATGACAAGTGTTTTTCCTCCAATAAAATGAAACAACACATCACGAAATAGAGCTGAAAGGTCTGGGTGTCCATGAGCTCTGTTGAGCAGTGTTTGAAGCTGTGGAGCCCTCCCAGGAGAACGCCCTGGCTGCCCTTTGGCCAGTGCAGTTCTCAGCTCTGGTAATGACTGCACGTGGGAGGGTTTCTGTGTCAGTGCTGCCTTACAGGTGAGAAACAACTCGGATTTTACTGCAGCTTCCACTGACACATTTGGACTTGTAAGGGAATGGGTTGCTGTGCAGATAATGCCCCAAAGTACTGTCTTGAGTTGATTCACAGTCAGGGAAGATGGCAAAGACACTTTCAGAGTGAAACAATTTCATCGATGACCTAATGAGACACAGTCATGAGATAAGGGTTTGCGTCACCAGCTTTTATGTAAATTCTTTTTTAGGGCTGGTAAGGGAGTGTTACCGTTGGCCGCTTCATAAAGGAAAACAAACAGATTGAGCTCTATTTTTAGTCTTCTGAGAATATAACTCACAAATGCCTTTTTTCCAGAGGTGATTCGTTGAGTTTCCACATTTCTGCTTATGGTGAGCAGCTTTTAACAGGGATTGGCACATTAAATTCATGTGACAGTTCCATACAAAGCTTTGGAAGTGGTGGTTTGATACCTAACAGAAAAGACACAGGTAGCATCTTTGGGAGCTTCATCAAAACTCAATCAATTCCAACCAAGCATTTTGAAAACTGTTACCTACAAACGAGGGAAGTAACTCAACCAAACTCTATATTCTCTACTGCCTAAACCATGGTGAATATAACCCTCCTTCACATTTTTAGATTTTTTCACTGTCCACATTTAGTGGGTCTGTTATTGCTTGGGTAGTTAGAGTAGGTATTTTCCTTGTACAGTAATAAAATCCCAAGCAAATCTTTATAAGGTGTACCTGTACAACATTGGTGTTTTAGCACTGTTTACCCAAATAAAAGTGATTTTGATGCTTTAGGCATTGGAAGCAGCTTTCCCTGCCCAGGTAGCTGCTCTTGGAAGTGTAGCTCCAGAGCTCTTGTGCCAGGAAATTTTAAAAAATAAGATTTTAGACATAGTGAAGCCAATTCAAAGCATTTATGACTCAAGGAAGCAGCAGCAGATTGAATCTGTTCTGTCACTACAGCCCCAGTTCTCTGAGCTGTTGGTGTTACACATCCAAAGAAAATGTAAATGTAAGTGTAGGCTGCTGGGAGAGTTCTCAAAACAAATCAGTGTGGTCACGGTTTATGTTAACTTCTTTGAAGTAAAAGCCATTAGAATATTCCATTTTGTGTTTTTTCTCATGAAATAGCTCATAACTTGCAGGGAGGGGTTGTGAGACTACCATCAATCATCATAAAATCAGTTTGGTATTAAAAGCAGTTCCATCAGTCAGGAACATCACCAGGAGCTGCTCCTGGCCCATGAAGAGCCCGTGAGCTGCCTCTGGTCAGCAGCACAGCACCTCACAGGGCAGCCTGGCAGGCAGGGCTGCAGGACAGCTGCTCTGTTGCCAGCCTTTTCTGGCTGCTGTCTGTGCAGGTTTCCCTGGGTGTGTGTCAGCTCTGGGTATGCTGGCTGCTGCCCTTCAGTTCCCAAAGGGACACTCCTGTGTTTGGAGATGGGCATCGTGCTCCACCTGTGTGTGACAGGGTCCCAGCAGGAGCTGTGCCTGTGCTGCCCTGGGGACCTTACCACACTGCCAGGTCACCAGGTGAAGGTGGTGAACACAATCCAATCCAGCCTGGGGTTTTCCTGGCTCCTGTGACAGTGCTCGCTCTTTCCTGCTGGGTCACACCATCAGGGAGAGCCAAACAAGCTGTGAGCTGTGAGCCCACCCCTCTAGCACAAACACCAGAGTGCAAGCAAGGGAAAAAGCTCCCAAACAAACCCAAACCAAGCTTCCGATCCACCTTTGGGTGGCATCTCTGGGTTTCATCCTGTTTCTGTATGCTGAGGTGGAAGCCAAGCCACGTGCCTGCTCCAAGCCGAGGTGGGGAGCACAGGATGTACAGACAGACCTGGACAAGCATGCTGGCAGGAAAAGCAGAGCCCAGCTCTCCCAGGAGGTAATCCTGCCTGCTGGGCATACTCCCTTCCCCGTGGCCTCTGGGCCATGAAGAGATCATGCTAAAGCCTGCCCAGGTTATGTTTTTCACATGCAGTAAAATTTGAGAGCCAAAAACTTTCAGGATTCTCCCTCCCCTGTCCTCCATGACTTATGCTTCCTTGAAAAACCACAACCCTCTCTAAGTACCTTGGAAATGCACCATAAGCATTAAGCCAACACTCGATAACGAATGAGGCCAAGTTACATGCCAGGATGCGCTGGTGATAATGTTTTCCACCCAAGACAGTGGTGAAACTTTCCAGCAGCACAACAGAGGCACTGTCCCTCCACCCCACACGAGTGACCTTTACCTGACCACCCCGTGCCCGTCCAGCCCCCAGCCCTCCCCGTGTGCCACTGTCCCCACAGGTGACAGGCGGAGCCGCTGGGGCAGTGCCGAGGGTGGCCAGCCCGGCGCTGGCTGACCTTTAAATCCATCTTCTCTTGTTTGCATGCCCAAGAGGAAATCACGTGTGTGGCACGAGCCTGACCCAGAAATATTGCAAGGAGTAGGATATTTTGTGCGAATAAGGAAGGGCAGGGTCTGCAAGATGAATCATCAAAACAATAATTATCCTGAGGAAAAGCCTTGGAGGGTGGATTAGCCGTGATAACTGCCCTTTCAAGGTAACAACAATGCGAGCCGTCAGCTCTTCTCAGCGGTGAGGGACACAAAACGCTGTAGCACAAATCTTAAAAGTACAAATGATGGGAGTTCATGAGAAGAGATTGCCCAAGGAGGCATCCTTCACTTCCCAACTGCTCCGACTTCAGCCTGTGATTGTTATACAATCTGCCACAAGAATTACTCCAAAAATTATTTTTAGCACACCAGCAGCTTTCAGTGAAAATAAATAAAGGGCCAGACAGTTGCTATAAAGACAGGAAATAAACTTTAGAAACTCTTTCACTTTTGGCTAAGCAGGGCAACTGAATTGCACAGTTCCTGAGCGTGCATGATTGTCTCAGATAAGATGAGCTCTGATAGTTTTCTCTTTTCTTTCCCATCAGCCCAGTTCTAACATCACGGTCAGTGCTTTGTGTCTGGGCACACCTGGAGCCAACTCCAGGGCCGGGAATCTCGGGGCCCTGCAGTCTCTGCCTGCACCTCTGGTGTGTATTTCCCGTGGCTGTGCCATGTGCAGGCACAGGGCTCACAGGCAGCAGCCCCTGTGGGCAGCACTTGCCCACTCGAGCCCCTGGAGGGATTTGGCCACAGCGCATTCCCAGAGCAGTGTGCTCTCCTCCCCAGCCCAGCCTGCATGGCTCCTGCAGTGCCTCCTGAAGAGGCAGCAGAGCTCTGCTTGCCCAGCTCTTCAGCTGCTCCCAGGAGCTTCAGGCGTCCCAAAGATGGGCAGAGCCACGGTGACAGTGACGGGGACAGGACCTGGGCCACCACCAGACCTGGGCAGGGGCAGCAGCACCTGCAGCCCCTGCAGAGCCCTCTGTGGGCAGGGCACCTGCCCAGGAGGCCCACGGAGCACAAGGAGCTGCTGCCCATCGAACATCTCTGTGCTGGAGCAGCAGTGAGAGAAGGCCCAGCTCCCAAGTGAAATAATCTTCTCGTGATTGAGCCAAGCTTGTGCTCAGCCTGGGTTGCCTGGGCTGAATGCTCCAAGCTACCACGTTGTCAGATGTTGGGAGGTGGCAATATTTTGCTGCCTTTTGGTTTTACACCCAGTTATCTGCCTCAAGTGTGCTTTGAGCAGCAGACCGTGTCTGTACCTCACCCTCACTGCCCCCGAGGCTGGAGAAAGTGCTGGCATTCCTCTGGGAATGCTGTCTGCCACGGGCACTTCCCAGGGGGAGAGCTGACTGAAAAAGCCTACCTGAGGTCACTCAGGCTGTGCCCTGCACCCCAACAGGAAAGTTCTCTGTCGTGACAGCATCTGGGCCAAGCGAGCCAAGGGCTGGCAAAGGAGACTGCAGCGAAGCGTGCTGGCTCCAGGGGCCAAAGCTGCTGCCCTGGGAGCAGCAGCATCCCCTGCCCCTGCATGTCCTCTGCCCTGTGGGAGCAGCAGCATCCCCTGCCCCTGTGTGTCCTGTGCTCTGGGAGCAGCAGCATCCCCTGCCCCTGCGTGTCCTGTGCCCTGGGAGCAGCAGCATCCCCTGCCCCTGTGTGTCCTGTGCCCTGGGAGCAGCAGCATCCCCTGCCCCTGTGTGTCCTGTGCCCTGTGGGAGCAGCAGCATCCCCTGCCCCTGTGTGTCCTGCGCTCTGGGAGCAGCAGCATCCCCTGCCCCTGTGTGTCCTGTGCTCTGGGAGCAGCAGCATCCCCTGCCCCTGTGTGTCCTGTGCTCTGGGAGCAGCAGCATCCCCTGCCCCTGTGTGTCCTGTGCTCTGGGAGCAGCAGCATCCCCTGCCCCTGTGTGTCCTGTGCTCTGGGAGCAGCAGCATCCCCTGCCCCTGTGTGTCCTGTGCTCTGGGAGCAGCAGCATCCCCTGCCCCTGTGTGTCCTGTGCTCTGGGAGCAGCAGCATCCCCTGCCCCTGTGTGTCCTGTGCCCTGGGAGCAGCAGCATCCCCTGCCCCTGTGTGTCCTGTGCCCTGGGAGCAGCAGCATCCCCTGCCCCTGCACGTCCTCGCCGGGCACGGCAGAGGCTGCCCGGCGCACACGGCAGGGCACGGATGTGCTGCCAGCCGTGTTCCAAGGAAAGGCTCCTCCCGCTCCTCTCCCAGACAGCTGAACCCCCGCCAGCGGCCAGAAAGTGAAACCACAGCACAGCCACGGAGGAGCTGCAGAAGGCACTTCCCGGGTGCCGCTCCTTCCCCCGGGCTCACAGTTACCACAACGTTCTTGTGCCCTCTGCCATCTCTGCAGGAACTTAATAATAACAAGAAAATGAATAAAATCATTTCCCTGCTCCAGTGGGACATGGATATCTTTCCATTTCCCAGCTCCTGAGTTATTAGAGGGAGTAAGTAGGTGGTTGCAATTCAGCATTACTGAGCCTGTTAACAGCTTTGTGTGCCTCTGCCAGTTCCACTTCGTCCCGAACTGGGCTGCCAACACTCTCTGGTTTCTCCCCACCAGCCTCCCCTGAAGGTCTTGGATGCCTGGATTTGGTTCTGTCAGCCCTTGGAGGGTGGCCTGGGGGCAGGACGAGGTCAAACCACTTAAACATCCTATTGCTTTATTTGCTTGCTTAGCTGTACACGGAGTTTCCCTTCTGGCTGCAGTAACATCCATTCCTTCTGTTTTTAATTTAAGGTTTAATGAAATTATTTTCATATTTTTATGTCCCCAAAACATAAAGAAACCCCACCTTCAGCCACAGCCCTTCAGCTTGGACTCAGCCATGCCTCCCTCAGCGACAGAACGAGAGTAAAACACCTTATCAATTTGGACAGATCAGTTTCCTTTATGGTGGGGTTGTTTTCAGAGTGCTGTGATGTGTATTACAAAAGCCAAAGATATAAATGATCAACTGGAAGAGCTTGAATTAATTTTTCCTTGTGTCTAAATTAGGAGAGTGAGTAATTGCTGCAGTAATCGCGGGCAGAGCCTGTTTATCAATGCCAGTGAATAATTGGCTATCAAACAATAGTGCCCTTTGCCTTTGAACATTGCCAACGCTCCAGCAGGAAGCACACGGCCGGTGCTGTGCTCGCCTGCTGACTGATGAGAGGAGTGGCAGGATTACAAACGCAGCTGGGGAAAAGCTTTCTGACGTGTCTCCCCCGAAAGCATCCCTGCGCCTCCAGAGTTATCCTTGCTGCAAGGATAAGCTCACGGCAGCCTCAGATTACAGCATCTGAAGTCACAGGGCCAAAATAGCAGCAGCCTAATTCTGTAATCAATCACTGCTGCTCACGGGCAGCCAAGAGCTGTACCTGGAAGCCACAGGCAGGAGCTGCCTCTTGTTTCGTGATTTTGTAGCCGTCTGCCGCGGCTCTCACCTCACCTCCGTCCGTGCGCTGTTCTCTCCTGGGGCCCTCCCGATTTCTGTGCCAAGCCTGCCCTCTCCCCATGCCAAGCCTGCCCTCTCCCCATGCCCTCCTCTGGCGGCCCTGGGCCTGGCCCTGTCCTGCCGGGTCCCTCAGCCCTGCAGTGCCACCACTCCTCCTCTTCTCTGCCCTCCCGGCTGCTCCTGGGCCCTGCGTGCTCACCCAGGCACTCACAGCTCCCCCAGCTCTCGGGGCCTCACCCGAGCTCTCCTCCTCCTCCTCCTCCCAGCACCTTCCTCTCTCTGAGCTGTCTGCATCAGGAGCAGATGTGGTGCACATGGCTGGGATCCCTCCTGTTCCTGCTGATTGCCAGCCCCTGCTCTTGCCCAGCCTCTCCCTGTCCTCCGTGCTTGATCCAAGGCTCTTCCCTCTCCTCCCATGTTCCCACACACGCTCTTGGTGCTCTCAGGTTCTGGAGTGGCAACCCAACCAGTTCATCACATTGGCATCTCCTTGCTCCTCCAGCTGAGCTCAGCTCCTGTTTGCCTCTCTCAGGCACTCTGAAATGGTTAATCTGCAATATTCTGCTCTTAGCACTGCTCTTCCTCACCTCTCTGCCATGCAGATTGTGATGTGCAGTGTGTTCTGCTCACTGCTCATCCAGATAATTCAATTAGTTTTCCTCTCCTCCTCTGTTTGCAGACCTCTCCTCCCTGTCCTTTTCTCAATTTGAAAATTGCTCATTTGCTTTCAAGCTTCATTTCAGTCCAGTCTATCCTGTTCTCCCAGAGTCTGGCCTACTGACTGAATTTCACTGCTTTTTATCCCCCTGGAGCTTTTAACATAGCAGAAAATTCATTCTCTTTGCCTCTCTACCATTCCCTTTCCAACTCTGCAGCTGTAAGATCTAGCTGAATCTGAAGAAATGTATCTGCAACTCTATCTGATGCAATTTCTCACCCATGGCTCTGTCCTGGCTGCCCTGTTCTCCCAGGAAACCTGAGCTGACTGTTTTTCCTCATGTCTTCAGTAGGACACTGGTCTGTTCTCCCTTCCAACAGCATCTCCCTGACACCTCACTGTCTTTCATCCTTCCTTCGTCCCTTTTAATTCTAATTATGCTTAGCTCTTCTCATTTAACCTTGAATTCTGCAGTTTCCCCTTCACTAACATACTTGAGCATCTCCTTTCTTTAAGGCGTATAAATGTATGAAAAGGCCCTTGATTTCCCTCCTGCCCTCCCACACTCTGCTCCATCCCACAGCTCAGTGTTGTTACAAACCTCTGAGGTATTTGCTCTGGAGTTACAGTTTGGAAACGTGTGCCTGCATGGCTGCAGACACCAGGCCTGTGGTACCAGACGTGCTGGAAGTGTCTGTACAGGCAACCTTTCCCAGAGCAGGAATCAGCTCAGGTGTTTTCCATGAAGGCATTTTTGACACATCAGTTAACGCTGTTTACGTAATTTAAATGCTGAATGCAAGACTATTTTGCCCTTCATCTGGACATAAAATATATCTCTGCACAGGTAGATAGGGAAATGTTCCTGGCTTTGCAAGGAGATAGGAAATTATTGATAAGAGCCCTGATATCTGAAATACAAACCACTTTTGTAGGGTTCACAGAATTGCCCCAAAGCTCTCCTATTAGCAAACTCTGAACAAACTTGGCTGGAAAACAAAACCCAGTTCAGTACTTTTCCCTTTTTTTTTTTTTTTTTAACCTGCAGTGCTATTTTAAGATGAGTTTTATGGTTCCAGTTTAGGCAATGGCCAAAACGGAAGGGAAAAAGATGACAGTATTTCATAAAGTTTACGTGCCTTGCTCGTGACTCTCTCTCACACCATGATATCACCATGGCCTCATGCATTTCTATTGACATTTGACATCAGCCTTGTAAAAGTGCATCTCAAATCTTTGAATAGATGTTAGAGAGAAGTTTTGTTTTGGAAAAGGGATTTGGGTTTTGTAATTTTAATTATAGTTATATAGAGATATTAATCTAGTCACAGTCTCAAAATGTCTTCTGCTGATTGTCAGATTTGTAAATATGCTTTAGCCCAAGGTCAGACTTCATCACCACACAAAGTGGACCTGTGTCTTTCTGTGCCCTCCTCCCCATCATTCCACTTTCTCCACCCTTTCTCTCCTTCCTGCCACGGACATGAGTTTGCTTCCCCTCCTCTCCACATGATTTCCTCACGCTATTTGTTACCCCTTCCACACAGAGCTGTGGGACTCCTCCCTGCATGGCCAGGGAATGGACACCACCCTTGTTGTCCAGGCTGGTCCCCACCCAGCCACACGTGCTGGGCACATCCCCCGGTCAGACTGGCCAGACAGGAGCAGCTCAGGGTGCTGCAGTGCCCAGTGTCCATAGCTCCTGCAGTGCCCAGTGCCCAGTGCTCCTGCAGTGCCCAGTGTCCAGTGTGCTTGCAGTGCCCAGTGCTCCTGCAGTGCCCAGCTCCTGCAGTGCCCAGTGTCCAGAGCTCCTGCAGTGTCCAGAGCTCCTGCAGTGCCCAGTGTCCAGCCCTGCACTGTCCAGAGCTCCTGCAATGCCCAATGTCCAGCCCTGCAGTGCCCAGTGCTCCTGCAGTGCCCAGTGTCCAGTGCTCCTGCAGTGCCCAGTGCCCAGCCCTGCAGTGCCCAGTGCTCCTGCCGTGCCCAGTGTCCAGAGCTCCTGCCATGCCCAGTGTCCAGCCCTGCAGTGCCCAATGTCCAGCCCTGCAGTGTCCAGTGTTCCTGCAGTGCCCAGTGTCCAGCCCTGCAGTGCCCAGTGTCCAGCCCTGCAGTGCCCAGTGTCCAGCCCCGCAGTGCCCAGTGTCCAGCACAGCTCTGCCTCCTCCTCCACTGCCCCCATGCTGGAGCAGCTGCCAGAGCTCAGCTTTTCCCATGACCAATCCCTGTTCCCAGCAGGTTTTGTCACCAAAAGGCTCCTGCAGGACTTCAGGGCCAAGCCCAGCTGGCCACAGGCAGCAAGGACGCCCATCCACACCCAGCTGAGCAGCCCAGCTGCCTTCCCTCCACACGTGTCCTTGCTGCTCCACCTCCGTGCAGCCTTGGGGAGACCCTGATGGCTTTGGACCCTTCTTTTAACCACATCCACAGCTCTCTGGTTCTTACACTGCCTGGAAGACTGTGTCCTGTTTTCTGGATCAGATCAGTGTTTAAGACCTTTCTTTGGCAATGAATAATCTGCTTTGACAGTTCGTCTTTTCACCCCTTGTATCCGTTAATAAACGTGTAAAGGAAGTGTCATGTCTTTAAAAAAAAATAAGGCAAAAATAGTGTTTGTCTAAGTGCATGCTGTGATAACGAAGGAATATGGTTTTTTGCAAATATCACATATTTCCCAGTGTGGTTGCAACAAATAGCACATTATGGGATGGTATCAGGAAAGTTTCCCAAAGCAGCTGTGCAGGAAATTAATAATTAAAAAAAGTCTGGATGAGCAGCGTCCGTGTGAACAAATAGCTGTGTTTATGCCTGTCAGGGAATAAAGAGTAAACAAAAGGAAAGAAATGAGCCCCTGTAGGTCTGGAAGTCACTGAGTAACGTGCAGTGGGCACCTGGTGTGACTTGCACATTGCTTGAGGGAACAGACACTGCAGACTAAACGACTGGCAAAAAGAGGTTTATTTCTCCAGTTCTGCTGCTGATGTTGAGTATTACTGTTGGAGAGAGAATTTTCTTCACATGTATTAAAGATTAGCTCCTTCCCTGGTGTGTACAGCAAGGCAGGGTCCAAACTCCAGGTGGTACCAGGGGAGGGGGGCACAGCCTGCAGGGCAGCAGGGCTGATCCCAATCCCAGTCCCAGGTTGGGATCCAGCCCCAGCAGCAGCCCAGGGTGAGCCTGGATGTGCCACAGGAGCCAGGGAAACCACCCAGGGCAGCCACAGCTGCTCCAGAGACAGCCCAGGAGCAGATGGAGGGATTGGCAGAACAGCACAGGAACAGCCTCTAGGTGTTCCTGTGGTTTTTAACACTGGTTTTAAGAATTGATGGTCATGTCTTCATACAGACATCCTCAGTTCTCAGACAGAACCATATGATCCTACCTGAGAAACCAGGCTGGATGGAGCTCAGCAGGTCAGGCTTGGAGCAGTTTCACAACCCATTACTTTGGTTTGGATGTAAAGTATTCCTTTCTTTGTACTTGGATTAAAAAGTCTGAACAAACTCAAATCCAGGGAGACCCTGGACTCACAGGCCATGGTTTCAGGACCTTCTGAGGCCGTGTCCAGCTCCAAAAGCCACGAGGTGTTGGAGGCTGTGGCAGAGGAGAGCCTGCCTGCTGCTCACACACAGACACAGCCCTGCACCACAGACCAGCTGCATCTCCCGCACCACGGAACAGCCAGCAAACACTAAATGCTCCAATCAGAGCACCTCTTTCCTCATCCCAAATCTTCTATGGCTTCTGATCATCCATCCCCCTCCTCATCAAGCCCCCACAGCCCTCTGAGCCCATCAGCTGCTAATTAGATACAGATGCAGGTAATTAGGTCCCAGGCACCTGTGCTTGCCCAAACCCCTTCTGCATCCTGGGTGCATTACCTGTGGGGGTGTCCCTGTGGGGGCTGGGGGCATACCTGGAGCTCCCCTGGGTGGGACTGGGGGTCAGAGCTGTCCTCTCGGGGGGGCTACCCTGTCCTGGGCTCTCTGACTGCTGGCCTGAGCTCGCCAGGGTTTGCGTCACCAAATCAATTGATCAGAAGGTGATCGATCACAACAGGGCCACAAGGGTGACAGAGCTGGCAGGGAGGGTGCTGTGGGCAGTCCTGCCAGGCAGGGCAGGTGGCTCTCACCCTGCCTGGCTCTGCCCCTCACGGAATTCACAGAGGGAACGGTTCTGCAGCCTTTTTCTTGCTCCTTCTGCAGCCCCACGGCTACAGCTGGAAACTGAGGAGTCACTGTGGCTGTTGGTGGTAGGATATATCAGGAGTGGGCCAACAAGAGCCCAGGAAATGACCTGGCTTTGTGGATGTTATTTATTTATTTATGGTATCTTTTTTTCCACGTGCTTTTAGGAGGCAGGACATTCTTAATACAGGGAGAGCTGGTATACTAACCTCACATTTTTGCTACTGAAAGGATTCTGATCTGACTTCTACAGGAGATGTTTTGACAACGGAACAGTGCAGCTATGATTAGGCTGATAAAAGGGAGCCACAGTTGGAGTATTGATGGTATGTGCATCTAGGATCTAGTTACAAAATGGGCTTTTAACCACATTTTCCCTTGCGAATTCCTGTTATCGGAGGCCCTCTCAAAAGAAAAAAAAAGAGAAAAAAAAAGGCAGGAAACCTTTCTTTTTCATTTTAGATGGGTATGTTTCTTGCATTGCTTTATGCTTATGAAAAATGAGCCATTAATGACCCTGCCCAGAATCACACACGGAGAAGCATGTGCTGTGCAAACGTCCTCAGGCAGCTCCATGCCCCGTGTGGGGCAGCACTGAACCTCTGCAGCTCCTGGACCCAGCTGTGGTTTCGTCAGGGAGCTCGGCAGTCCCAAACATTGTATCCACACCAACAGATTTTTCCAGCTTCTTTTTTTTTTTTTTTTGGATCTAATTTATTTTGAGAATACATTTTCAGAGCTGATTAGCTGCCATACTAAATCACTGCACTGTCTAAACCCAAAAAGCTGCCCTGACAAACAATTAACAATAGAAACACCATTGTGGCAACAAGTGATGGATGGCTCCAGGGTGCAGCTCGGGCCCAGGCTTTGTTCAGAAGAAAGTTGCTGCTGCTAAATAAAGACATGGGTTGTAAAAGGTGAGAGCAGAGAGATTGTATCTGGAATAAAACTATATGCTCTGCTTGGGGTGTGTTTCTCACAGCACTGAGCATCTCCAGAGAGGCAGAAGAGCCCCATGGCTCTGGTCATGATCAGAAACTGCCAGGCACCAGGGAATCATGGAATGGTTTGGGTTGGAAGAGACCTTAAAGCCCCTCCAGTGCCACCCCTGCCATAGACAGGGACACCTCTCACTGTCCCAGGCTGCTCCAAGCCCCGTCCAGCCTGGCCTTGGGCACTGCCAGGGATCCAGGGGCAGCCACCGCTGCTCTGGGCACCCTGTGCCAGGGCCTGCCCACCCTCCCAGGGAAGACTTTCCTCCCCACATCCCATGTAAAGCTAGTCCTCTTCAGCTCCAGGCCACCCCCCCTTGTCCTGTTACCCCAGACTCTTGTGGTAATTCCCCTTCCAGCCTTCCCCTTGAGGCACTGGGAGGAGCAGCAGAGCCAAACCTCCTACCATGAGCTTGGGGGTTTCTCTTAAACCCTTCTAAGAGCATGGTTTTGAGTTAATTTCTCTTGCCATAGGCATTTTCCTGATTCCTACTGTTCTGTCATTAATCTCTAATTGTTTTTCTAAGTTTTGTGTTAATTTACCAACTGGCCTGCAACTTATTACTCTACTCTGAAGAGAAGTAGAATCATTTATTACCATGCCTCATGTTGATTTTATTATGCAGACATTAGAATCTATTTATTAGAAGTAATAAATACGAAGCCACAGTGTAAAAAAGGAAGCTGGATATGCAGACCCTGTAATGGTAGGTAAGGATAGTTACTACAGACCGCTCAAAAGACATCGTGGTTAAAAGAATGATTTAAGGTCTACAGCATTTTGAAAATGATTAAAAAGCCCAAGAAACTTTGCCAAACAAGCCAAACTACCTCCTGTAATCTGCACAGGAATGTTATTTTATGTATGCTTCAAATGCATCTAGGTCACAACTTTTTTAGGAATGAAAAGAGTAAGAGGAAGTAATTGATTAGTCCAGTAAGTTATTTTCTCAGGAAGGTTTGCCATTCTGCACTCTTTCTGAACCCCAAGACAACAGTTTGCTCATCTTTGACCTGTCCCATACCTGTGTGCTGTGTTAAACAGCTGAGGTTGAATTATACTGATCACCACTAGCTTCAGCATCAGAAATAAATAAATTTAAAAAAAAAATCCGAAAAATGAACCGTAAAAAGCTGTGGATGTGTTTGCTGCAGGAGCCTGTGGTGTGTGGGCATGGCAGTTCTCCCAAATTCCCAAACCTCTGGCTGTTGCACAGCTGTCCCTGTTGCCCTGCTCGTGGCACTGGAGTGGCCACAGCTCTGCCAGCAGCAGCAGCAGCGTGTTCCCTGCTGGCGCTGGAGCTGGCTGGAAGACGGCCTTGCTGCTGCCTCCTAATGGCACTTCGCTCTGCTGGTGGGTTTCCCCACCCAACGAGGACCTGCTTCAAGCCTTCAGTTTGTTCTCATCAACACCTGCTGCCCTCTTCACACCTACGGGCTCTGGCCCATCCCCTTGTCCCTGGTGCTGGGTATGCTCCAGGGCTGGGAGCCTTTATTACACTGGAGGCTGCAAAAGCCTGGGGCCAGCTGCTCCCACCGCCCCAAATGCCCTGGAGGTGCTGCGGGCTGCCTGCTCTTCCCTCTCCACCCACCCTGTCATCTCCATTTTCTCTTCCCTCTCCCCTTTTCCCCTCTCCCCCTTCCTTCTCTCCCCTTCTCTCTCTCCCCCTTTCCCCGCTCCCCTCTCACCTTTTCCTCTCATCCCTTTATCTCTCTCCCCCTTTTTCCCCTCACCTTTTCCTCTCATCCCTTTATCTCTCTCCCCCTTTTTCCCCTCACCTTTTCCTCTCTCGCCCTTCCCTCTCTCCCCTCTCCCCCTTCCCTCTCCCTCCCTTTCCCCCCCCCCCCCCCTCCCTCTCCCTCTCCCCTCTCTCCCCTCTCCCCTTCCCTCTCTCTCCCTTTTCCCTCTGTCTCCCTTTTCCCTCTCTCTCCTCTCCCCTTCACTCTCTCTCCCTTCCCTCTCTCTCCCTTTTCCCCCTCTCCCCTCTCTCCCCTCTCCTCCTTCCCTCTCTCTCCCTTTTCCCTCTCTCCGCTCTCCCCTTCCCTCGCTCCCCTCTCCCCGCTGCGCTGCCCGCGGCTGCAGTTCCGGCCGTGCCCGCCAGGTGTCGCTGTGACAAAGAGGTTGCGGCGGGCGCTGCCCGCGGGGCTCGGGGCTCCCCCGAACCCGAACCCCGAACCGAACCCCAACCGAACCTGAACCCCAAACGCCGAACCCGAGCCTCCCGGAATCCTGCGCCCCACACCGTGCACCCCCCGAACGCTGCACTCCCTGAACTCTGCACCCCGCATTTCGCTCCATGCTCTGTCCCGGGCCGGGGCCGGGCCGCCCGCTGGCTCCGGGCGCGGTGGGAAACACGGCCCGGCCGCACGGGGAGGCTGCGGGGCGCCGAGGTGATGGGTATCGTCGGCCTCTCCGGGGAACGCGGAGCGATGGAGAGGTGGACTGGGACACCCCTTCCCTGCCCCGGGAGCTCAGCAGGGACGGACCTGGCCCAACCCCCAGGACAAGCTGTGCCTCGCTCGGACCCCCCTGGGGCGGTTCGGGGGAGCGGGGGGTCCGTGCGGCCGCTGCCCCGCGAGAGGGTCTCCGGCCCGGCTCCTCGGAGGGACCCTGAGGGATCCTGTCATCGTGCTTTTGCTTTCAGAAAAACATTATCAGCAGAACAATTCCCGCACCACACCCCTGTTATCATTTAGGTAACCTCCCTGTTTGAAATATTTTAAGTGGATAATAAAATAGTCACCATATCCGTGTAAATTCCCGCAACGAGTAGCCGGGATCCTCCTCCCGGCCGGGCCGGCCCCCCCGCCCGCGGCAGGCAGGCGGCTCCGCGGAGCTCCCGGGCGGCCGCAGCCCCCGGGCCGCCCACAACGCGGGCTCGGACCGCGGACAGCGACTTGAGTCCGCCGCCACGGGGACCGAGCCCTGCCCTGTCACTGGAATGACCGGTCACAAAAGCGGCGGGGAGGTCACTGCGGGCACACGGGGCTCCCTCTCGGGCCCCCCCGCACCTGCGGTGCGGCCTCGCCCCTCGGTGCGGGCGGGGCGGCGCTCCGGGGATGCTGCGGCCGCCCGGGGTTCACCTCGGCGCGGGGACCAGGAGGCTGCGGGACAGCCCGCGACACGCGGGAGGCAGACCGGGGGGAGGAGCGTCGGGACAATCGCATAAAACCGGCCCCAGGTGCTCGGCGGCCCCGGCGAGCGGGCGGCGAGCGCCGAGTAAAAGCTGCGGCCGCGCTGCCGGCGCGGAGTAGCGCGGGGTGCGGGCCCCCGATGCCGCCCGGCGGGCCGGGGCCAACCCCGGGGGCGTCCCCTGGTGACACCCCCCGGAGCCCTCGCCGCGTTCCCCTGGGCCGTGCCCGCAGGAGGAGGATCGTGCTGAGCCTGCCTGCAGGCAGGTGATCTGTCTGCCGTTCCCGGTTCCCCTCCTGCCCACTTCCCCGCCTCGCTTTCCCCCCCCGGCTGGACAACTCCCTCCTTTGGAGAACACGCCCAAGTAGCTGAAAAAGAGAGAAAGAGAGAAAAAAAAAAAAAGGGGG
>WAAE01023454.1:188804-237305 GCA_013400495.1 Nicator chloris | reverse complement strand
GGGGCGCGGCGGGGGCTGCTCCGCTCGGCCGGGCGGCCGTGACCGCCAGGGACGGAGCGGCCCCGGCCCCGAGCGCGCCGGGCATCGTTTCGCGTGTTGGTCTGAGCCACGGCAAGCAAGGAATATGAACAGGAAAACAAGGCGCTGGATCTTCCACATCTTCCTGAGCCTAGGGATTGTGTATATCAAGATCGGGTAAGTAACTTTTTTTCCTTTCTTTTATAACAATCGCGCTCTCTCTCGCGCTCAGTCCAACCTGCCCAGACCTGTTACTATTTAAGTCAGGAAGTCTCAAAAACAAAACAAAACAAAAAACCAAACCAAACAAACAAAAAAAAGTGATGATGGTGGAGATCACGATTATTTCTCAAAAGACAGGTAAAGCGCCCGCACCTCGGAGCGACCCTCCCAGTGGGTCGAGGCGGCGGCCCCGGCGATGTGCGGGAATTGCGAGGGGCTGGGTGGCGGTCCCTGCCGGGAAGGGACACTCGGACAACCCCCGGGCAGCCGGCCCTTCCCCAGCCCGGCCNAAAGGGGGGGGGGGGGGGGGGTGTGAAGAAGAGAGAGCGCCGATTCACACTGAAGGTGGGGACGCGGCTGGCGCTCGCAGGACCCCGCTGCCCGGACAGCCCCGCGGCCGGAGCGGGACCGGCGGCGCGGGCGGAGCGGAGCCCCGGCGNCGCCAGGGACGGAGCGGCCCCGGCCCCGAGCGCGCCGGGCATCGTTTCGCGTGTTGGGCTGAGCCACGGCAAGCAAGGAATATGAACAGGAAAACAAGGCGCTGGATCTTCCACATCTTCCTGAGCCTAGGGATTGTGTATATCAAGATCGGGTAAGTAACTTTTTTTCCTTTCTTTTATAACAATCGCGCTCTCTCTCGCGCTCAGTCCAACCTGCCCAGACCTGTTACTATTTAAGTCAGGAAGTCTCAAAAACAAAACAAAACAAAAAACCAAACCAAACAAACAAAAAAAAGTGATGATGGTGGAGATCACGATTATTTCTCAAAAGACAGGTAAAGCGCCCGCACCTCGGAGCGACCCTCCCAGTGGGTCGAGGCGGCGGCCCCGGCGATGTGCGGGAATTGCGAGGGGCTGGGTGGCGGTCCCTGCCGGGAAGGGACACTCGGACAACCCCCGGGCAGCCGGCCCTTCCCCAGCCCGGCCGGCGGGCCCGGTGCGGCGTGTCCCGGCCGCTCCCTGCTCGGTACCTGCCCGCGCCTCCCGCAGGGACATCCCTCGGCCGCTGCCGCCTGGGGAGACAACGCCGCCCGGCTCGGGAGGGGCGCAGGGAGGGCGGCGGCGCTCCGGACCCGCAGCATCCCCGGCCAGGTGCGCTGGGTTCGGGAGGAGGCGGCGCGGCCCCGGGGCAGGGAGCGTGGGTTGTCCCCCTTCCTTCCCTCCCTCCCTCCCTCCCTCTCTCTCTTCTCTAACTGCTCGACAGGTTTGGAAAAACCCTCCCAGCCCGCTGCCTCTGCGTGGCCCGGGCAGGCAATGCCGCAGCACGCGCTATAACCCTCGAAGGAGGAACTTTGGTCCTGTTTTGGCAGGAGCCCACGGGCTGCTCATCTCTGCCTCGGCTTGGAGAGAGGGACAGGGAGAGGGCAGCGACAGGGGAAAGGCGGGCGCTTCCCGGGGCACCTGCCAGCCCCGGAGCCGCAGCACGGGGAGGCAGCGGGCGCTGCTCTGCCTCCGGGACCAGCCTCCCCTCAGCCACCGCCGGCGTCTTGTCGTTGCAGGGGTTTCTCTTCCGTGGTGGCCCTGGGAGCCAGCATCATCTGTAACAAGATCCCCGGGCTCGCCCCCCGGCAGCGGGCGATCTGCCAGAGCAGGCCCGACGCGATCATTGTCATCGGGGAAGGGTCCCAGATGGGCATCAACGAGTGCCAGTTCCAGTTCCGCAACGGGCGCTGGAACTGCTCGGCCCTGGGCGAGCGGACGGTCTTCGGCAAGGAGCTCAAAGTGGGTACGTGCTCTTGGCTCTGCTGCCGGCCCCGCCCGAGGGCACGGGGGGACACCCGGGGGTGGCACGGGGCGACATCCGGGGGTGGCACGGACACGGCTGCTGGGCTGGGGACGGGCAGCTCCCAGCCCGTGCCAGCCGGGGCAGGACGGGCACTGTGAGTGTGTGCACCTGTACGCTGCTGCTGTCACTGCCAGCGTGCTCCCTCCCGGCAGGTCACCTGCCTGTGCTTCACTTCCATGTGTGCCAGCTCCCACCGCAGCATTCCAGTGCCCCGCTCTCAGAAATCCTCTCCAAAACGCTCCCCGTTTTTGTGTGCAGGACAGCAGCCTTATTCATGTACTTGGGGATGGAAGAAAAGGGGGTTGGTTCTTGTTGAAGGCAGCGGTGAGGGCCAGAATTCTGAGCAGAGCTGAAATTGCACTTCTGGGCATCGCCACGGGGATACTGGCCTGATGTTTGTGCCTGGTGGGACTCAGGCACAGCAATCAGTCTCACTGTGAGAGATTCCCACCACACAAAATCATTCTCCTACAGCAGCTGTACCTCTATGCCACGAGGAAGAGGGAGCGTGTTCTTCTTTGAGATGTCAGGGCATTCACAAACACTGTTCCAATCAATTGACAGAAGATCCTGTTTCTATTTTCCATGTTTTCAGTTATTGCAGCAGTACAAAATATGTCCAAATTCTGAACTAAAGCAGCATTAGTAATAACAAACGTAAATACCTGAAGAAATGGGGCTGAGATTAAAACTCTCATACCCCTATTCTGCAAAACACCGTAGCAAAATTTACTCAGTGTTTTTTTTGATTCCACAGCACTTAAAATGCAAAGACCAAGGAACATGTTTTTCAGTCTTTCTTAGAGCCACCACTGCAAGCTAATCACTCACAGCACTGCGTTCCACATCCAGAAGGATCTGTGGTTTCCAGTCTCTTCCCCATGTAAAATGAAATTGCAAAAACCCAGAAAGCCCATCAAGCAATGCTTAGCATGGTAGAAAACATGGATGTTTCATGAGAACAGCAGGTAGCACAGAGCACAGGGGCCAGGAGGGCCCTGAGCAGTCGTGGGGGAACCCAGTGGATGGGCTGGCCCCAGGCACTGCTCAGTCCCATGGCAGGATCTGTCCCAGTCCCTCATTCCGGGCATTCCCAGGAAACACAGAGGTACAGCCTTGCCACTCTGCCCTGGAACCCCTGAGGACACGGAGCGTGTGTTTTATCACATCAGTGCACGCTGATAGCTGTTCTCCAAAACTGAGATATTTAAGGACAGAACAGGAAGAGAACAACACGACTTGTTGAAAGCCCCACCTTTCAACACCTTTGATAATCAGAGTGGCTCAAGTAGAGGAGGTAAAAAGCCCCCTGCACAACACTGGGAAACATCTGAAAATGGAACACTTATTCAGATTAGCTCATTGTTTCTGTTCCTTGGGCTGAGCTCTTCCTGTCAGCGATGCAGGCAAGCGTTTGCCACTTCTGTCAGTGAAGAGTCCATTTGGATGGCTGACAGGTTTGGGCTCATTTAGTCTAAGAGTAACATTTCCTTAAACAGAAAATATGAGGATTTGTTCTTCTCCCAGAAATTAGAAAATTGCGGAGTTGTTGTGGTCTGTTGTGTAAACATGCTCTCAGTTCCTTTCCTCCCTCTGAAAATTGAATTATTTAGCTAGTGGGTTATATTTAGGTCCTTTTAAAGAAAGTCAATATCAAAGGAAGTAGACTTTGATCTGTCTTTGAGGTGATAACTCTTAATATGTTCTATCTATCCATTACGAGGCTAAGATGGATAGGGCAAATTCTTCCTTGGTTTCAGAAGAGTCAAGAGCTGAACGGCATCCAAATTACAAAACTCCATAAAATTCATTTAAAGAATAACAAACCCCTCAAATTTAAACAGGTTATGTAGGTCAATTTTAAAGTAAACTTCGGTAAAAATCCCAGAGGGTTGGAGTCCAATGGTGAATTTTTCTTTCGCACAGACATTCCTGTGATCTCAAGGATAAAACTAGTCAGGCTCTCAAACAACATGAAATATTTTAATGTAACTGTTCCTGCTCAGGTGGTCTCCTTGTTCTTCTCCTTCTTCCCTATCAGCAGGTATAGAAACTCTGAATATCTGACACAGCTCATCTTTCTATGGCTGTGAGGAAAAGGCTTCTCTTGCTCTTTCCCAAGGATCTCTGCCAGGGTGGTGCTCCAGGTTACCATCCAGAGAAATAATATTTTACTTCGGCTAAAAAGGGTACAACCTATGTGCCATAAAGCCATATGTCAAATTTGGTGCCACAAACAGGAGTCAGGCCTGAGGGCCTTACCCTGAATAGGAAAGAGAAATGTGTGACATGAAGGACCATAAACCCCTACAGGAAGCATTTCAAGGTGACAGAACACCAGAACAACCCAGGTTACCATTAGGTGAGGATAACGTACTCTTGTTGCTTTTTAAATTAGCCTTTGACATGATGTGTTCCAAAATACTCTTCCAAGAGCCCTGAACACAGCAGTCCCTTCCCTGGCATTTAACCGCTGACTGTACCTTTTGGGCAATTGTGTCCTGAAGTTACTGCTGGGGAGTGCAGGGCACCTTTGTCTTGCTGCTTGCAATAAAGTCAGTGAGCCACACATGAGCTCCTCCCTCTGTCTCTGTGAGGCATCCTCTGCCTCTGGAGTGGCACTGCTGGGCTGCTGCGTGATGAGGAGATGACTTCAGAGTGACAGTGGTGTGGCTGCCCTGTCCTGGCCCTGGCGGGCGGGTGCAGCCAGCAGAGGCTCACGGCAGCCTGGGAGGATGTGCCTGAGGAACTCGTATGGAAATGGACTTTGTGTGTGTCAGTCCACACAGATAAGTTCCCTTAGGTACCAGAGAGTCTTGTCATCTGTTTCCCAACCCACAGCTTCGATGGCATGCCAAGCCACACCTTCAAATACAGGTTTCTTTTCTTTTACCCTTGCTGGGTAATCTATTTTATGAATGTTATGCAAATGTACTGCAATTATTTAAATTCTCTTATTGCCACCCAGGGTGATTCTCCTCCTGGCCCTGCTGTTCTGTAGCCGAGGGCTCATGGCACTCTCTTCTGTGTTTCTGTTTTCCTGCCTTTAAAATGGCAACAGGGATATTCACCTTACTGAAATACTTGGAATTCTCTAAAAGGAAGGCATCAAACAGTATTTCCCTGTTCTACCCTGTCGCACGTATTTTTTAAAATTCGCATGTAATCCATCTCCCAGGGAAGTGGAAGTTTATTTGTAGAGTTTATTTGTAGGGTTTATGTGTAGACTTACAGTAAACAAGCATTCAAATTCATCCTAGAGCACATTTGCGCTCACAGGCCTGAGTTTCCCACTTGTCACAGTGAGCTTCCAACCAGCGCCCAGCACTCACTCTCCATTTCCTGGGTTGTTTTATCTGGTTTGCCCTTCCAAAGAGAGATTCTCCCCTCCTGACACCCTGTGGATGTCTCACCATGCCAGCCAGTGCCAAGAGCACCAGGAGGAGTCACGAAGTGCCATCGGTTTGCTCTGCTCCGCTCACGGAGGGAACGATGGAGGCGCAGTCCAGATCGACACAGGGACGTTTTTTCTAGACCATTCCACAGACACCTTATTAATAATGTAGAGTCGCAGAGAGAATTTTTAAAATAACCGTGGAGATGACGCAATGCTGCAATTATGGACACACTTAAAACCAACTATCTTTGCCGTGGTGGTCAGCAGTTCTGTTCCCGAGGATGGCCACAATCTAAACCAAGGTTTCTAAAGCAGGATAGGCCAGAACCCTCCTGCCCGTCTCTCTTCAGGTGGAATGTTCAAGCCTAAGGATCTGAACAGCCGGAGATATCTTTGAGTCTGAAAATCAGATTTGGGCTCTGCTGGGTCACAGGAAGTGCAAGAGCTGTGGCAGAGGCTTTCCATCAGGTGCCTCAGGGGCCCATTTTGCAGGGTCCCACCTCGTGAGCAGGTGGCCAGCAGTAACTCTGCTGTAGTCTCAAATGACTGCCTTGGGACATGCCTACATTTCATGGGATCTGGGGGACTGGACCACATCGGCATCATAGAGGAAAATAAATCCCATCTCCTTCTGCCACAAGTGAGCAGCACCGGCACTGTTAAATGGGCAAGTGAAGTGGTACAAACTGTTTGACTGCACTTCCACAGAGGGACGTGGCAAAGTGGAGACTCCTCAGGACAGGTCTGAGAGAAGAGAGACATAAGAGCCTTGCAGAGGCTGCAAGGACCCTGCGAGGGGGCGGATGGAGGGAGTCCCGAGGTGTGAGTGGTGGTCTGCAAGGAGCATTACAGCAAAACATTTCAGCCAGGTCTTCATCCTGGCCTTACTAAAATGCATCAGTTCTTTGCTCTCTTCTACCCTGGAAAATGCTTCAGTACAATCACACGGATACTTCACCCACCTGACACACTCTTGGGAATAAGGAAAGCTGAAATCAAAAGAAGAATCCCCATGGACAGGCTGGTCCCAAAGGTGATGAGAACAGCAGGGCAGCCCAGCCCCTCTGCACAGGTTGAACCAGGAGAGCCTGGTGGCTTCCCTTTATCCACTGCACTCCTGGCTCTACACTGGACTGAGTTTAGCAGTGATTTGTTTTCCAGATATTAAAATCAACTTTTCTTCTACGGCTTCAAACCACGTAAGGGAAGAAGGGACATTCCCACTCCTGCGTTGATTGAAACCAATGGCAACTGTCCTACAAGGCAAACCCTTCACTAACCTGTTCAGTAGCTGTCAGGAATACCTCTCCTGCTGATACGGAAAAGAGATGATGATCTAGGACATTTTCCTCTCTGGCTGAGTAGATTTAACAGCAAAATTAGCAGAAAAGTCATGAATAAATCTTCATGTTGTCACTGTGTTAGAGACAAATGCTTTTGAAAATATCTCAGTACAGGTGTGCTGAACAACAGGTTTAATCTTCAATCATTTCAGGGAGCATTTTGATTTTAAACACTGCTCTAGTCTCTTGTGTCAGATTTTAAAGTCTGATTGTTTGAATTCCAGAATAACAGACCAAGTGAACAATGACTGGTAGAATCCCAGAATCCCCTGAGCTGTAAGGGACCCTCAGGGGTCACTGAGTCCAACCCTGTTCCTGCACAGACACCCCAACAATCCCACCCTGTGCATTCCTGAGAGTGGTGCCCAAACGCTCCCGGAGCTCTGGCAGGAAAATCCTTGTTGGCTTTATATTCCATAGAAGGTTACCTTCACAGGCCTGTGGGAAACTAAGTTCTGAGTGCTGCTGCTCTACTTGGTTTGGTCCATATTTAGAGGAAAGTTTGATAAATACTCTGTTTTCTGAACCACTGCTGATATTAACCCCCAAAGATGCACAGGAAACAATGTCATTAACAGGAGCCTTGCTATCTAGTCAGGTGAGGTCAGAGTCTGAATTTCTGTGCCAGGTTTCCGGCCCTTCCAACCAGTTTTTGCTGTCAGTGTCTTGCAGAACAGTTATTTGCAGGCAAAACAGAGGCCAGGCTGAAATATGGCCTGATCATCCAAAGCTGCTTTGTGCCAAAAAGTCAATCTTTCTTGGCAGGGACTGTCACTACAAGATAAAACATTGCCCCCAGGTCACTGCAGTTGGAATTCCCATCACAAGGCTTTCATACCTGTCTTCAGATGTGTCTTGTGAGTACTTGTTCAGAAACAGAAGAGAGAAGCAGAAGGATTGCATCTGATTGGGAAGGTGGGAGATCTCCTGTGGCAGGGTTTCCCAGCAGGGCTGGGACATGGGGGTTCAGAGCCCTCTGAAAAGGGGAGACTTATTTCAACTCCAAAATAATGGCTCTGACTTTGGCAGTGCACGTGCCTTGAGTAGTAACTTTACATTTTAAAGGGGGTATTTTCAGAAACAATCTCTTTAGCTGGAGTGTTTCCTCTGCAACAGTTTCATGTGTCAATGAAAGAAACTTTACCTCATGAAGGTGGGCAGGGACTAAACCCCCAGAGTCTTGAATGCCTCTTGAAGACACTCTGTATTTTATTTATTTGTACTAATCTTTGTAAAGCTACAGTGCTCTTTTATGGGGGACCATCCTTTTAATTTCAAGTGAATACAATATTTTAAGGCATCAACCCCCAAACTTTGAATAGAAGGGGAAGCAAAAATCAGGAAGAGGGTTCTTCATTGATTTTTTTTTAAGCTACCATTCTTATTAATCACTCATGGTACATGAAAGAAAGATGAAAATAGGATATTTTCATCCTATGGATGAAAAAACCTGCTGGACCATACGTAGTCTACCAAAGAAGGAGGAGGCAAAGCACAAAGCAGGCAGGGGATGGGTTATGCTCTGCATTTTTCCAGGCTGTGAGTTATGGCCTCTATAGAGAGATGAGGAGTAATGTTTGCTGTGGCACATAATTGGCAAGGTACGCTGTGTTTTCCATCTTTATATCTTCCCAATCATATTTCAGCTCATGTCACTGCAGATAACTCCCTCTCTGACCCTTTGGCTTTAAATAGCAGAAAACACAACCCATGTTTTCCAGTGAGATAAACAGAAATTTGTCTCTCTTTTATTTCACTGCTTAGTCAATTTATGAGGGGGACTGATAGGGCGGGACAGGCTGTTTAGAAACACCCTTCGATCCCAAACTGCTGAGCACCTACTGACTTCTGTAAGTAAATCCACTCTGCATTTTGCAGGCTTAGGCTTTGTTTCCCAAGCAACATCAAGGTTAAAAAAAAGGTTTTAAAAAAGAAGTTCCCATTTCTAATCTGTGTGAATGAAGTCTTTACGAAGTTTTTACAAAGTTTTCAAATTTAAAGATTAAACTTAAACCCAAATGAGGTTAGCTAAATTAAAACCAGAATGCAGACCAGTCTGTGCAGCTGCTAGACAGGCTGATCAGCCCAAACCCAGTCTAGCAAACATTCATATCCAAAAGCAGAGGCATGCAGTGAGGGTTGGCAGAATTAAGGCTCCAAGGTGTGCATGGGCTGTGTGTAATTGTGCTCAGTGTTAGGAGAGCAGCTGCCCTGGTAATACCTGTGTGTGCAGCCACCCGTGACCCTCTCATTGCTTCCCCTTGTGACATCTGGCACCCCAGGGTGGTGGCTGACAGTGCAGAGCTCAGAGACAAAGACACAGACAGCCTGGGAAGGTGCCCTGCCCAGTGCAGGTCCAGTGCTTTCGGGGAAGATCTGCATCAGCAGATGGGGCTGCAGAAATTTTGGAAGCCATCAAGGCCAAGCTCTCCAGCGTCAGAGCAAATGGAGCTGCAATGTGCTGCACTCCTCACTGAAGGCCAGAAAAACGCAGGAAAAGCAGGAGGATATTTCTGTCCTTGGAGAGAAGGCCCCGTGGTCACACAGCACTGAGGCACTGCCTGGGGCTGGGGAGAGCCCCAGGTGAGGGAGCAGGGCCATGGCTGGAACCCACCAGCTCGTGGGCCTTGTAATGGCCAGAGCCACCTCTGACTGCTGCTGGGTCCTTCTCTGGAGGTTCCAGTGCTTGGAGTTGAGCTCTGGAGTGTTTACCATGGTTTGTCTGAGATAAGGAGAAGAATGTGTGATTTGGGAGCTGAAAGGAGGGCTTGTAATTCTTGTACACGTCCAGGGCAGGTTGGACGGGGCTTGGAGCACCCTGGAGTGGTGGAAGTGTCCCTGCCCAAGGCAGGGCTGGAACGAGAGGAGCTTTAAGGTCTCTTCCAACCCAAACCATTCAGGATTCCGTGATTCTGTGGCAGGTGACTCTCCACCTTTGTCTAACTTCTGTAGCAGCAGCTGCCTGGCCATACCACATTTCCCCCTGAGATCCTCCAGGAACTTCAACTCTCTGCTGAAATCCAAAGTAGAGGAGTAGACTTTATGCTTAAAAGTGGCAGGAACACCCCCGTGCTCAGGTTACCCTGTTTGGGCACAAGCCCCTGGGACCTCAAGCACTGTAACAGAAGAGACTCAGGCTGGTCTGAGTTCCCTCCCATGCTGGCATTTCTGTGAGCCAGGCCAGGCTAATGAGACTTTAAAAAGTCAATCATTTATGAAAAACAGGAACAGTTGGATGTAGATGTGACAAACCCACATCATTTTATCACCACTGCACAGATGCCAAGGCACTTCCTACCTGGCTCAATTCTTCTGGGCACTTGCTTTGTTTACATTCTAATCTCCAAAATTCAAGTTTTTAAAAGCTGCTAAGATTTTCTCCCAAATAAGACACACTTATAAAATAATTTATGTAATGTAATTTATGATCAAGCCTGACACTTGCTTCTGACTCTGCTTGTACTAACCAATTTCGTATTTTCTACATTGCATTTTTCTCCCCTCTAAAAAGCAAAAGAGCTGCTCATCCTCTGCAATGCTGAGTCTGTCAGATTAAAGTGATCTCCCAGTGGTTTTTTGTTCTAGGTCTTGAAAATAACTTGTGCTGAACAAAAGTAATCAAAATCGAAGGGGAAAAAGAACCACATGTAAATTCAACTCAAAAATATTTCTTTGACAGTATCCCACTTGCTGCTTTGTGGACCAGAAACCTGGTGTGATGCATTGCTGCCCTCTGAGAGACAAAGTGGGACTTCTTATTGTACACTGTTTATCCGTGCCTTTTTCATAGTGTTGTGCTTAAAATAGTGAGGATGTTGATGAGTGTAAACTGGAGGAGGAGCTCAACTCCAAATAACACCTAAAGCCTGGGATTTCTCTTGCATATTCAGATTTTCACAAGTAGCCAAAAGTTCTAGAAAGCTTAATCTGCAACTTCCACAGTCAAGACAAATAATTCTATGATGTTTTTTAAGTAAGGAGAAACAAGGAATCCTTTGAGGAAGTCTGATAATTGACTGTAAGTCCCTTAATAAATGCAGCACGTAGCAGCATTAGGGAATACTGCCTTTGCTAGGAGAGGGCACCAAGTTGACTATTAACAGATTGTGATAATGTCCTCTTGTTTTCCATTTCACTTGATCAACGTAAGGAAGTGAACATTTATCATTAAAAGCGACAAGTAGAGAAATCCAGATCATATTACACGGGAGGGATGCAGCCAAGGCTGAAGCGTTGTAAGGTTTCTTTCCCAAGTGACAATATTTCAATATTTTTGTGAAAAGCAATGAATAGCAGAAATGGGGTTGTTTCATGGGTGACCAACCCTTGCCAGCAGCTGAGGTCTGCCAGGACGCAGCTGATGGGCACTTGGAGAAGAGAAGTGGATCTTCCCATCTGCACCCCCCTAACCAAGAGCCTGATTCTGGTCCCACTGAACAAGGGTGCATTTGGTCATTGGAGAAATAAGAGTAGGGCAAGTTCTTGGTTTGGGAGATCCAGAAATTTTTAAGGGCTGTTTGATATACATGAGCAACCTCTGCACAGCTCCTCAGGCTGTGAAGGGCCCTCTCTCAACTGAACTGGCCCCAAAAGTCTCACAGATCCCCTAGGGTCCACATATGGGAAATACACACCAGGATACAACAAAATTTCAAAATGAGAAATTAAATCTGAGATTTAAAGCAAGAACTCCCTCCCCCAAGAAACAGAAACCTGTCATTATGGCCTTATTGCACAAAGAAATATTGGGCCAGCCTCTGTCTCACAGCCCTCTGGTGAGGCTGTTACTTCACCTTGCTCTGGTCACGGTGCCTACAACAGGTCAAGATTTTTTCTTCATTTTATGAGAAATTCTGAAATTAAACCCAAGACTTATTTCATTGAGTCAGTCAGCACAGATGTCAGTGTTGAAAGCTTTTTGACAACTATAGTGTGAAAAAAATGTCCCAGCTGAGTTAAAATGTTTTCAGAACAGGAGTCCAACAGAAGCGGTTGTCCTGTAAAAATACTTTTGAGTGTAGAATCGAATTTCTAAATAAAATCCTATTTCTGAGCTGAATTTTTAAAAAGCTGAGCATATGGGTGTTTTAACAATTTAACCCCCAAGCCCACCTGTTTTGTTTTCCTTTTTTTTTTTGTTTTTTTTGAGCTCAAGCATTTGCCACCCCACTCTTTTGCTGCAAGTTTAGTTTTCCTACTTCTGTATAGCATCTGGCAATACAGAGGTGAAGCTGCCTTGATGCCTTGGGGTGGCTCCCTAGAACAGAGGCCAGGCAAAGTCAAGAGAATAGAGGGTATTTCCCAAAGGCCTTCAGCTGGTACACCTTGGGCAGACAGAGCCTCCCACAGGCTACACCCAGGATGGACAATGGTCACCAGTTTTTCAGACAGATATGAGTTTGGTCCATTGACATGTCAGGGGTTAATCCTCCAATTACAGCTGCAGGTAATGAAGTCATTTACCCCCAGTTTGCTCCCCCCAATTCACTATTGTTCACACTTTTCAGGGCCTGAGACACTGAGGTGTCCTTGAGTTTCAGGCCCGGAGGGATTGGTGTGTCTGACCAAAATGTGAAGACAGCTAACTAACGCTCTGTATGGAGGTCAGAATTATGCACTAAATCAGTACAGGATTTGAACCATCCCAAAGCTAAATTCCTAAGGCATCAGCCTGAACAACACTTGATCTTCCCCCGCCTCACGGGGAGCTATTGCTTTAGAGAGGAGCGTCCACCAGATCAACCCTCAGAGGAGCAGAGCCCTGTTTACGGTGCAGATTTACAGCATTTCCAGCACCAGCCGGTGCTAATTGCCCGCTCCCCTTGGCCGTGCCTGCCGTGTCCCTGCCCGGTGCTCACCGCCTGTTGTGTCTCGCAGGGAGCAGGGAGGCCGCCTTCACCTACGCCATCATCGCGGCCGGCGTGGCCCACGCCATCACGGCCGCCTGCACGCAGGGCAACCTCAGCGACTGCGGCTGCGACAAGGAGAAGCAGGGCCAGTACCACAAGGAGGAGGGCTGGAAATGGGGCGGCTGCTCCGCCGACATCCGCTACGGCATCGGCTTCGCCAAGGTCTTTGTGGACGCGCGGGAGATCAAGCAGAACGCTCGGACGCTCATGAACCTGCACAACAACGAGGCCGGGCGCAAGGTGAGTGGCCCCGCCGGGCCCGTGTCCGCCCCGGGGCTGGGATGGGGTTTGGTGCCCTGCACGGCAGGAGAACCGCAGGGCTGCCCTGCCGACATCGTTCACAGTAGGCAAGTAGGCACCTCTGCAGGTTGTTGGACCATCTGCTCATCAAACATTTGTCTAAATGTTGCTCTTTGCGGCTCTAAAAAAGGAAAAAAAAATCAAATGTTTTATGTGGGAAGTCAAACAGGACTTTGGTAAAATGTGCCTGCTACCTGTGGGTGAGCAGGAGTCTCGTCAGGTTCAGACACGAACGTCTCACTCAGTTGAAAAGGGATCATTTTCAACCCCACTGTTCAAACCTCGCTCTTTGTGTGAGAGCCGCCCCTGCAAGGAGGAAAAGGCTCCAGCAGCGGGACCCCTGGCGTTGTCCCTGTCACTCCGTGGTCACACTGTGACACAGATTTGGGTTCAGCACAGCAGCGTTCCCACCCCATCCCATCCTTCGGGGCTGAGAGCAGCTGCTGCAGGAGCAGCACTGGGCAAGGCAGGACTCCAGCAGCTCCCACACACAGGTTTCCTGGGGATCCCGGGCACTGCACAGCCGGGGTTTGCTGCCTCAGCCGTGTTTCTGATCTCCAGTGGCAGCTGGAGCAGGCACAGGACCCAGCCGGGTCTGAGCTGTGCTCCCCTGTGGGTCAGGCGTTCCCAGTGGGGCTGTGGCTCCGATTTCAGCAGCTGGAACAGCCAAGGGTGTCTGTGTGCTCCCCACAGCCCGGGCACAGCCCAGCAGGGCTCTCCCTGCAGGAGTTCTGCTGATCCCATCTCCCAGGGATGTCAATCCCTGCCTCCTCAGCTCTCCTCTTACCTCCTCCTGTGCAATAGTCCTGATTCCAGCATCATGTGAGTGTGACTTAGAGGCAAATGGGAGAAGGAAATTGGGAGCAGCAGTTAATTTGTGGATGCTATTTTTGTTGTGGTAATTACCTGCAGGCTCTGAGACATCTCCAGTTATGCTGGAGCCAGGCAGATTGTATTGAAGAAAAGCCATTTCCACCCCAAACAAAAGCCTAGCCCTTCTCTAATTTAATGCTGCTGTAGGAGTTTTATAGGTGAGATTCTGGGATTTACTGTGTGTAGTATTCCAAACTCCTGTGTCTGGCTCTGTGGTGCGAAAACTTGTACTTCAACACTGGCAAAATGAACCCTGAGTTCTGAGAAAAACTCAAGGATGGAGCATTAATATTTGCTAAACAAATGATCTGAGATCTTTATTACTTAGCTTCTGGTAGCATGAAGGCACATGCTGGAAAGCTTGGTAAAACACCAGTGTCCACAGCCTGCTCTGCTGTGCAAGCACAAACCCAGTGAAACAAAAGATAGCAGAGGAGTTTCACCTTCGTGGCAAAGCTACTTCCTTGAAAGGTCTGCTTGTATCTGATGGGTGCTGGCAGTGAAAGATTCCCAGGAAGTGACACACCAGCCTACACCAGACTGCAAACATGGCTAAAACTGCCTACTGGCCAGAAATTTTTCCCCAAAGCAAAGCTCAAAAATACAGACAAATGGAAAATTTGCATTTTTTTGCCTCGGTTATCCCCCAGGTATGGACCTTGGGCAGAGGAGGGCCATTGGTGCTGGAGGTGGCTGTGGGAAGGCTGGCTCCAGGAGCCTCCCCAGCCTCCCCAGGAAGCTCTTTGTGTTTCTCACCTTTCTGTGCACAATTTGCTGTCCTGAAAGCTCGTGCCTGGAAGGTTCAGCTCTCCACATTGTTATCTGGGAGAGCAGCAGTTTGTGCTATCTCTGGCCATCTGCCATTTCTCCAGCAGGCTCAGGAACTGCTCTGATCTAGAGATAGCTCTATGCTTCTTCCTGCATCCCTCACAGAGCAAAATTACCCATCTTTGTTCCAACAAATCTCTGCTTGGAATCTCCAGGGGGGAGAAAGAGTAACAGGACTGAGGAGAGGCTTGTTGCTCCACTGCCCTGTAGAGAATGAATAAATGATGTTTTTGCTAGACAGATTTCTTTCAGGCTTTGCTCCTGTGTGAAAGATCACAGTATTTAAAGACAATTGGCAGGGGAGGCCATTACAGGTATTTGGCACACCAGGACTCTCACAACCTGACTCTTCCACAACAAAGACAGCCTTGTTGTGAGGTGGAACTCTCCATTTTGGAGCAGTATGGATCTTATCAGCCTCCACACAGTCCATTCATGGTGGCTTTCCTCTGGCTTACAAATTCTTGTCTTGTTTCGCTCGCCCATGGCTAGGTTTTGATGATATTTATGCACTTAAGAGGCAGATTGGCTTCCAAAAATAAATCAACTCTTACTGATTTCTTACCACCACCTGTAGGCACTGCTATGCTGTTCAAAAGTCAGTCCTCTCTACTTCTTTGGTCTTGCAATGTGAAACTGTGCTGTGCCCACTCACCTGGTGCTCACCTGTGACAAGGTGCTGCTTCAAGGTGACACCTGCTGCAGGTGGTTCAGGATGCACTCTAGGATGCACAGATCTACCAGTATCGAGTTGTCTTCTTGAGAACCACTGATCAAATCATCCACTCCATTTCAGCAGGTGAGAATGGTCTGCTGGGCTTACTGGGAACACTGGGCATAGAAGGGACTGATATGAATTGACAGAGAACCACCAGGAAAAGCCTTATCCAGGATTTCTGGAGACCTCAGTTCAAGGTTTCCAGCCTCTCACAGTCCTGTTTTACCTAGACAATGTCTCTGTGCTCCCTGGGGTGCCAGGAGGAGTCTCTGAACATCCTGAACACACAGATCTGTCAGAGCAGGGGTACAGTTATCCAAGGAATGGGCACAGGGCTGCCAGAGCTCCAGGAGCCTTGGGACAACTCTCCTGGAGATACCCAGGGTGGGATTGTTGGGGTGTCTGTGCAGGGCCAGGGGTTGGACTGGGAGATCCCTGAGGGTCCCTTCCAGCTCAGGATATTCTGTGATTGTACAGTCTGTCAGCTCTTGCTGGAAATGAGCCAGTCGAGGGTGTCAGATGTGGAGGATTTCAAAGGTCAGAGGTGGAGAACATCCCTGCTCCTTTGCTGAGCAGCTTTGGTCGTGCAGTGTTTGGAAACCCCTAGTTCTCGGCCAGGATGCAGCGAGGAGCAGCCCCTGGGAGCAGCGTGGGGACACAGCCCCTTCCCAGCTGCCTCCACCACAAACACAGCCAGGGAGCCCGTGGGTCCTGCAGCCAGGGGCAGCTTTCCTCACGCTGAAGGACAGGGCTCTCACAGTTTCTCTGGCTGTGACAATCCAGCAGGACTCACTCGGGTAGCACGAGTTCCGCAGGCTGCTGGAAGGGCAGGGCCGGAGCTCCGAGCAGGGGTCACGAACACCCCACCAAGCTGACCCCAAGCAGCCCCAGAGCCTCACCTCATTTGTCAAACCTACGGGAGAGCAGTGATTTCTGACCTTCAGAAGCAGAGTTTAGGGTGTCTTTCCTCTTTGAATTAGTGTTTCCTGAAGTGCTGATTCACTGCAGGAAGGAGCAAGCAGTACAGTGAGAGCAGGAGGAGAATTCATAATAGCTGGGTCAGAAAAGGGAGATAAAGCTTCAATTAATTTAAAGGCATCATCCTTATTTGCCCTGCAAACTTCCATGTGAGGGGGTATAATTGCAAGACTGAATTGTCTGTTAGCAAATTTGTCTTCTCAAATATGAAGTTGATTAAATTACCATAAGTAACACAATAATGTATGTCTGAGAGATATTTATGCTCCAGGAAGTAAAAATGTTAACTCTCCAGGTTATCCTGCTAAAAAATAACGAAGTAGATACCGAAAGGCTCTACACATTCTGGCTGTAAACATTTCATTCTGACAGCATGGCAAGGTACATGACCAGACTGCTCTCTCCTCTCTTTTTCCCTGTGACATTGAAATTCCACGAATGGCATCTTGCATCAGCGTTACATCATATTAAGTATAATGCAATTTTATGAGTCATTGTTATAAATCATGGGCACAGGCTGCATTAGAAGCCTTTTGCCTTCAAGAGCACATCAAGGTGGATTTTTATTCAGCATTTCTCTTTGGAGGCATGTGTGGGTACACTACCTTTGCAGTGTTTCTCCATCCTCTGAATCAGGAGCATTTCAGATTTCGCCTTCAGCTCTGAGGCTCCCAGGGGATGTGCAGGACGTGCCTGACAGAGCTGCTGCAAAGAGCAAGCAGAGCTGTGAGCACCCAGGAGGTGTTCCTGAAACGGATGTGTTTTGTCCTGTATAAACTGCAGCAATGCTGAACTGACAGTGTGGTGTTGGGAAAGCACAGAGCTGAGGGGTTCTCCTGAGCTGTCCTGGAAAGCCACACTTGTGGGACTCTTCTCTTGCTGCTTCTCTGACCTCAGGAGGACATTGCTGTCAGGAGACTTCCTGAACATCTTCCTCTTCTTGCATGGCGTGCAGTCACCAATGGAATTAACTCTCTTTGGAGGGGACAGCTATTTCTACCTCTCTCAAAATGCTTTTTTCCTTAACTACCCTTTCACCTGACTACCAGCAGCAGCACAGAGCACAGCCTCCTGCAGATGAACCACGTCAAAAGCTGCGAGCATCATATTAGAAAAGAGATAGAGCTGATACAAGAGGCTGCCAAGCAACATAACATTTCTATTTTTCTGAATATAGGCCTGAAATTCTGGAGATTTAATAGTTCTGCCTGAGATAAATCTTAAAGCATATGAAAATATGCAGCGAAAGGGGAGTGCAACTTGTGAGCTTGCAGCCCCACTGGGGTGGCCCTGCCTGGGGAAGGCCAGGCTTGCAGAGGGACCTCAGCATTCCAGCAGCTCCTGGCAGGAGCTGTGCTCCCAAAAGATGACCAGGGATGCTGGTCTGCTTGGCAGGCACAGTGCTGGCTGGGCACAGCTGGGTGTCAGGGGGACACAGAGATACAGAGGAGCCAGGAGATTCCTTCCCACAGGGATGTGGCTGCTGTAACCCAGTGCCTGCACACAGCCCAGCTGGCTGAGAGAGCCACACTGTGCCCTGCTGCTCCCAGTCCATCAGCAGGAAGGGCTCTAATGGCTCACACCAGAATAAAGCTCCAGTGTCTGGAGCTGCTGACAATTGCTGAAGACTCCAGAGAGTCTCAGTGGCTTTGAGCTGAGCAGGACTGGGGGAGGCTGCCCTGACACTCCTGGCACCAGCAGCCGAGGGATATTGGAGTACCAGCAGCACAGCCACCTTTCCTGGAGTTCAGGATTTAGCAGTGCCTTTGCAATTGCACTTCACATTTTCCAATGTGTTTTTGTTGTTGTTGTTGTGGTGGGGTTTTTTATTTTGGTTTGGTTTTTACTTTGGTTTGGTTTGGTTTAGATTTTCTGGCGTAGGCACAGAAATGTTCCTCATTTTCCTTTTCAGAAACTCCTGTTCTTAGTGTTAGGAATGCTCCTCAAACACTCAGCTGAGTGGTGCCCCTTCTTGACAGTGGCAGTGACAATTCTGCCAGACCCCACTGTCACTGGCAGGGCTGTGACAGGGGAGCTTGGCAGATCTTGACCTGCAGCCAGGCAGTGGCACCACTGTGCTGGGGACAGCCATGCCCAGAACATCCTGCAGAGCATCCTCAGCCAGGACAGCACACAGCCCTTCCACCAGCAGAGCAGTAGTATTCATACATGAAAAATTGCCTCCACTGCCAAAACGTCACAAAGGCAGGACATCTGGTGCTAGGGGCAGCAGATATGCCTGGGTAGGGTGTCCTAGGGGCTCTCCTGGTACAATGTTTTGCCCAGATTAAAACCAGGCAGACAGAGAATGTTTAGGAGAAGGTTTACACCCAGGGCTTGTGCCTCACTGTGACCAGACAGAATCTGTAAAAGTATCTCCTGGCAAATCCCTGATGTGGCTGTAGAGGCAGAGAGGAGTGTCCACCCAAAGACCTGGACCTGGTCCCATTTATCCAAGGTACACCCAGTGCTGAGTCCCTGCCTTCCCTCCAAGCACTCCAGCCCCAAGGCCTGGCACCCCTTCTGGACTTCAGTGCAATTAGAAAAGGAGCCTTAAATGCCACAAAGCCTGTCCTGGCAGCTTCATCACCCCACGTTGCCTCGGGGAAGCAGGATTCCCAGAAAGGCCAAGCACTGAGTTTGGAGTAAATCCAGTTCACTGAATGGGAAAGCTCCCATTGAGGCTGGTGGGACCACAGGGCACAGCTGAGTGCTTCCAAAATCCCATCCAACTCCGTCCCAAGGCTCTGCTGGGCAGCCTCCTAGGTGTGAAAAGAAATACACATCCCTTGTACCCTTACAGCATTTTGTTTGTGTTTGAAAGGCTCAAAGCACGATTTATCGCTTTCCTACTTTTTAGATAATGGTCTTAAAGCAAGTCTGAGCTTGACAGACAAGCTCTGCATCTTCTCAACAGCCCAGAGTAAAGATAAAGGAAGCATTAATGTTGGTCTAAATTATGAAAGGGAATTGGACTGCACAAGAACTGTAATCCACAAGAATGAATTTTCATTCCACTTGTCCTCCACTTTCAGCTAATCAGAAATGGTGATACATGGTCCTACTTGTATTTTGGCTTTCAGCTCCCTCCTATATCTCATGTGGTTGAAAACTGCATTATTGATTTACGCTGGAGATTAGGGAATGATAAATGCTATCACTTGCCTACAGTTGCAGTTTTAGAGGATTCTGGCATTATGAAGAAAACATGCATTTCATGTGTGTGATTACTGGAGCTGACAGTCTGTCATGCTGCTGACAGAGAGAGCTGGGACTGAGGGCCAGGCTCTCTTCATAAATAACAAAGATCTCAAATTCCAGATTTAATATCATGCACCTTTTATAATGGCAATAATCAGATGCTTGCTTTGGTGATTAATTTTCTCAGCAAAGTCACTGGCTGGGTCACAGGTTTCTGCACAATTTCTGATTTGATCTGGCCTCTCTCTTCAGACAGTTAGCAACAGTTCCCATAGGACCACACTTGTCATCCAGTGCTCAGAGGGGAACATCAGCTAGACAAAAATAGGTGCTGTGTAGATTATTCCCTTCTCCCAGGGTTTTTTTAAGGCTCCACCTTTGGAGCCTTAGTAGAGTCTTTGGTGTCTCTCCTGTTGCAGAACAAAAGAAATGTTACTGATTTGAAGCAAATGCAACTTTCACAGAGTACAATCATCCCACAGCAGATTCCTGTTGTGTTTGGGGGTTGTAAAACTTATCCTGGTCATGGAACAAAAAACTGAGGGGTTGGAACAAGATTAGCTTCAAGGTCTCTTCCCGCCATTCTGTGACTCTATGAAAAGCTGCAAGAAAAAACCAGCACCTGTTAACCTTAACTGTGACTGATGAGCTTGGCTGTCCTGCCTTGTATTGTTTTTATTAACCTGTGCTCCTTGGTGTTTTGTTGAGAAATTTAATCACAATCCAAAATTTTTGAGCTTCAGACCTAAAATTTGGCCTAAGTTTTTGAAAAATTTTCAGAAATAGCTGTTGAGAACTGTTCTATTTCTTCCAGTTGACATTTGTCACACTGCAGGTTTAGGTTTCCAAAGCCAAGACTGATTTCCTTGCCTATTACTGGGACCTTCCATATCCCCACTGTAGCAAAACTCGAAGAAGTTTGGTATGGGCCAAGGCAGCAGGAAAGCAATGGTTAGGCCAGTTCACTGAGAGCACTTCCAATGCAGAAAGAGGCCGTGGTTATACATGAAGTGTGCACCAAATTCTGGTCAAGATCTCCCACCTGCAGCCTCATTCATTGCATGTCTGACAAATTAAACCTTATCCTTGAACTTGGGGCTGGATTTCTTCTCCCTGCTGTGTCAACAGGGGCAGAAGCTGGAATCCTCTGTGGTTACAGCCCAGACCTCCTGAGCCTGAGCTGAAAGTATGTCCAGGAACATTTCCAAGAGCCTCAATGATGAGTCAGGAACATGAACTCAGTTACCTGAGCTAAGCCTGTAACTCAACAGAGGTTTTGGTAAAACTGAAAGTTAAACTGAGGTTTGGTTCAAATCTTGTCATTAACACGTGGTGGCAGAAAACTCTGAACTCATGAAGCCCTGCATGCTCACCAAGAGAAATAATTGCCAGCAAGTGCTGTACAAATGGAACAGGCTTTTGCTTTAATGGAAAGAGTTTCCAGGTATTTTGAAGTAAACAATTAAAAAAAATCAATGACCGAAGAACAACCTTTTAGTCCAAGGACACAGTCAAGGCCTGATGGCACAGGAAGGATGCAGAACGGAGCTATGGAAGAACAGAAAGCTTTCAGGGAACTGCAGGGAGGATGCTTGGCTCTCATGCCCAGTTAGTGCCAGAAGGCACTGGGATTAATTTGAGTTAGGGCAGATTATTGAAACCAGCCCGAGCCCTGTGGTACTTGAAAGTGAGCTGCACCTAAAGGGTGTCCCTGGGCCAAGCAGCAGGAATGTCATGCCATGGATTGTAACCCAGACCTGGGCCAGCTCCATCCTGGTGCTCCAGCCAGGCTCCTGTGGGAGTGGGCTGGTGGCCCACATGGGGGAACCACAACATTGCACACAACATTGCAGATCCTGTACCAAAACTGAGGCCACACACAGTTAGAGGACAGGCACACACCCTCGAGAGAGCTGCTCCCCCAGGAGATGATCACTGGGTCTCAGCACACACTGTTATCTTCGGGTGGATAAATCCTGCAGGCATAGAACAATTAACTATCGAGAGGGCACAATGGCCTGTAAACAAAGGAGTGCAGCAAGGAGTCAAGAGAATGTGCCCAAAAAACTTGGATTAAGGCTTCACAGAAGTTCCTTCAAAATATCTACACTTTGTCATATTTAGTTGAAATTACTTTGAAATTTCCAGTGGGAAATGAGAAGGCAGAAGGGAGCCAGACACCAAGTGAGTGCTTTGGCTTTGCTTTCCCAGGGAATCAGCCCGAGAAGTCTGCCTTGCTTAGTGCAAATTTAGACTGAAAGGTGTAGTCAAAGTCCTAAAATATTTTCTAGAAAACTGTAGATTTAAATAACTATGCTAAGGAATTAAGCATTAAGCTATTTGTTTAATTTGATCCAACGGACTTCTGCTTTATATTATGGCACCCTTTAATGAGAGATTTATAAAACTGAGATCAGGTTAATACACTGAAGGTGCACTATGGACATGTGTGGTTTCTTTAGTTGATGGTTCACGTGCTGGTGGAGCTGGTGTTTAGCTCTGTTACAGGCATCCTGTGGCCTTCTGAACTGGAGACCTGGAGTGATTGCTTAACCCTTTGTTAAAAACATCCATCTCAAAGTGAAGACTCACTTGTGCATGGCTTATAAAGGGGAACCCTCGATGGCATCACTGGCTGCTGCTGCTGAACTCGTGTATCAGTGGTGAGCAGGTAGATCTGCTCAGGAAAAGCAGCAGCGCTGGGTGGTGTGGGGGGGAGCTGGCCCAGGGGAACCCCACCCATCCACACAGCAAACCTCAAGGGTGAGTTCTGTTAGCATGTGATTGCTTTGTAAGACAAAAACTTCAGCTATTGCTTAAAATGATAGAATTGCAGGATCACAGGATGGTTGGGGTTGGAAAGGACCTTAAACCCATCCAGTCCCAGCCTGGCCTTGAACACTTCCAGGGATCCAGGGGCAGCCACAGCTTCTCTGGACACCCTGTGCTTAGGCTGCACTCAGCATTACACATAAACTTAGGAAAGCCCACTTTCTTCTGCATAGGAGCAAATTTTCATTGAGAACAGGCCAGAAGATCCTGTTAAAATTCTTGGCCTGTGTCTGGGAGTGCTGCTCTTGGCAGCTGTGGGGCTGCAGAGAGAGGCTCTGCTGGTGGGATCTTATCTCTGATAAGTGAGAGCTTTTGGAAAACGTGGAAGTGTGGACCTATTGTCCCAACTGCAGCAGGAGGGGGAAAGTACTTATGGATTAAACTTAATTGGAAAGTCATCTTTGTAATATTACAATTAACACCAAAATCATGTTACTTGATGATAACGAATATTTTGAATTGTAAACACAAAATGTGTAGAAGTCTGTTCACAATGTGGAAGTCTTTTCTACTCTGTCATTGTGATCCAGCTTCTGCTTTACAATAACCAATGTAATTGCATGGGGATTACCTGGAGGAATGATGAGAAATTTCTCTTAGGCTGACAAGAATGGCTCTCACTTCCCTGAGAAGCCACTGCTTGTTGTGCCAGCCTGGTGAGATCCCACCCAGCTACAACCACCCATGGCAATGGGCTTGGAGCCTCTGCCACAGCCCAGCTCGTGTTATCCCCGGAGAAGAGTGGGGCTGGAAGTAGGAAGGGAATGGGAGTGGGTGTGAGGTAGCTCAGGGGCTCTTCCCAGCTCCATAGATGGCAGGTAGGCAAAGCAGGCCATGGGTGCCTCTGCAGTGCCATTGACTGAGCTGTGAACAGTGTCAGGACTGAAATTTAAATACATCTCTCTGTATCAAATACAAGCATAGCTCATGCCTCGTTTAGACCGAAGGAGTTAATGAAGAAGTTGAGCTAAGAAACTCTGTGTTTTTATAAAGGCAGTACTGCAAAACTGATGGAGAATTACCTTGACATTGCCTGAAAAGGTCGATAGAAAGGAAAAACATCCCTTTCAACTAGAACTACTGTCTTGGAGAACTAAAATTTATAGACATTTTTCAGCATGATGAATAATGTCCTGTGTAGTATCATCGGCTGGGTACCCTAGGGTTAACTCTCACAGTTTGGTATGCAACCAAAGGATCCTAAAACTGACTGTGTGTGGCTGTTGGTTGGAGATGTTTGGAAGCAATATGAAGTGATAATATTTTGCAGCTCATGCTCCTGCCAGTACCTGGCTTTATTAGTTTAGCACAAGAGGTGTTTCCTGATTACTTGTCTGGAACCACTGAGGCTGCCCTCTTGGCTTCCATCACTCTTTGGAAACTTCTCTCTTGAGAGCTTAAGCATTTGTCAAAATGCTCTACCTAGTGGCTCCCAATTCTTTATAGACAATCCTTTACTTCCAGCACCACTTCACTGGAGAGCTTTCCCTCCACTGGGAAAGGTGAATTTCAGTGGGAATGAGTCAGGCCTGTGTCATTCCTCTCCGTGTGCATCTGCTGTGACGAGGACAAATTCCAGCTGTGTCATTTCTTGTTTTCCCTGCATCTTTTTTTATGTGCAGAGTGACTCAGGCTCCATGACAAAGCTGAAGGGGCGGCAGTGACGTCCTTGTCTGAATAACCCCGAGAGTTTAACTCATTGTGGTCCCAAACTGAGGAGCATAATTAAATTCAGTCCTCTTACCTGAGAGTGTTTCCTGATTCTTCAGAAATATCATGCTGAAACATAAGCTACAAGCACAATTGCCTTCTTAATGCCATCTTTGTTCAGAAGCCCAGAGAATGGGTGAAGATCATTGTCCCAAGATCAAAACTTGAAGCAGACACTCTGGATGTAGGATGCTGGAAGGATTGTATTGACTTTGGAGGGGTCAAGGTCAGCAGACATTGCTCAGTTTAGATTTCATTGACTTCACTGTTCTGATCCATGCACTGACTGCAGGGATGAGCTTGTACAGTGAAGCAGGGATTAGGGAAAATGATGCTTTTAACAGTGGACATCCATGACATTTTTAACATGTAGCAAAATACCACACAGAACACTGTTTTAGAGAGTCCTGCTTGGAAGTATCAGTATTTTAGGGTGATTTTTAATTGGTGACCAGAATGTAAGGAAGGTAAATATGACCTCAGAAGAAATGCTGTGTGGGTAGCATGTCAAAAGGCAGAAAAATTGCTGCCTCATTTTCTTTCTAAACTTAGTGTCTTAGTGTCAGTGAGCACCATGCTGTTTCTTTATTTCCAAAACTCCTCAATCATCATCTTTTATTCCCTTCTGGCATGAACCTTCTATCCAGTATCTTTTTGGAAAGGAAGATATGTACTGTGGAAAACTTATGTAGTGATAGGAAGGAAAGCTAGATAACATAACCAACAACTCTATCTCTAATTCTGTGCCACCACCCCCAATCCCAGCCTATTTCAGTTTCATCCTACAAAGTGCCCAGGTAGGCCAGACAACAAGACTGTTCAGTATTTCACAAGCTAAAATCCATCATGTCCACACTGTCAGTTTTGCTTGGACAGCAGCAAGTAATGATCCTAGATAAATATTCCCTTAATCTCACAATCCCATTTCAGTAAGGGGCTAGGAAATCATATTTTCATTTAATTATAGAATATAAAATCACATGTTGAATGTCTTTAAGACAATTCAGCTATATTCTAATAATAACAAGTGAAAGCACATTAAAAGAAAGCAGATTTTTTTCAGAACTATTTTTTCCAAGTTCCTTTTTATGACAGATCTTTAAGCTTCCTACATGATGACACTTACTTGGCACTGCATTGATCCAGTCTAATCTAGGTGATAATGTGTCTCACTAGAGTTATTTTTCAAAAACAAGTAGTTTATCAAATCCATTGATAGTTATGTTTTCAAATTATTTCCATTTTTTCTGTTAGAATATTTGCCTTGCTTTTAAATACAGAACTCCTCAGAACCAAAAGGCAAGTGGTGCTGCAGGCAGCTGTACACAGGAGCCAGAACAGCAGTGACCCCTCAATAAACTGCCAGGCCACCCTTCAAACAGTGAGCCTTTGTCATCAGCACTGAGAAGGCACAAAGTGCCACACCAGGACCCCCCATTTCCCAGTTACTTCCAGCAGATACTGGGAAAATGCTGCTCTCAGCCTCTTTCCTGATGTAAAACTTACCTAAGCATTAATTTGGAAATTTGTACTTGAAATCTGCAGTTTTCTAACAACATTTCCTGTGAAAGGGTGGGTGAGGAGGTTTTGCACTGAATGTGCCACAGAAAACACAGAAAACAGGAACTTTGTCCCAGCCAAAGCACGGGAAACCCAACCTGAGGCTGCGGCTGCAGCTCGGGAATTAATGGGTTTGGTTTGCATTTTGATGACCAAAGAGAGATGAGAGTGCAGGTCCTTTCTGCCTGGGGAGAGCTGGAATGTGTTCAGGAGAGAGGTGAGAAGGAGAGGGGTCCCAGGGTCGTGCAGCTGTTACCAGATCCCGTGGGGAAGGGACAGGGTGAGGGAGGAGAGGAGAACACCTGGAGAGACTTGAGGCAGGAGGCTCTGACCCCCCGGGGACTTGGGGGTGTCACTCCTCTGAAACCCCGGCAGAGGCTGAGCTATCAGCCTCAGGGGCTGCCACATCATGTCCTCTATCTCTGCAGGCAGGGTCCTGGCAGGGAAGTGCAAACCTCAGAGCCTCATTTGACTTCGGTGAGGTGTGATTAGGTCTGTGGAGCAGTCAGAGAGAGCTCCCCAGGGCTGGGCAGGCTCAGAGCCCGAGCCACATGCACAGGATGTCCCTGCACAGCTCCTTCTGTGAAACCAAGGCCTTGGGCAGAAGTTTATCCTAAGAGCAGATAAGGTGTTCTCCTAGAAGGACAGCCCAGTGCCAGAAAGCTGAGGAAGAATTTGGATTCTCAGGAAAAATTTCTTCGTGGAAAGTGTTGTTAAACATTGGAAGGGGCCACCCAGGGCAGTTTGGAGTCCCCATCCCTGGAGGTGTCCAAGGACACCCTGGAGGTGGCACTCAGTGCTCTGGGCTGGTGACAAGGTGGAGATCAGGCACAGCTGGGACTGGATGGGCTGGGAGGGCTTTCCCCCCAAAATGTTTCTGTGGCTCTAAGGTACTGTGACACCTTGTTTTATTTCACATATCAGCTCCTACAGCTGGAAAAAAGGCAAGGGCCAGGCCTTATGGTTTGAGAAGAGCATTAATTAGGTCATGTGGAATCCATCTCATTAAATCTCACCTTTTGAAACCAGTTATGTCCTTTTTGTTGCAAGTTCCGCTATTCTTCAAAAATAACAACTATAGAAGCATTCTGCAAAATTTAATTTCTGGACCCAGAAGTGGTGATAAATTGATTTAGTCTGCAGCAAGTCACGGAGGTTATCAGAAGCATAAGAAAAATATGCAGGAGAAAATATTTTTTGGTGCATTCCTCTCAGCTTTTGCTGGCCCTGCTCTCTCGTTGATTTGCTCTTCTGCACAGTGTCAGGCAGTGACTGAAGGGCACCAGCTCTGTGGTTTAAACAACACAACCTGCCCAGGGAGAGAGGAACCCACCTCATGCTGTTTGCATGTGCTGGCATCATCGTGTGAGCACTGTGGCCATGCAGAAAGTCTGACTAGTACTTGTTCTTTACTTGTTTGACATACTGGGGAAACAGAAGCTGCATTTCAAAAATAATTCCTGCATATGATCAACTTTTTATGAAGATGAAGTCAAGGGCAACTAATATTCAGGCAGAAAGTACAAAAATAAATATGAAACTTTATAAAGAGCGTACAAGAAATGAAAGGAACCTCCTGGTTTAGGTGACATAGAGAAAGGTCAGAAATAGGTCACAAAAGATTGAACTTATGAGAGTATAAAACTTGTGAAGTCTTCATTTCTGAGGGTGTCATGACTTCTGGAAAAAGTTTGGAAAAAGTTTTTCTGCTCTTTAAAACAGGATATCCCTTAGTGAAGGTAGATGGTGTTGAGGAATCCTGCCCAGCTGTGGTGTTTGCAGCAGGGTGTCATTTATCAGAATGCCCTTGGCTCTCTTCATAACCAGCCCTCAGACCAGCAGGGTGCCTGATTTTCCTGAGACACCTATTCCAAGGAAAGTGCAAAGATGGCTTGATTGATGTAGATCACGTGCTGTGGTGATTCCCCAGTCAATTTTTATTCAAAACACAAAAATTCTTGTCATGAGAAAAAGGGTTCAGCCTGCCTGGGGTAGCAGGATTTCTGGGATAGTCACAGCTCGTGGTGTTCAGGAGCAAAGTTGTTTGATACTGACTTCAGATATTCCTTTGCACAGATTTACTTATCAAGAACATGAGAAAAAAATATTTGGCTGCTCTTAGTAAGATCTTCATAAGATGTTCAAGTGAGGTATCAGTCTGTCGTGAATGAGTCACTGAGTGTGGGACACTGAGTGTGGGACACAATCCTTTCCAAGCTCATCCCAGTCAGTTTGCCAGAGGAGATCAGGGCAAAATGATCCTGCTCCTACAGAAGACAAGTGACAGCAGCTCTGTGTATATAATTAGTGGCCATCCACTGATGGGAATATTTTCCATCTTTTCTGTTGAAGTACGCCTTTGCTCGTTCTAAACTTGGATTTGAGTGGGTTTTTTGCAGTTTCTCATATTTCTTAAAGATTCCATAAGATTTGTCTCTGACAGCAGGATTTCTCTTTTGGTGCTCCCTCCTGTACTTTTTTTTCCAATCACAATCACCAATATTACTTGTACTGCCCTCAGATTTCAGAGCTTTGGTGCTAGAACAGTCCTGCAAGTTACTTAAACAGTAGCATCCTTTTGAGATTAATCTCACACTTGGCTAAAACAAGGGCCAGAGACATTTCCTAATAACTTTAAGAGACATAGTCCTTTTGCTGTCTGTCCAGTCAGTGCTACACATCCACCCAATGCCCTTTCCAATTCCCGGTCTCACTCTACGTGTGATTTGGTTCTCAAGTTATTTTGTTAAAAGACTAAATAAGACATGGCTTTATTCTATTAGCTGAAGACATTATTTTTTATTCAATGAATCCTTTTCAATAGAAAAACAAATGTATCTCAACATTATTCCCAAAGTTTGGGGAGCTTTGTCTTACTGAAGGAGCTACAATTGCCTCTGTAATAACATAAATCACCAATCCTCACTTTCCACCAGCTGAAAGGGGCATCTCCCCATGGCCCTCCCCAGCCCACAGAAATGTTGTGGCCTCTCTCCAAGCCCTGCCATGTTCTTCTCTGGAGTGAAAATATCACTCATTTTGCCAATACTTGTGCTTTCCTTGACCTTTGGTGAAGGTGTGTGCGCAGAGGAGGCAGGAATTTCCTGACCCGGGTGACCTGATGTCAGACAGAATTAGGCAAGATCATGGCCTTGGTGGGCAGGAGTCAGTGTCTCACCAATTACCTGGACTGCACACGCAGGCTGGGGCCGGGGTTACTCTGGCTGCAGCACTGGAGGGTGCCTGGCCGTGGATTGATCCTCTTCCTGTGGGAATCCTGCTGGAGGGGGCATGATCTGGAGGTGGGCTGATCTCCAGATTTGAAGTGTAGGTCCTTCAGCACAGCTTTGTCATCGAGGGCTGCGGAGTTCTGGTGGCTGGGCCAGGGCTGGGCAGTCCCTGACCCCACGGCCAGGACGTGTGGATGTGTGGGGTCCTTGGGGGACTCAGCTGCTTTGGGTGCTGGGAGCCCAGGACACACCACTGAGTAACTCGAGACAGACTCTGGGCTGAGAAAAGCCTTGCGTGGGCCTGGGTGGTGTGTCTGAGCAGCCAGGCACAGAACCAGCTCTCCACATGCCCCCCAGCAGGGTGGAACACCCAGGATCCCTGGCTGAGCCTGCCCCAGCCAGGCTCCAGGGCCACAGCAGGTCCATGGAGCTGAACAGCCCCAGGTCCATGGAGATGGAACAGCTCCAGCCAGGCTCCAGGTCCATGGAGATGGAACAGCCCCAGCCAGGCTCCAGGTCCATGGAGCTGGAACAGCCCCAGCCAGGCTCCAGGGCCACAGCAGGTCCATGGAGCTGGAACAGCCCCAGGTCCATGGAGCTGGAGCAGCCCCAGCCAGGCTCCAGGTCCACGGAGCTGAACAGCCCCAGCCAGGCTCCAGGACCACGAAGCTGAACAGCCCCAGCCAGGCTCCAGGTCCATGGAGCTGGAGCAGCCCCTGCAGCTCCTGGGCTGCTGCTGCCACCCTCCCACGGCCAACCCCACACATTCCCCGTGGAGCTCAAGGGGGAGAGCAAACGCGTTGTGTTCCCAGCAGCGGTGCCCAAAGGTGCTGCATCTGGAGATAACATCAGCAGGGAGAGCCAGCCCAGCTCTCCCCACACAAACTATTTCCCAGAGGCAAATGGCAAAGGGAGACAGAAGGAGAAACAAGTACTGACAGTTTGCTGTAGGAGCTCAAAGAAAAAGTGGACAAAGCTAAAAGAACTCCAGCTCTTTGTCTGTGCTTAATCCAGTTCAGAGCACCCACTGGTGCATACAGATTGACTTCCCATGGCTGATGGAGCTGGATTTGGTCATTTGGTAAGGAACATGGGATCTGGGATTGAAAGTTTGTGCTCTCCAGGCTCTTACATTTTATGAAAAGTCAGTCTGTAATGCACCTCAAGTTTTAATCTAATGTAAAAGTATGAGCTGCTGGATAATTCCTTCAAATAAACAAATCCTGAAATAAAAGGTGAAGAATCCTTTCTGGTTTGAACACAGACCAAGTTTTTAAGGGAAGGGCACTGCTTTTGGCTCACAGAAACCAAGGAAAAAACTATGGCCTGCTCTCCCTACCCAAAGAATCCCATATTACAGGAGCTGATTCATCAGAGGGTACTGGAATAATATAATAGCATTAAAATACCACCATCCACATATTTTAATGTGAAACAAATAGTCCAAGCACCTGCTATCAGAGTACAATAAAACCATCAAATGAGCACTGCAGGATTTGCTCTTGCTGAGGACAGAGGGTTCAAGTTCCATGCAGCCTAGTTTCTAAAGGCTGTGGAGCCAATTCATTGCTTGCTGAATTTGCAGGATACAGCCCCGAAAGCCCAGAGAGGAAGATGGATTTGTGTGCAAGAACAAAAGTAACAAAAGGTGAGCCACAGGTGGAGAGGCTGGGTTAGAGGAGGCAGGTCTGGAGGGGCCAGCTCAGCTGCAGAGTGCAGGGGACAGAAATGAGGCAGATGTGTCAGAAAGATTCCAGCACAGAGTTTGGAACCTCTGGCACCTCTGACAAGTGCAGAGAGAAAGGCAGAGGTAACCAGTAAACCTTAGGAAAATACAGAAACAATTAATGGAAAAGAGAACAATAAAACAACATTTTCTCATCCCTCTGCTCCTTCCCATCCCCCTCCAAGGGTTTTTGGACCTCTGGGAAGGACCCCTGGCACTGGGGTCCAGCTCAAACTTCTCCTGGTCAGGCAAAAGCAGACCTTGTTGTCCCAAGTGGCCGTGCCCAGGCTTGGCTGGGAGCTGCAGAGCAGGGGCTGGCTGTGTTTGGGGTGGTGTGACCGGGGCAGGAGCCCAGCCCAGGACACGAGCCCGCCTGGCTGCTGGCTCAGCCCCTTCCCCAGGAGCTCCCACCCCTCAGAGACTGCTGCCTGTAAGTGGGATGCTAATGAAATAACCCAAAAGGCAATTTAGGCTACTTAACTACAGTTCAGGAAAAAACCCCTACCTGGATAGATGGCACATGATGTGTTTTGGGTGAATGTTCCAAGCCAATTTGGCAGATCCCCATGGCAGGCAGGTTGGAAATATTTTCTTGCAAGTTTGAACATGGTACCAGGGTGTAAGGCCAGCCCCTTCTACAAGAGCAGTGATTGAATTAGGGTTGAGAAATGTATCCCTGGCTAGTTTCAATTTCAAAAAAGAGAGCTTTTAAAAAGGTACAAATGAGGCTAAAGGAATTTATGTTATTTTTCCGGTTTCTGTGCTCTAACTCCTTTTCCATCTCCTCATCTATCTTCCAAGTGTCCTGCCTTACGAATGGGTGAGCAATAAAAGAAATATGCAGTGGCTGAGAGAGAAACTCAAGATAACAAGATAAAGCCAAAGCTTGAGCAGAAGTTAAGATGTAGATCAGAATATGGAATTTTCTCACATCTGACTTTTAGGGCAGTCATTAGATAGTTTGCATGAGAAGCTGATTTAAAACCAGTGGCACAAAATGTGACCTGGCCGAGTTCACTTGTGTCAAAGTGAACTTGGACCTGTGCTTTCTGGGGTTGTGATCCTGTCTTCAGATCATGTGCTGGCAATCTGCTGATCGACTAGAATAAAAATAAAGCTATTTCATAGAATCAAAAAATCACAGAACCACAGAATGATTTGCATGGGAAGAGATCTTAAAGTTCATCTCATTCTAACCCTCATTCTGTGGGCAGGGACACCTTCCTCTAGATCACTGCTCTGTCCTTGCCCCCCCCAGCTCACATTGAGGTTTTAGGCTCGAGGTTCCCACACATGTCCAGCCGTGGAGCTGGACTTGGCTCCTTCAGTGCAGGCTGCTGTTTTCTGCTGAAAATGCCCAGTGGCAGTGGCTGCTGTTTCCAAACACCCTGAACTGAAGGGAGAGGCTGCAACAAAGGGTTAATTCTGATTTCCATATCACTGACCTCCCTCCAGCCTTCCTGGCTGCCCAGGTTTGGAGCTGCATGGATCAGCTGGGTTTTCTCAGGGGAAAAATGATGTGGCCACTCCCTGAGCCCTGATAATCTCTCTGCCTGGGCTTTCCAGTGCTGGGCTCTTCCAGGTAAGGCGGAATTTCATCATCAAAATTATTGTGGCCTCTTGCAAGGAAAAGACAGTGGGAAATTAATTGCTGGAATTAGATGTATTTGCTTGCATGATCCCAATGTCACTGCTGCTCAGGGTCAGCTGTAGGGCCCAGGACACAGAGCAGGGGCTGTGCTGGACTCCAGTTTTCTTTGGCCAAGACTGGGCTGGAAACAGCAGGAGACGATACAGGGACAGAGTTTCAGGGGATGTGGAAGCAGAAGGGAAGATGAGGCTTGTTAACTTCAAAAGGAAAGTATTGGGCACTGGGCACTGATGTTGAAGAAAAGCTGTGCCTGAGGAGGGTCCCATTTGAACTTTGGTCCCTGGGCTGTGGAGTTAGGCAGAGTTGTCCTCCCTGCTGAACTCACAGTGCAGAAGGAGAATCAGCTCTGCAGACAGAACTGGATCCTACTGACGAGCATTTGCTGCCTGGGACAACAGGGTGACCTGTGTGTGGTGGCAGCTCCCAGTGCAGAACAAGCCCATCCCTGAGTGTCACCCAGTGTGTCCATCCAACAGCTCTGGTATTAATGCATCCTTCTTTGTTCTTCTAACCACAGATCCTGGAGGAAAACATGAAGTTAGAGTGCAAGTGCCATGGGGTCTCAGGGTCCTGCACCACTAAAACCTGCTGGACGACGCTGCCCAAGTTCCGGGAGCTGGGCTACATCCTCAAGGACAAGTACAACGAGGCCGTGCAGGTGGAGCCCGTCAGGGCCAGCCGCAACAAGCGCCCCACCTTCCTCAAGATCAAGAAGCCCCTTTCCTACCGCAAACCCATGGATACAGACTTGGTGTACATCGAGAAATCGCCCAACTACTGCGAGGAGGATCCGGTGACGGGCAGCGTGGGGACGCAGGGCAGGATGTGCAACAAGACGGCGCAGCAGTCCAACGGCTGCGACCTGATGTGCTGCGGCCGCGGCTACAACACCCACCAGTACTCCAGGGTGTGGCAGTGCAACTGCAAGTTCCACTGGTGCTGCTACGTGAAATGCAACACGTGCAGCGAGAGGACAGAGGTGTACACCTGTAAGTGAGCACCTGCCCGGGGCTGCTCCCCGACCTGGATACATTTGCACACGCGCTCGACGTATCTGAGCGGAACTGCGGGAAGAGCTGGTCTCCCGGAAGAGCTGCTGATGAGTGGAGCTCTCTCTTCTCTCCTCAACGTTTCGTTGCTTATGTGGATACACATTTCAGACTCTTATAAATTCAGCCAAGAAACAAAACCAAACAAACCCCACCCCGGGCCACCAGACACACAAAAGGAGAGAAAAGGATCATCTCAGTGAGCTTGCACCCCGAAAGGAAGGAGCCCTGACTGCCTTGCTGACAGACACCAGCCAGAGAGAAATCTCTGCGTGTGGCACCCAACCCTTGGTTTGGGGAAGGGGTGCTCAAACACCTCTGTGTACGAGGAGCAGGGAGGGGTAGGGGGGAAATCCCTACAAAAGGGCTTTGCACAGGATGCCGTGGACGAAGCGTCCCCGTGAATTGCCCGTGGGAGTGTGCGGATAACACAGATTTAGGCTTCTACACTTCTGAAAAGCTTCTACTGGTCTTGCCCATCTTTCCACTTCACAGCACTTGCTGCAGCAAGAAGAACTGTGGAAGGGTTCTGTAGACACTGCTGTATCTGCCTTTCTCATGTGTGTGTGAGCTGCAGAATTTAGCACAGGGATTTGGGACACTTGGGCATAATAATAACAATATTTAACAATTTATTCAGATAAAACTAATATTAATTTATTTAATTAAAAGAAGAACTTTACCGACCTTTTTGGAACTATTCTGCAATTAAAATAGATAGCTGGCTTTCTTTGTGGAATAATTTTGTAGGATCAGCAAGGAAACACTGGAGCTGTATATATTATTCTTGACTAGGATATTTCTATTAGTTGGACTTGCAGGATATGTTCTACAGTACTGGATGTTTAAGGACAAAAGCTCGTGTCTTTATATATATGTACATACACAAACACACTGTATTTTGGGGTTTTTGTTTGTTTGTTTCCTCCTGTTTGCTGCTAGTTGTCTGGAACAAAAGTGGAGTGGTAGGGGTTCCAAATCTTTACCAGTTTTTTGTGTTTTGTTTTTTTTTTTTTCCTTCGATTAAAGAAAGAAGCATTGATAAAATCCTGTTTGGAATATGTCTAAAAATAAGAAAATCCAGACAAAATTCCATCTTTTGGAAAAATCAACCATAGGATAAGAGAGTATATTTTCTAAGAGACTATTTTTATATAAATATTTTATTTATACTACGTCTGCTTGTTCAACCTGTACTTTTTCTCAAAACAGGCATACAATTTGTAATTCTTAGGCTATTTAACAGAGAAAGGGTAATTAGTTTGTGAACACAACAGCAGCAAGCTGGATGCATTCAGCTGCAATTGGTGGATATGTCAGAAAGCAGGATGAATTTCTCTCCGGATGTGTGTACAAACTGGCTCTTTTCCTGCAGCTCAGTTTGCAGAATATGCAAAACAAGAACAGGGTATGTAGCATCAATTTTGTCACATGGCTTGAATTCATGATTGGTATTAACTGGATGCTCATTTATCCCATTCAAGAAAAAAAAATCCGAATTAGCTTCCCACATGCGTCAGTCATTAAACTGTGGCGTTATGACTCGCAAATGTGCTGTGTGTGCTGTCAGTTAAACCTCTGCTTTGTGCTGCTGTCAAATCTGATTCCCATCAGGGCAAGACTCTAGACTGTGACTGTAATAACTTGCATGACACACATCGTCTGATTCTCACAGATAGGATACAAAGCTTACTTTCTGTCCAGCTCCTTTTGGCATTTACATTGGTCTTTTCCCCCCTAAAAAATCCAGAAAAATATTTGGACAAGTTTAAAGAGGTAAATTTAAAGACTACTCACTTGTTTTTCAGAGCCCAGCTAAGCTGTTTTGCACTTCTTTTGTGGTATTTCCTTTTTATCACTGCTGATATCTTCAGACATTTGAGTGGTAAATTAAAAAAGTCTCTGCATTTAGAATCCTTCTGTTCCTCCTGCTTAACTCATTTGTGACTGATAGAGAAATGTCTAATTCCAACGTTGTTTTTCACTGGGCGAGAAACGTGGCCCAGCGTTACAGATAAAATTGCACATTGTCTGGGACAGATCAGGTTCTCTCCTCCTTCCAGACTGCAGGATCTCCCCAGTTAATGAGGCATCAGTGATGGGAATGTGTCACTGACTCCCTGCACAGCAGCAAGTGCCACCAGGGGTAGGTGGGACAGGTCTGTCCTGTGTGCACTGATCCTTTTCAGGCAAAACTCCCACCCAACACTGTGAAAGCAGGGAATTTCTGAGAAGGGAAACAGAAGCATCACAAAAGATGCTGCCAAGTTCGACAACCCACCTGTTAGGACTCGGGTTTTAACTCACTCTCTATATATTATTTAAGAACACAAGTCCATGCAGTACCTAACCCCAGCAATGTGTATCAGGGGTCAATGCACAGTTTCTTTGCAGACCTGCCACTTAACACAACATAGAATTTTTATTCAATTCAGGCACCAGAATGAGGTATCAAAATAAAGTTATTAACGTAATTGACTTTCAAACTTACGACTTGTCAATTTTCATTGACTCGCTGCTCTTAGTCCTCCTCAGTTCTGCACAACAAGATTTAAAATGCAGCCACATACAGTAGGGATGTTCATTACAACTGTATTATGGTTACATAATTCAGAGCTAACATTTAATGTTGGAATCTCCCTCCCGGTTTGTATTGGGCTTTGATTTAGTGAATACCATATCATAGTTAAAACTGTTTCCTCACTAATTAGAGTTCCTTTACAAATTATTACTTTTGCAGCATGTTTTTACCATAGAAAAGTAACGTGTAAAAGCCCTGCTTCCTGTAAATTTCCGTATGCAGTGATGTGCCTGTACAGCTAGCAGAATAGTTATTGAAGAACAAATATCTTTAAACAGTTTTACTCACAATAATAAAAAAATGGTTGCACAAGGAATTCAATTTAGTACACATTTTCCCTGTATTTTACAATATTACTGATGAGAAAATGGAGAGAAAAAAAGGGGGGGAAAAAAGTTGATTTGTTTAATAACTGGAATAACAGATTGGAAACCATGAATTAAAGAGCAAGGAAGACCAAACGCTGCATTCGACCAGAAAGTACTTGGAAATTTGGCTGTGTCATCTTAGATGGGAGAAATCTAGCCCATCCGAATGTGCCATGAATGCCGAGTTAATTGGCTAAATGGGCTTGAACGGCATGGAGAATAAACGGGAGAAGGGGGAAGATTTACGGGTTTGTAGATATTCCTCCCCCCACGACAGCTTGGTCTTTGTGCTCAGGATAGAAGAGCTCTGTTTTCACGTGGGGAAGGAGCTCACAATGGCACTGAAATGCACACAAGTGCAGGACAATGCAGCCCTCGAAGGAACATACATCCTTTCATGTGTGCTGCCAGGGCAGCTCTGGGCACGGGGACAGCCTGGAGGGGGCTGCAGAGGAAAAAGCCCAGGAGCAGGGGCAGGGAGAGCAGAGGGAAGCAGAAGGGAAAAAGCCTGCCTGCAAGTTGGGAAGCTGTTAATTGTGGAATGTCCCTTCCCCATCCCACAGTGGAACACTGGTTTGTGGAAATTATGTTCTGCCTCAGGATTCCTAAGTAAGTTTTAAGGATTTTATCTCTCGGCCTTTCTAAAATGACAACTAACCTGAATTCACTCAACTTGATACTAGAAGCACTTACATAAAACACGAGTCAGTCCATGATAAAGTTTTCTTTGCCATGTGTGCACAAAGCTAACGGAGATGTGTCTTTCAACAGTGATAATTAAACTGAAAACATCCTAAAATATACTCTTAAGTGGCTCACTTGGTGAAGTGATTGCAAGGGGACACAGTAACTTGGAAAAGGCAAATAATGGCTGCATACCATATTGCACAAGGCTCTCAATGAACTCTCCTGCGGATTACAAAATTCTTTTTAACTGGCCACACTTTAAAATCAATTTGTTAAACAGAGGAACGTCACAGACTGCAGTCAGGATGCACAAAGTCAAATTGGGATGCTGTATAAGTATTTCTGACGGTATTTCCACATTTGTCATTATAATAAACATGAGGAAATTCGCACTGTGAATGTCCTAAATGTGCATCTTAACCAATACTGTCCTTTGTCCCCAACCAGTAACCAAAGAAGTTGATGGAGCATGAAGGTCTCCAAGTCTGAACTGCAAGGTGGACGGGAAGTGGGATTTGAGCCAGCACTGCCCTGACAGCCAGGAGGGACATCCCTCTCCTGGGGGGCACCAGGCCCAGCATGGCCAGTTGGGCCAGGAAGGGGATTGTCCCACTCCGCTCTGCACTGGGAGAGTGTCACCTTGAATACTGTCTGAACTTTTGGTCACTGCAGGGTAAGAAAGAGTGTTCAAAGGAGGGCAGTGAAGATGGTGAAGGGTCTGGAGGGGCTGTACAGGGAGTGGCTGAGGGCACTTGGGTTGCTCAGCTGGAGAAGGGAAGACTGAGGTCAGAGCTCCCCGGGGGCTGCAGCTCCTCCCGAGGGGCAGCTCCCATCTCTGCTCCCTGCGACAGGGACAGCACGCAGGGAACGGCTGGAGCTGGGCCAGGGGAGGGTTAGGGGGGACAGCAGGGAAAGCTTCTTCCCCCAGAGGGTGCTGGGCACTGCCCAGGCTCCCCAGGGTTTGGTCATGTCCCCGAGGCTGCCAGAGCTCCAGGAGCATTTGGACAACACTCTCAGGGATGCACAGGGTGGGATTGTTCGGATGTCCTGGGCAAGGCCAGGAGCTGGACTCGATGATCCTTGTAGGTGCCTTCCAATTTAGGATGTTCCATGATTCTAACTAGGAGACAGAAGAAAACATTTGAGAGATATAGAAACTAAAGACCTGTAACAGACAGGGTGCACCCCAGAAATGCTTTGGAATACAGAGGAAAAAGCCTAAGAAGAAAACTCCTGAAGAAATCAATGCACGGAAGGGACACCACTGAGTCCAGCAGGGAACAGAAAGGACTTGGCAAAATGGCCAGATTGCAGCCAAAGCTGAGCCTGCCCTGTTGCTACACAGCCCATAGTGCAATTTCATTTGGATCAAGCCAAATCCAAATATCTATTCCCTTGAATCAGCCAGAAACCTGGTTTGTGAGTTGTTTCTCACACGAAATTTTGTACCTAGCAACTTTTCTTTTGCACGTGGGTCCATGGAAATACACACCATGGACATCACATACAGCGTATTTTTTAGTGTAAAATCCTACAGGGGATGTTTAAGTATCCATCACCTTGAGAGAGAAGTCAGTGGAGAAAGACACGGAAGATCCAGTGCAGGCAGTCATGTTGGACCATAATGCCATCGCATTCCGGAACTGGAAGATAGGTAATGTATTTATTTAAAAAACAAGTATTTCCCACATATTAAGAAAATGTCAGGATAATTCCTCTTGGCCTTCTCTAATGCTGTGATGTCAAGTTGTACAAATGTTGTGAGCTGAGCCTGGTCCCAGCCAGCCACTATTATTCCTACAAACAGACAGGAAATCAGGAGACAGAGCCCAAGAGGGTTGGCCAGTGGGCACAAAGGCAGCCTGTGAGAGAATTAGGCCTATAGCCCAGATTTCTCAGCTTCTGCCATCCATTTTTAAAGGAACTTGAGCAATGACTGATTTACCTCCTTGTATAAAATCCACATCCAGACTTGAGGATTTGGGAAATGCATTCACGGCATGCAGTGATTTCCCTGCGTGCTCTGGGTAGCCAGAGAGAGGACGCTCCTTCCCAGGCTCATTAAATGCTGAGCACACAGTAATTAATAGAACCTCCACATTAAGTATGAGTCATGCGCCAGGGAAATGGAAGGAACTTGGTCTCATGTTTTGTCTCCTCGAGTCAAGAGACCAGCAAAGCTGGGAGGCAAAGGAGATAGCAGAGCAGGCTTTTTGAGGGAGGGGATGTGGACAGCTGCTCCACAGAGGGAACAAACAGCCTCTGGCAAGCTGAAACTCAGATCCAAGTCTCCACAAAGCAGGGCCACATTGCTCTGGTGCCTCAGCACTGGAAGCATAGAGAAAAGCTGGGGAATATTCTAATGGAAAGCGTTTAACAGGGCTGTGTTAAAGCACATGGTGCTTGCTGCCACCAAAAGAGGGAGATGTGAGTGACTCATTGGGGTGAATGAGTTGTACCAACGAGGTACAAATCATGAGAACGAGAACAGAAGCTAAAACAAAAAATAAATGGATTAGAGCCTTTCTGAGAAGTTAGAAAGGCAATTTAACTGCTTCTGTCTCTCCTTTTGTGCTCAGCTCGGGCACCTGTCAGAATATTTTGACGCTTGCCCATCTTTAGTTGTGAGCCACATGAGCTGAATTCAGATTAAACAGTAAAGGAAAAAAGCATCCCAGAATATATACAGTGTTTATTTAGGCCAGAGCAGCTTGGACGACAGTGCAAAATCAATCAGAGCCTAAAAGGAAGCTGGCAAACCGTCAGTGCCTCGGCACATCCAGGCTGCACTTCCTCAGAAAGACAAGGGAGAGGGGCTGGGAAACTCTTGCTGTTTGGAACATCCCCCTGGTTGATATAACAACGAGATGAGATGAGGGGATACACAGACCTGAATTAATGGCTACACACCAAAGTTGTCATTTTGATGACTTGTTTGGGCAGGAGTGGCAGTGGCCGGGTGATAGATTATTCTCCCTTTATCCTGCCACAATGACATCTGCTTTATTCACAGATCAGCCACCAGTTGCTACAACAACGCCAGTGTGCTTTAGAAAATGTTGTTGAGCTGCTGAGAGAATCTTGGCTACCCATTAGCAAAATGTTAACTATGCAAAACCAAAGAGCGTTTGGTTTTGTTGTAGGGGAGAAGTCAATGCTCTGCAATAGCTAAGAATGTCAGAAAGAATTTACATTCAAAAAGTAGAGAAGGGGTTTAACCCATGATATCACCATGATTCAAAAATCCCCCTGGAATTCATTAGTGAGACATTAGGTCTGAAGAATAGAGAAAATAAATAATGAGTTTTAAAAAGAAAGAACAAATAGACTTTCCTCCGAGCAGGTTGTTGTCTGCAGCATTTTAACACGTCCGCTGCCCTTCACTTTTTCCTGTTCATTGTCTTGGACTTTTACACAGTAAACCTTCCCTAACAGGGGCTCATTTATTTTTATTTCTTTCTTTCCTGCCCGCTTAGCCCTCGGAGGAGACACTGGGTGCTGGTAACCCATGCCAGGACACGAGCTGGCTGCCAGCAAAGGCCCTCGTCCCCACTTCAGCACAGGGTGACAGAACCTCAGCCACCTATCTATTCCTTAGAAAGGCAATTCCAGGGAAGAATTTGCAGGAGGAATGGCTTTGTCCTGCAGCCAGACAAGGCAGCCCCGTGTTTGAGGGCTGTGCTGGGGGCAGGAGCCACCCCGGGAGCAGGGGAGCATCCCTGGAGGGAAGGAGTGCAGCCCTGTGCTCAAAAGCACAGGAATCCCCAGCTGCTGAAGGGGCTGCTGGCAGGGAGAGGCATCCGAGCTGCAATATTTGGAGTGAAATTCCTCCAATTTCTAGGAAAGCGCTGCCTGCCACGCCCCAGCTGATCGATGGGGGCTGCCTGCCACCGAGGGTGCTGGTAATCTGTGTCAGGCAGCATCCTCCTCTGAGAGAGGATCCCTGCTCCCGGCCCTCTGTGCCTTTGGAACACAATGGCTCTATCCATCTTGGCCGTAATTTTTCATCCACTTCAAAGTTAAGTGAATGTAATTCTTAATTTGTTTTCCAAATGACTCCAACAATTTTCTTCCCTTTGTCTCCCCAACAAGATCAGATCGATTTTACAATGTGTTGTACTTCAAATTTAACTTCATTAAATGTTTATAACATTAAGAGGCTAATGACATAAGCCTTGTCTGTGGTATTTATAGGCTTTATGAAGAGACTGAAGACCTGAGAGGGCTGAAGTTCAGACTAATTCTTTGAGAATGAAATTCAACACCTGGTTGGAGCTGTAATACACAAACTACTAGTACTATGTCAGGGCTATCATGTTAATTTAATTTATCAGCCGTATTTACTGTTGAAGTTGGAAATCTCAGCCCAGCCCACAATAGATCATAGGTGTATTGTTTTCCTGTCACAGTAAATAGGTCCCAAATGCTGATCTAATGATCCTGTTACATAACCAAGCTCAAGATTTGTTAAGCTACTGATTACTGGAGCATATATGTGAAAAATTGCCAGGAGTCACTTTTTGCTACATTCTGAACACATGTTGGAGTCCCCTCCCCACAGTGGCTTCCTGGGTTCTACCTGCCCCACTTTCATGTTATAATTGTAAAGCCACGTGGTCTAATGAAGAATTCAGCTACGTTTTGCTGCTCATCACTACCCTGTCCATCAGTCTGGTTTTCCTCATTGGTCCTGAGCTTGCTTCTCCCACAGATCCTTCCCAGAGCTGGTGATCTTCAGCCCGTGGGAATGAAAGGGACATCACACTTACTAGTGTCAATGTTGAAGTAGCATCAGTTGAATCATATTCCAGTCATTTTCAAGGGAGAGCAGGTGAGAAGTGGTTTAGGGGTCTTCTGGCATTTCTAGTGGGGTTTTTTTTGCTTTGTTGTAGCTGCTGCTACAAGCACACAAGGCAGCAGTGAACAGGGAAACAGGGGTGTGACAGGGGACTAATGGCTTGCTTGAAGCTTTTGACTTCTTGGATCATACAGCTTCACTCAGGAACACCAGCAGACATTTCTGTGTAATTCTAAACTCGGATTTCAGCTGCTCTCAGGTCTATCTGGAGCAAGAATATGGGGCTGGGTGCTGTTCTTTGAGGGTTGGTGCTGTTCAAGCCCGAGCTCAGAGCTCAGAGCTCAGCACGCCCACCCAATGCACCCCGGGGTTCATCTTCTCAGGGACCAAAGCTGACTCTCACCTGTCAAGGATGAGACCAGACAAGAGGTAATTTTTAAAAGGACTCTTGTATCTCAGGTACAGCCAGCAGAGCACAGCAGCACTAACCATCGAGAGAACTTCTCTTATACTCGCCAGCATCGTTGTCATGGCTACAAATTGCAATCTCTCTCTTCACATGTACGGAATGTAACCTGGGAAGAGTCCAAAGAGCATCCTTCAAAAGCCACTGCCGTGTGATGGCAGCAGGTCCTGGGGCCCCCGGGCCCTACCAGGCCATCAGCAGCCGTCCTGTCACGGTGCCCATGGGGCTGTGCAGCACTGGCAGAGGGCAGCTCCTTTCCCAGCTGTCCACTTCAATCCACCACGTGCCCCCACTGCCCTCATGTCGGCCAATTCCAGCTAATTATACCCTAGGACCTTTATTTCCTGAAAATGGAGATTGCCTTAGCAAGAGGTATGGATAACATCTTCATCTGCCAGAAACAGGATTAGTTTTGACAGAGTTATGTTTACAAACATAAAATTTATCACCTTTTTTTGTTTTAAATAGCACCTGTGTACACCTGGAACACGACAGTAGCTAATGATTTATGGTGGATGGTAACAACGGCTGGTTTTGCTGGAACTCTGCCACAGATGAGTGTCTGTCACTCTGCCCTATTGGGTCAAGACAACACATCAGTCAAGTAAATCACTTAAGTAAATTATTGAGGACTTAAATTGACTTTTTCTACATAATATGTAATTACTTCCTTGAACCGACATTCCCTTACATCACCGATCTAAAAAGCTTTCTATTTGTTTTTTAACTGAATATTGATTGAATTTAAATTACAGCCAGCATGTACCATTTCTCTGCAGTCCAGCTTCTGGGGAACAAACTTTCCAGCAGCATTGGCAGCCCTGCAGGCCCTTGCCACCCACGTCACCCAGCTGCAGCTTTGCCCACCACGTTCAGAGTGCAGGAACCAGCCTGGTGCCTCTGCTGAGCCCTGCAGAGCCAAGGCAAGGGCTGGGAGGGCTGGAGATGCTGAAGCAGTGTAGCAGCACAGGGAAAGAGGAAAGACAACTTTGCAACACCAAGTTCTCACCCTGGCATGCTGGAACAATGAGGATTTCTGCCGTAGCCAGCAAAGGTGTGAAAGCCAGAAGTGAGAATTACAAGTGTAAAATCTCCATGGGGACCATAGGGATTTAGAGCCCCACAAGGCTGCATCTGCTGCTGGCTGTGCCTGTCTTCCTGTCACAGTTCTGGAAGAAAAGCCAAATATGCAGAGATTCCTCGTGTCATCACAGAAAGAGGAGAGATTCTGGCAGATCACATTCAGCCTCTGAGCTCCCTCCCTCACTCAAACACAGGGTGCTGGGCTGTGGCACTGCAGTGGAGGCAGAGCTCAGCAGCCCTGAGCCACAGAAACCTGCCCAGGTCAGCTTCTGCACACAGAGCTCTTACCCAGGGTCTGTGTGAAAGGAGCTCAGCTCATGGGATGTGTCGCCTGTATCTCTGGAATCATCTCAGATGTCGAGGAAAAATCCTCTGAGTGCAAAGATCCTTCCTGTCAGACAGTTTGTGTGTCCTGTCCTCAATCATCCTCCCCAAGCAACCCTTCCAAAACCTATTAACCCCCCCAGCCTGTACAGTAATTTTCCTGCTTTAGGAGACAACCAAGTGGAAACAAATACCAATCATTTTCAAAAGTGTCTGCATGCAAGTCTGGTGGAGGGCAAGAGAGCCAGGAAGGAGACTCTGGGCTCAAAGAAGGAAGATTTCAATTTGGAGGAGCCTCACAATAAAATCTCTCACACAGACAGGGATCACATACCCCCTCCTGCTTTGGGAATAAATAAAAGGCCCTTTAAATTTGGGGTTGAAACTGGTCAGGTGACCCTGGGCTGCAAAGTATGTCTGGGTTTGAGAAAAGGCTGAGGAGGAGGCTGCTGACCCCAGCAATGATGAGCAGAGATCTGATATATCAATGTACAACTTTTACTATTCCTTAGTCAGAATTGTTTCTGGTTAAAATTGCAGGAGTGGCGAATATCATTCCCTCAGTATTTTATTAGTGAGATGGGAAGTTAATGGGAAAGGGCAGCTAAAAGTAGTTCTGCTAAGGCTAGAAAATACATTAAAGTCAGTGTTGTCACGGATTACACCCAAGGTCACAGGATTCAGTCACAGGAATTGATTAGTGCTATTTACAACTCAACAAATTGCTTTAAGCAAGAGTGACATCATGGCCCACACTATTTACCAGAGGAACTACACACAGTGAGGCTGCAGAACAGCACAGCAGCCTGTGGGTGGGTTAGTGCACTTGCTGTGGGCTCAGCTACAGCCAGGACAATCTGCCCTCCCAGTCCCGTGTTCTGCACAGAGCTGCAGCTGCGAACCCAGGAAAGTCAGGAGGCCGTTGTTAGGTGAGCACCTGAGCACTGCTGACCAACATCCATAGCATTCCTTTTTATTTAAATGGGAGATTGCAGAGTAACTATCTATTTCATGCAGCTAATTGCATTTTAATTAACAATATTTTCAGAAAGCAAGGTCTTGCTTGGATCTGTTGCAAGAACATGATGCTCCCAGCACAGCAGCAGACAGAAGAGCAGGCTGTGGCCAGGCCTGTGCCCTGACAGCTCCTCCTCAGCACTTACCAGCCCTTGGACTCTTTCTTGCTTAATTCTGTGCTGGCAGAGTTGAATGGGAGCTTGGAGGATGTGGATTAAGGAGTTGGGCTCCGTGATCCTTGGAGGTCCCTTCCAACTCAGAGCTCTCCTGATTCTGTGATTCCACGTCAGCCCAGACAGAGACCAGGGAATCCCAACCCAGGAGTCATTTCATAGGTCTGTGAAGTGTGGAAGGTGGAGGAGAAAATCCCTCAGCTGCCCTGGAGGGGTTATGTAGTAGTTATTTCTCTCCACATGATTAAATGTGGAAGTAAGAGTGCCACCAAACCCCATGGACAGCAGGGACACAGAGCTGGCTTGGGCTCAGAGTGCAATGGTCAAGGGACCTGCTCCCCTCATGAGCTGTGAAACCACCTCATGCTCTGGTGTCACACAGCCCCAATCACCAGAGCACCTCCTCGTGCCTTCCCTTCCTCACCCAGCAGGGCACATTTTCACTATGAAGTCCATTTTCTTCCATCACCAGAGGAGGCAAATCCCCTTGCATGTAATTGCATGTGCTTCAAGGTGCTTGTGGACTTTGACCAGCTGGTTTATACTATCAGACTTTCCCCCTCTCTGCTGGAATCTGTCATTCCCTAATGCATTACTTTACACAGCAAATTGAATGTGGGTTTGTGGGAATTTTTGCCAACCTTTATGAATCCTCTTGAGTGATCTGTGGATGGGATCAGCAAACAAATTTTGTTCTAGCTCTCAAAATCCTGACACATGAATTGATTTCAGCAGGGCACATTAAGTGAATGATGGATCTCTGCCAAAAGGGCATGTAGGATTTTGCAGGGGGGAGGAGGAAAGAGGAAGACTTTGCTTTCTCCCTTTTTTCTCCTTCTTAGCCGGTTTTATTAAGAAAGGGCAAAAGCACTTAAATTCATTGCTCTCAAAGTAAATTGCTTTTCTTTTCAATCCTCTCAGAAGTGTTTTTCCTCCCAGGCTTACCCAGTTGCTGCCTTCCTGGAAGCAAGAACAGGTAAGATCCTGCTCAGTCCCCGAGCCCCATCCACCCTCGAGCGGCACCACAGGCCCTTCCCTGGGCTCGGCTGCCCCTTGGCACTGCCACCCCTCCTGTCCCTGCCCAAGGCTCCACTGACACTTTCTCAAGCACATTAAGGCTGGCAACAAGAGCGGGGCTGTTTTAATCGATGCCAGTGGGCTCAGGAGCTGGAGGAAGCCTGTTCCTCTCGCTCCTGGGCAGCTCTCAGAGGCTGCTCTGTATGCCTGGCCAGGGCTCTGGATGCTAATTTATTGGCACTGCAAACTCCCGTTGCCAACGATGGATCCCATGACCTTCTTCAGTTACAGATAACACAAACTCCAGTCATATTGAAGTGGCACGTTGGTTAACCTCAGCGGCTCGCAAGGCACTCCTTTGACTCCATTTCTATCATTAATAAAGGGTTACGTTACAAAGGCACCTTGGAGTTTCTCACAGGGAAATGTGGCCAACAAGCCCTTTCTTGTGAGCAGTTTTCTGCACTGGGCTTCTGCTTTGGGCAGGCTGTGCATTACAAATGCTCTGAAACTCCAGCAGAAATAAAGGCACTGCTTTAGGACAGGTGTCGTGGCAAAACGCTTCCCAAATGAGGTGTGCTCTCTAGGAACTGTTATTGCTGCTGTGATCCCAAATCCTCCAAAAGGGTTTGTGCACAAGAATCACCATGGGAAATCTCTGGGCTTTCAGTCATCTCTGGAGGAGGGCTGGTTTCAACCAAGAAAAAGTCAAAATCAGTTATACAGATTTTTCTGCTTCTCAAAAAGACATTCAATACCTAAACAAAATACTCATTACCTCCTATATTGTACTTCATGTGGCTGTATTATATTTATAGCTACTTTTACCTGTAACTACCTAAAAATCTACACAGGATTTCAGAGGACAGTGCAATTTTTGTCTTATACAAGAGGTGACGTGCAGTCGTCATAAATTTAGCCTTGTCTGTTGTACAGCTTTTACCTTGGGGACTAAGAATGGCATCATCTTCATCACAGAAACCTTATTCCACATCAGGGGTGAGTCCATGGCTCCAGATCCCAGGAAGTTCCTGCTTTTCTGTGCCCAGCAGGACCTGCAGTGTGTGGTGCCCAAGTTTCCACCAAAGCAGGCACAGCTGTCGGGCCCCATCAGTGTCTCAGGGTCCCACCAGCCTGTGTGAGCACAAAGTAGTGCTGACAGGGGTCCAGAACTGGAAAAACTGGAGATTTCCACACTTTGACAAGCTTTTTAAAGTAAGGTTGTTCTTGTGCAGCTGCTCAAGGTAAAGTTCTAGATCCTTCACCTTGTTTGAAGACACCCAGAGGAGTCCAGTGCTCAGCTGGACAGAACCAGGTGATTCAATCCAGTGAGGAAATGTGCTCCTTGTTGCTTATCTATCACTGCTGGGTCAGTTCTGTGCCAGAACTGTCTCAGAGCTTCCAACAGCTGATGTAGTTACACAAACAGAAAGTCATTATTGCCATGGCTCCAGATCTGCTCATTCATCTAACTCCTCAAGAGCTGGTTCAAGAATGCTAATTAATAGTCATTTATCATGAATGACCTGGCTTTATTTACCAAGATTTGCCTTTGCTTTGCCAGGGACAGGAGTGCTGGAGTTCTGTTCTAACATTATAAACTGGATTTATATAGCATGAAATGATGAATGAGGACTGAGTCATTTCATGTATTAGCATTTCATGCTGCCTGAAATGAGACAATTTTTTAAGTTCTACAACATGTGTAATTATTCCTATACATCTCAGGTAAGGAAATACTACAGCTTCACTCTGTCACCGTGAGTCTGAGCACCCAAATATCTTTTAAAGCATTCAGTGAGATTTATGATCCTCTCCTCCTTTTTACTAAAATGAGGCTCTAGCATATGATGGAGATGCATCTAGAACAACACTTAAATCCACCAAGCACTGCACCTACACTGCAGCACGTGCACTCTTACACAGGTGATCCTTCCAGAAACTATTTTTCTCCTTTTTGTAGTTCCTAGAAATATTTATCATCAACTCAATATAATTAAGGAGAACATCCTGCCTTTAAACCTACTGGGTCAGATTATGCGGCCAGTAAAGGGGGGCACCTGGGGCTAGTGAGACCCAGGCAGAAGAGGTGAAGTCTGTCTCTGTTCCTTTGCCACAGGACAGGGCAAGTGCAGATTGAGGGGATGCATGCCTGAGGGACCAGGCACTGGGAATGGCTTCTCCCACTCCCTTTCCCTTTTCTCCCAGCTGCTAAAGGTGATAAGCAGGATACCAGTGAGATAGAGAAGTAAAAATCTTGACAATTGATAGAGAATCAGAGGGTTTTCCCAAAAGCTCCGTGCCAAGTGCTCCATTTCCAGCCTGCAGCACACAGGGACGGCTGCTGGCCCCCAGGAGTGGCACAGTGACAGCTGCTGGCCCCCAGGAGTGGCACTGGGATGGCTGCTGGCTCCCAGGAGTGGCACAGGGATAGCTGCTGGCCCCCAGGAGTGGCACAGGGATGGCTGCTGGCTCCCAGGGGTGGCACAGGGATAGCTGCTGGCTCCCAGGAGTGGCACAGTGACAGCTGCTGGCCCCCAGGAGTGGCACAGGGATAGCTGCTGGCCCCCAGGAGTGGCACTGGGATGGCTGCTGGCTCCCAGGAGTGGCACAGGGATGGCTGCCGGCTCCCAGGGGTGGCACAGGGATCGCCGCTG
>WAAE01023454.1:83193-188678 GCA_013400495.1 Nicator chloris | reverse complement strand
GTGGCACTGGGATGGCTGCTGGCTCCCAGGAGTGGCACAGGGATGGCTGCTGGCCCCCAGGAGTCACACACAGTGCCAGAGCCACTCGAGGCCCTGTTCAGCTGAGTGGGGCAGTGGTGTCACCTCCCCAAGCAGTACTCCAGCTGCTGCTCTGGAGCAGTCCTCGAGCCCCTTGCCTGGCATTCAGAATTCCTGGCACACCCCAGCGGCTCCTTCACTGTGCACACATCACTTCCCTTCTCCACCTGCTCCTCCAAAGCACCTTGTACTCTTTCTAACTAACTCCATCACCTCTCTCCAGCCTCAGCAGGAGTGGCACCCACTGGGATTGATATTTGTAGCACAGTATTTTGAGGTAATTACATTAGATTGGCACTCCCTTCCTCATTTATTGCTTTGGCAATTAAAAAGCATTAACTAACAAAGTCAAAGATTGGTAGATTTACTGAATGACTGAATATTTACAAGTACATTGTACTTTAAATTATTCCTCAGCTTTCAAAAGAAACTGTTATAATGTACATTATTCTATTACACTGAGAACTTCCTCCTATTGGATTCTAATGTAATGAGATAATTTTCTTCCTTCAAGCATAGGGTTCTTGTCATCAGAGGTGAGAAAAATGTTTATTCCTTTCTTCTGTGGGTTTTTTGGGATAACTCTCTAGTCCATTCTTGCAACTGGTTAATAAAGCAGTTGGTAGCCCAACCCAGCTGCGTGGATTGAAACCACACATGTTTGAACAGCTTTGAACAAGTGATGCTCTGCCATATTTAATGATGCAGCAAAGGGAGATCAAACAAACAAACAAGCAAATAAATAAAAGAAATCCCCAGACTCCAAATCCCTACAAAACACATGGCATGAAAAATTACATTAGAGTATGAGATTTCAAGGCATGTATTATTTAGGCCAGCTGAATTAACACAGCCAAATATCATTACATGATAATTATATTATTACTTAGATTTGCATTTTGTGGGGTGCCTATGATTTCATGATTTAGAACACATTGCCCTCTTCTCTAAGCTATGAAGCATTGCAAATAAGATTTGCAGGGTGGGAGTTTGAGTTTTCAAATGAAAACTTTGCTCTAAGGCAAGTCAAATGAAGAACTGTACATCTGTAGGGAAAGAGGGGCAGCAAGAACAGCATGACCATGACCAGCTGACTCCTACCACGTTTCTTCTTCAGGTTACAGAACTCTTTTAGTAGAAAGTCAGTCCCTGAAAACAAAAAGAATCCCCTCCTCAGTGAAATGGGGTTCTGATGTAAGGCATGGGAAAATTATTGATATTCTCTACGCAGGCTGAGGTGATGTCTGGAGAGCACAGGAGAACCTTGGCTGCATCAGAACCACGTGCAGGACTTTGCATCATCCCAGAGCACAGCTCAGCTCACTGGCCATGGGAAATGGGATTGTGACACATCTGTGTGACAGGGCACACCAGGGTCAGGGGGTTTGGCACAAGCCTCTCACCAGCAATTACTGAGCCCTGCTTAGGTGAACATAAGGCTCTTGCAGAGTCAAACTCCTGTGTTAGAGATTGCCTCCCACTGAAACCTAAAAAATTGCATTAACTCTCCCTTATGTGCTTCTGTGTTTGGGTATAGGAGCCAAAACATTCAAAAATAAGAAGCTCTTTGAATTTTCCGATTTTTGCAGACCCAGATAATTTTGGCACAGCTCATGTCACAGCCATCATTTGTCCTGAAACTGAACTCTCTGAGCCATTTCAGCACCAGTTCTGAGGCTGTGCTTTGAAACACAGACAAAGTCCTTGACTACCTAATTTACTAAAGTAAATTCAGGTTCTGTCAGGGTGTTTTGAAATGCAGGATTTGGCTCAGAACAGATTATCTTCCAACGCTTCACCATTTCAGTCTTTTCTTGGATTTCATTGTCTTTCCTTTGCTCTGATTTAATCCAGGAACAGGGAAAGACTGGGTCCTTTGGAACTGTCCCTTGAGATGGCTTCTTTGCCACATCAGTCCCATTCACTCTGTCACTTGTGAACCCATTAAAAACGGCTTTTGATGTCAGTGGCCTGAGGCACGTCAATAACAGGGACCTCCTTCTCCTTGTTCCCCATATTCCATCCCACACCCAGACTTAAGCTGGTTTGCAGTTTATAAATTGTTGAGAAGATTCAGGGTGAATGGACAAATTCCAGCTTCACAGATCCCACTGACAATTTTGAGTCTCAGCAGACAGAAAAAAAAAGTTGGGGTTTGTGACAAAACAGAATAGTTCCTAAATTTCTCAGATTGTATGGGTTGTTCCCTCTTTTTCCAAATTCCTGAATTGTGTCCCAACTTCCCCCAACACATCCATAGTGGTTTTACTGAAATCTCTATCCAGGAATCAAAACAGCAGCTGAGAAATATCTTAGGTGCTCCTTATACTCTCCATGGAATTACTCTGTTGGCTTGTCACTGTTTGTGACTGAATGGGTCTGGGTACCAAAACTCTCTGATCACAAATATATACCATTTTATGAATTGTACTTCTCTTTCCCGTGGGAGAGGAAATGGGGTTAAGGCAAGGGACTGCCAGGTCAGTAAGGGGTAACTGCATCCCCAGTGCAGGGTTGTGGGTCACCTCAGGTTCTCCCTGCTCTCCTGGTGCTGGAAAGATCACCCCAAATCACAGGGTGAGATGTTGGGGTCCCCTCAGAGTGTCCCCTCTAATGCGAGTGATTTATGAAGCCTTAGCTGTTAAGTTCTGAAACCCACAGAAATATTAATTTAGCACTTGAGAACAAAATGCTGATTACTAGAAGGAGGGAAGTGCTCACACCAGGCAAAAGTCCTACCGAAAACACATTCATGCTGATTGCAGAGTCCCACATGTCAAAATTTTGTTGGTGTTAATTGCAAGTCATGGCTGGAGTCACAATTAATCTGCTGAGCTACTTTTCACATGTATTCCCAATCTGTGCACCACTGAGATCAAACTGTTCAGAGCTCTTCATGTGAGCAGTTGTTAACTGACTTAGATTTGTAAACACTTGAAAAATTCTTGCAACTTAAGGAAATCTTATTATGATTGGGGAAAATTCCTATCCTTTCTCCACATGCTAGGTAGTCAGAAAAGCAGGATGTTTTTAATTCCTTCAATTTAAAGGAATGTTTAATGGAGATGTTCTTTGAAATGACAGATGTATTACCTCTTCCTGCCCCAATTTCCATTGGTTGTCAATGGCTGAAGTTACTCTAAACCGGTTTTATATTTAGCAGAAAAATGGACAGCAAACAGAACAAACACAGCCATTTCAGAGCTCAGAGTGTGTTTATTTCTTCCCTCCCCAGCTGCTTCTGTGTTGGTTATCAGACAGAAATGGGGCCGCCGTGTTATGAACCAAGTCCAAACACCAGTAAGCTCTCAGGTGTGTGTATGGGAAAAGAGGAGGAACAGAGCAGAGGAAACACAGTTCTCATTCCTTCTGGGAGGATTTTTCCTTTCCTGAGTGTGGCAGCACCCAGCCTTGGTGCACTCAGGGAGTCTCCCCTCAGCCTGGTCCTCCTGTCCTCCTACTGCCCCTCTCCTTTCCTGACCACGTGGTCATTCACAGGAAAACAGACCAGAAAATTCTTTTGGCACTTCAGTTCAGATCAGTTTCCCGAATACTTTACACTCAAGTGACACAAAGCACAGGTACATCTGACTTCTTCCAGCACCCAGAAGGCCTCCCAGCCCAGGCATGGCCGTGCCTGTGCTCCCACTTGGAGCTCCTTGCCAGAAGAGCTCTCATTCCTTGCATTTTTAAGGGAAGCAATTCCAGCACTTCACAAAAGCAGAACCAATGCTCGGTTGTTTTTCCTTTTCTCTTCTACCAACAGGTGACTTGGAGCTGAATTAAAATGTGACTTGTAATGAAAAATAGCCACTTTTGCTCTGCAGTCTCTAATTACTGGAGTCATTAAGAATGGAAAAGCCGCAGTGTTATTTTCATTTCTCTTTCCCTTGTTGGTAACCCATGCAGCATCCATGGCACTGTCTTTGTGCACACCGAGCTGGGGCTGTAAAACAAAGTCTGTGCACCACACTCCATCCCACGAGGCTGTTTGATCAAAGAGCCCCCTGACACCCTTTAAGATTTTCCCTCCTCTTATTTCTTCTCCTTTTTAATTCCATCTCAGCAATCACCAGAGCTCTGGCTGAATGCAAGGCCCTTCCTCTTCAGAAGCTGATTGTAGCAAGACTTAGGTTCTACCCCTTTCGAAGAAAAATGCCTCTTGACAGCTCTTTGGAAAGCAGGGGGAGTTACGTGCAGGGGTGACACTGGCAGAAAGAGTTGGCTCTCACCGTTCCTTGAAGCTGCATAATGAATGAAATGTTTAACAGAAGAGAGGATGTAGGGCTGGCAAAACCTATTAGTTAAAGGGCTTTTTGAAGCCATCTGTCCACCAGCTTTAGCCACCACTGAATGAAAATTGGTTTTGAAAGCAAAAGGGACAGACACTCCTAATCTTCCAGCTCTTCATCCTGCACTGCCAGCCAGCCAAAGGCACTTGCAGTGCTCGGGGAGGGAATGAGTTCCTCAGCTGAGGGAGGGGTGCTCTGCCCTCTTTCAAATGGTTCTGCTGACAGTACTTGTATCAGTTAACAGTATTTACAAGTGCAGGGTACCAATAAGGACTGAAACAACGAAAGCCAGAAAATCTGCTGTGCCTTATGTGAACTTCAGAGGGCAAATCAACAGAATTTTAGACAAACCAAGGAGAGCTGCAGTCTCTTTTGCAAAAATAAAGCTGTGCTTTAGTGCACCAGTCAGAAGCCCTGATTTTTGACTCCTCTCTTTAATCACAGAACCAAAATTTCTGTGCTAACACTGGCCCTGCTAATGCTCATTTTGGGGGTGCCTGTATTAATGGATCATATTCACCTCTATTTCTGCACAGATTGAAGGACAGAACAATTCCTGTAATGTGGGGGTAATTTGTGGGATTTACTCTTCGTACAGCTTCGACCAAATGAAAAACTTCTAGTTGCTCAGTGCAAAGCTGAGGTTTGCTAAGAGCATACAAGCAGTTTATTCAAAAATTTATGAAATGACACAACAAGAGGATAAACTGCAGATTTTAGAACTCTCTAACATCAGATTTGCAAGTAAAGAGTGGGAAACAAATATGGTTTCACACACAGCAACATGAAGACACAGCAACTCTCTGATGAAGCTCATCCTCCTTGAGACCGACTGCTGATTCAGTACAGGGGCAAGAGAAAAGGAATCTCTGTTGAACCACAAACCCTCCATCACCAAATGTGGGAACATGACGTGTTAATTTATGCAACAGGATCTGAAGAGCAATGCAAAAGGAAAGAAAACCATCCCAGCAAGTGTCTTGGGTCTGCCCTGGCCTACTGGATCCATGCACCTGGCAGATCAGCAAACTAAAGCAAACAAAAGTGGGAAGTAAGTTCATGTTTCTGAAGAAAAGAAAATAAGACAATTTCCCTCACCCCCATTCCAAGTTTGCATTATTCCACTTTCCCAGGGCTATTCCATGTTAGTTGTTACCCTCCTTCACAGCCGTTGTTTAGACAGCTTGAGCAGTGGCTGCAGAAGTGCAGTAGGTATTTATGCAGTTGAAACTGTAGCACACAAGTGCATCTTTGGTCTTAATTTCAGCAGGAAGTGATTAGATGGAGAGGGAGAGAGAGAGAGAGAGAGAGAGAGAGTTAAAACAGATATAAAGTCCAAGGGAAAATAAGTCCTTGAAGGTTTTGTCCCAAAATGTTAAAAAGTGGCATTAGAATATTGTGTTCCCTCAGTGGCACCTCGCTGTTAAGTTGCAGGATTTGCTCTCTGGAGCCCAAACTGTTCCCACAAAACTGCAGCCTGGAGAAGAGAGAGAGGAGCTCCAGCCCTGCTGACAGAACATTTTGCAATCCACATGCCAAGGGCCAATTTGTTAATGACAAAGTGTGTGTGTGAAGTGTGTGTGCGTGAAGTGTGTGTGTGTGTGGCAAGAACAAATAAGGTACATTCGGAAATGTGTGGGCTCTTGGCAATGCCCTGAGACTGTGACTGATTCACATACCTGAGGGACAGCCCTGGGACCCAGGGCCAGCCACCAGCAGGGACCAGCGTAGTCCCTCTCGGGTGGAACAAAGAGGCAAAGCTGGAAGGAGCCCCAAAGAATTCAAAATTAAGACCCTGTGGTGACTGATCCACTTCTGTCACAGGGGCCGGAAAAGCTGAGCTTGGGGCTGTGGCAAACCTGAGCCCAGGCTGGGCTGGAAGAGCAGGACCAGGGAGAAGGACCTGCAGAGGTGGGGTTGTTCAGCGTGGAGGGGAGAAGGTTTAGGGGAGATTTCTTTGCATCATTCCAGGGAGAGCTTAGGAAAAGGAGGAAGAGGGGCCTTTTATACAGTAGATAGTACCAGGACAAGGGGGAAAGGTTTTAAACTGCCAGAGGGTGGGGTTGGATTGGATATTAGGAAGAAATTCTTTCCTTTGAGGGTGGGCAGGCCCTGGCACAGGGTGCCCAGAGCAGCTGTGGCTGCCCCTGGATCCCTGGCAGTGTCTAAGGCCAGGCTGGATGGGGCTTGGAGCACCCTGCGACAGTGGGAGGTGTCCCTGCCCATGGCAGAGGTGGCACTGGATGGGTGTTAAGGTCCCTCCAACCCAGACCATTCTGGGATTCTGGGATTCAACGATCTTTAAAGACCCAGAGGACTGGGCTTAGGGAGGGAGCTGGAGAGGTTCAGCACCCAGGAGCAGCTCACAGACAGCAGTTTGCTATTGCTGTTGCTTCATTTATTATCATCGATCAAAATATTTCTCTGCAAAGCACTTTTTTATTGAAGAGCTCAGTCCTTTGCTGTACTCAGAGTACCAAATAATTACCAGCCTTTTCAAAACAGCACATTGCAGAAGAATAAAGGAAAAAGCTGAAGGTAGAAGGTACCATCTACCAGTTCAACACCAGCCTGAGCAGGTGTGTGTATAGCAGACTGCAATTCACTGCTGGGGAAAAATGGTCACTCTGCCTTTTGTGCTACTTTCTGCCCTTTATTTAATTTAAACAGGGCGGGACAGAACAGATTAAAGTACAATATAATGAAGTACAGAGAATGTGCTTTGTCCAAGTGAAAGTGGCATTTGAATGAACAGTTGTACAAAACAGAACGTGTATTCTTGTTTACGTGAAATCAGTATCCGCAGACTAAAATGACTGAAAAGTATCTACATAGGTCTACTTAAAACTGGAAAGAGAGAGGCAGTTTGAAAAATAACTATTTTATCTGCTAGCAAGCTGATAAGGGAAGCGATGTGACTGAATGTCGCTTTTGTCTGAAAGCACCCGCAGAGATAAGAACCAGAATCTTTGCAGGGATGTGTGGCCAGGCTACATTACCCACTGCACACCACTTAAAAAACCCAGCCCTGACTAAAATGGCAAATTACCGACTTGGCAAATAGAGCACCAGAGCCCCGGCCGGTGCCAGCTGCCGGCCCAGCCCGGCGAGGCACCTGAACAAAAGCGTCTCAGAGCGCCGTAACCGAGGATGCTCAGATGGGTGCGGGGCCTCCCGGAGCGCCAGACACAGACAAAGTCACAGGCAGGCAGCGCAGCGCTTGGCTGGCATGAGGACGTGGGTTCCGGGGGCCATTCCCAGCACAGAAGACAATCACTGGCAGGTAATAAAGGAGGCATTTATGCGATATGTCAGCGGTTAGTGCAGAGCTTAGAAGAAATGAGATCATGTGGCGAGATAGCATTCTGTGCCTTCCCCCGGGGGAAGCAGCAGCGCTGTTATTACTGTGAGCCATTGTTACCGCTACTTCTTTGAAATAAAGCGTTCCACAGCAGCGTCAGCTGATACCTGTGCGAGCGCGGCCGCCCCGGCGCGGAGCTCCGCTTGCGCGGTGCCACCGGGGGACGGGGGACCGGGCTGCCACCCTCCTGCAGCCCCGGGACTGCCGCCATCCCCCCGTCCTGCTCTGTCTGAGCCATCCCCGGGTCCTGCTCTGTCCCGGGACATCCCCGGGTCCTGCTCTGTCCTGAGCCATCCCCGGGTCCTGCTCTGTCCCGGGACATCCCCGGGTCCTGCTCTGTCCCGGGACATCCCCAGGTCCTGCTCTGCCCTGAGCCATCCCCAGGTCCTGCTCTGTCCCGGGACATCCCCAGGTCCTGCTCTGTCCTGAGCCAGTGCCATCCCCCGGTCCTGCTCTGTCCCAGACCAGGCACTGTGCAGTCACATTTCCATTCCCTCATTTTCCTGAACTTTGCAGTTGGGTGAGAGATGAGCAAAGAACATTATGGTCCAACAGCCACTGGCTTTAACTCATTACTCTCTGGAGAACGATTATTGCGTGTAGAGAAGGTTTCATTTAGTAAGAGATCCTCCAGCTGACAACCTGCACAGTGGCCCCAAAGCAAACTAAAGTGCACTAAAGCACCTATTCCCATCAGCTATATGCTGTGAAATATTTCACACCATAAACTCCACAGAATAAACCAACAGCCTTTCATGTGTATCAGAACCAGCCCCATTTCTCTAATCACACGTGGTCAGTTTAAAACCTCACCATCGGGTGTTAGTGCCCAGAAGGAGCGAATTGAATAGCTGGAGACTTGTTTATGCCTCATTTATGATTAACAGTGTCAGTGTCCTTAGTCAGCTGCCTACCAACTGAGTTCCAGCTGGCATTTTATTTCAGACCTCAAAGAGGTCACAGAAGAGGACCAGGTGCTGCTCGTGCATGGAACATGTTCCCAAATCAAGGGCTGGCAGGTGCACAGGGGACTACTGAGGAAACAGGCAGGCTGTGGCTGGAAATAAGCAGTGATGCTGGGCCAGGAAAAGGAGTTTTGGTGACCACTTCAGTTCCTTCATGACTAGCTTGAAACGGAAGCACTGGAGGAAGCTGTGGGAGCACTTCGCAGCAAGAGGAAGCCAAAGGTGCTGACAGAGAAAAATACTCCATCTCCACTCTAGAGCAGAGTTTCCACCAATGACTTCAAAAACTTCCAGGACCCCCATGTAAGCAGAGAAAATGATACCACAAGACTGTTTGTATTGAAAAGCAACACATTCCAGCACACAGGAACCTCACATCTGAGTTTACTGAAACCCCTGCACTTCCCTGCAGGCAGCTCATAAAATGAAGAGAGCAAATGGGATTTTATTTCTAGCTTGTACTTAGCAACATAATTACCATGCAGGCTTGGGCAGGAGAGCCAGGCTTTGCCTGCATTCGCATGGGGACAGCAGGTGGGAAGAGCTAAAATACACCTCAGTCCTGAGAGTTAATTTCTTTGTTGGCAGCACTGTAGAGGTGCTTCAAGATGCCCTAGTCCTTCAAGTCCTCCAACCCACCCATTTTCCACTTCTGGATTTTTTGTTAAAACAGAAGTGAATGACAGTCTTTTCTAATGGGACCTAATGACAGTCTTCTTCCACACTCAGAAGATTTATTTCTGGGACATGGATTTCTAGATACACAGGGGATTTCACGAAGAGAGTATTTCAGCCTCTAAACAAAAATTAATTTTGCCCAGATTTTGCCAAGATAATTGCTCCTGGTATTCCAGTAGGAGTTTTAGATCCCATCACTTGTCCTTATGAATACAATGACGACCTATAGGTAGGACTAGCAATTTGAAAAATGATGTGTTTATCTATACTAGATTGTGACTCTGTAGATAGTGGCTACTTTTCCCCCTTTGATAATATTAGATCAAGGAAATCTAAAACACAACCCCTAGAAAAAATAACCAAAAAACCCCCAAAAGATTATGACCTCTAATTAAATGGAATTTTGTTGTTGTTGTTGTTGATACAACACATACAGATACTTCTCTTATCTGATCTACCTCAAATCTCAAGTTTCATTGGACATGACTTCTGTTATCCTGCTTTTGGCCCAAACCCACAGCCTTACCTACCAGGAATCAAATAAAGACCTTTTAGAATAGCAGCTCTGGCACTACCCAAAGAGTTAGTCCCTCAAGGCTGATTGCCATAAATGATGAGATTTGTCAGAAATTCCCTCTGCATCCCTAGAATTCTGTAAGTCCCTGTTGCTGGAAAACTGTTGAATAATGAATTAGAAGGATTTTCTTTTTTCATTTGCTGCAATCTAGATTTGGTGGGTTCTAAGTAATTTTTAAAAAACTAGTGGTTGAAAAATTACCATGAAGCCCACTCATTACTTCATGAAACAGATTTCAAACATTCTTTTTCAAGATATTATCCTATCAAACATTAAAAACTGCAGCCTTAAAGAGGGTGGGAAGCCTAATATGGCCCTCCACACAGAAGACTCCTCCTAGTCTCCTGCACCAGGGTATGTGACCTTGATTTTCATTACGTTTTCAGCCTGGGACAGATAACTCACTTTGTGGTTAATTATCCTGCACGGGGTCCATGGCAGTGGTTGGAGTGTAGAGCTCTTGTGGGCACAGCTAGATCCATTAGAGCTTCACCGAGGACAAAAGCAGACCCAAGCTGAAGAATTTTCCAGCTCACTCCACATAATTACTGCCAGCCTGAGACAGGCAGGTATGGCAGGAGGAAGAAAAAGGGGTTTTTTCCTTCCCTGCAAAAGTGCCTGGTTATAAATGGATGGCAGTGCTAAGGTGAGGACAACCTGAAATTCCTGTATAAGGAGACAGGGTTCTGTAGGTTCCCAGCCTTCAATTTCTCCTTCATGTTTGTGACTTAATATATACCTGAGCAAACCTGCAAGTAATTAGTTTAAGCAGGGATTGCTTTTGGAAGAGGTGGAAAGTTAAGGATGTATGGTGTCATAAAGGCAATGAGCAAATCATAGGGAAAGTGGTCAGAAGATGCAAAGAATACAATGGAAAGAGCTGAAAGGTATTTTGGAAGCAGCAATTGCAACACTGCAGACAAGTCTTGGCACAGAACTCATAACTAATTAGAGAGAATCCTAATTGCATTTCAAACATGTTGAAAACACCCTTGCAGTTTCACATACATATGGAGTGAGGCTGAAGTGCAATTCCCCGCAGAGAAGAGCCAACCTCTGCAGGGTGGCAGGGTCCTCTGGCAAACACCTGAGCAGAGCTCACCTGGGCAAACCAAAATACATATTCCCTTAAAATAAATGGAAAAAAATAACCTTTTCAAAGTGAAATCTTTGCCAGCCACTACATAATCTGCAGGTTCTCTTTAGAGAAAAGAGGCAGAATCTGATGGGTATTTATTTTCAAGCAGATGTGGTCACTAAAGCCAGCTTGGGTAGCTGCCACCCTTTCAGTTCAACAGCAGAATTCTTGAATTTAATTTTGGGTTTTGGTAGCAGCACTGTTCACCAAGATCTGCAATCTCAGCAAGTGGGGGTGGGAGGGAGGAGAGAAAGGACTGAAAATTGGATAATCCCGTCATTTTCCCACACCAAGTGCTGAGCTGTCAGGGGGAGACTGCACTTTTTGGTCCTTACCCTCCTGCCTCCTTGCCTGTGCTGGCACTGTGAGCGAGGAACAGCTCCACTCTCTGTTACAAACATCCCCAAAATCATGTTTCTGTCGGTGAGAATGAGGTAAGTACAATTACCTGGCTGCTATTTGTACCAGAACAGTATTTTAACTTCTGTGTAAAACATTTCATGCAATGAGCTGAAGTTTTGCGGGTCCTGGACAGATGAAATGTAGTATTTTCCAGCAGGACAGACGGTTTGGGAGTTCTGGGAGAGGCTGTTTCTGCTGCTGCAGTAGGACCCTGACAGTGGGAGCTGCTTTGCCAGTTCTATGGGACAGCAGAGCCAGCCAAGCAGCTCCCTGGTCCCACCAAGTCCAGTTTGTTGTCTCTTAGGAGATCAAATCCCTTCTTTTCCATGTACCTCACTCTGCAGCCTCAAGAAGGATTCGTCCAACACTGTCCTGCAAATACTTTGAATATTCAGTTTGCAGTGGATTTATCAAAGGCTGAGATAAAGCTTTTCAGTATTTTGGTACTTGTTCAGTTTCATTTGGAATTTACTTGAAGTATTAAAAAGAAATTAGTACAAACATGACCTGTGCCTATATAAATATTTGCCCATATTTGGTAAATGTTTATGTATGTAATTCTGAAAAGTACCTCTTACTATGGCAATTTCCAGCTTTTAAAAAGGAAAAAAAGAATCTTTCCTCCTGCTTTATTCCCACTGTTACAGGAAATTACTGGTTAAGCAAACTTTTAAAAAAGGCTTAACAAAGCACGTTTTGCAAGTTCGTTTAGTTTTGAATGAACTTGACAAATTTCGAAAGCAAACATCACTCGAGGTTGTCTAATTTAAGGGGACCAGGGAAAACCTCCTTTGGTATTTGAATTTTAAAGATTGGCCAAAGTCTTATGTCAGCTGCCTTGTTCTGCAGCCTGTCTTTGAATCCTCTTAGGAAAGTCAGGGATACCCTCAAACAATAGAATTAAAATCTGTCTTTAGGACTGGCAAACCATTCAGAGCTGTCTGGCTACTTAGCATAGACTGTGCTAGGCCTCAAGAAGAGAATAGGCCCCTAAAGAAGCAATAATTTTCAGATTGTTGTGTACAATGCAGTGATAAAGCTCCCTGTCACATTTTTCTTCCCAGTTACTGAAGTTCCCATTCAGACGAATTGTCACAGCTTCTTCAATCCAAACAAGCACCCTTCCGGCCTTGTTTGCATTAAAATGTGATAAAACTAAAGGTGACTTTAGCACAGCTGTGCAGAAAAGTGGATTAGGTCAAAGTGACAGCGTTTGTTAGGCCTTGCCACAAAGTTGGTTCAAGATTTGTCTAGAGCCCTAATGTGGGAGAAGCAGGAGCTTCTCAAACCCAGACATTCGTAATAAGGCCACAAACAAAAAATAGTGTTTCTTTCATGCCCACGGAGGTTCCCGATGGCACCAGGCCACCCTGCTGACCTGTTGTCACAGGAGGATTTGGGCCGGCCCCACAGAAGCCAGGCTCTGCCCCTGCCCCTCGCTCCCGGTGCCGGTGGTACCGGGCCCGAGCTGCCCGGGCCTGGGGCTGCCCGGGCCTGGGGCCTGGAGCTGCCTGAGCCTGGGGGTGCCCAGGCCTGGGGCTGCCCGGGCCTGGGGCTGCCTTAGTCTGGGGCTGCCCGGGCCTGGAGCTGCCCAGGATCCTGGCACGGACACCAGAGCTCCGGGGCCACCTCAGCCGAGCACTGCACCCCGAACCCGCTGCGGGGAGCAGGAAGGCAGAGCTGCCTTAGCCGAGCACTGCACCCCGAACCCGCTGCGGGGAGCAAGAAGGCAGAGCTGCCTTAGCCGAGCACTGCACCCCAAACCTGCTGTGGGGAGCAGGAAGGCAGAGCTGCCTTAGCCGAGCACTGCACCCCGAACCCGCTGCGGGGAGCAGGAAGGCAGAGCTGCCTTAGCCGAGCACTGCACCCCGAACCCGCTGCGGGGAGCAGGAAGGCAGAGCTGCCTTAGCCGAGCACTGCACCCCGAACCCGCTGCGGGGAGCAGGAAGGCAGAGCTGCCTTAGCCGAGCACTGCACCCCGAACCCGCTGCGGGGAGCAGGAAGGCAGAGCTGCCTTAGCCGAGCACTGCACCCCGAACCCGCTGCGGGGAGCAGGAAGGCAGAGCTGCCTTAGCCGAGCACTGCACCCCGAACCCGCTGCGGGGAGCAAGAAGGCAGAGCTGCCTTAGCCGAGCACTGCACCCCAAACCCGCTGTGGGGAGCAGGAAGGCAGCGCTGCTCTTCGCAGTGCACGGCGGCCATCGGCCCTTCAGCCAGCAGCGCGCCTGTCGCCGCACCGTCCCTTAAACTCCTCTTTCCATTTTATTTTACTGTTAAAGGAAAACCCCACCAAGGCAAAAAACCCTGGGAAATCGTACCCTTTGCATGCCACCTGCTGGCAATTTTTTGTATTTGTCTAAAATGGGGGCAGAGCATCATTTTCTCCAGGACAAAAACCCACTTCTTCTGGCAGGCTGGCAGAATAATCACTGCTAGTTCCACCTGAGCACTTTGGGTTATCTGTGTGCAACCAGGAAGAGACCATCAAAACCCACCTTCTCCCCTCCACACTGCTATTTAGATCTTCAGCTCATTTATAGTTTCTAACCCAGAAGACAGAGATCTGCCATTAACCTCTACAGCGCACAAAAATTCTGCAGAAATGCGCAAGACTATTTTATAAAAACAGCATTTGTACCTCAGGTTCTCCCTGGTGTACTTTTGCTGGTCAAAGGTGATAGAAAGCTTCCACATTTATGGACTAATTTCCAACCCAAATATTATAGATAGCTGTCATAATTTCTGTGCCCTGTGCTGGTGGAGACGTGGCCCTTCAGCAGTGGTGTCTGTGCCACGGGATGCTGCTACATCTCGTGGGACCAGCAACGACCACTGGGTGAAGGAGCTCTGGGAGGCTGAACTGAAGAAAAAATAATAGGGAACACTTTAAAGAATTTTTGGATAAGTTATAAAAGTAAGAAGTGTCTGAAAGAGAAATCTCTGTATCGGGTATTTCTTATAAAAATAAGAAAACATTAATTTTATGCCGTTATTGGAGCTTATTAAAGGTATTGTTCTGCTCCTTTGATGTACATCACTCATGATACAGTCCCAGTGAAGGCCAAGCAGAGGAAGCACATTCCTATTTTCACATGTCTAACCCAAGTTAGCTGTACACAGCTATCCTCAAAGGTTTCTCCACCTGTTAAGGGCTGGAACTGAATGTATCCTACCAACCAAACCCAAAGCCAGACACAGCAGCACCGCCAGGGAGCTGCAGCCCCTGAGAGCTGAGTGCCAGGAAAGGTCAGGATTTGGGGGAGATACTCTGGTTTTTGGAAATGATGAGGCCAGGCAACTGTCAAAGACAGTATTTAATATAAGCTTAGACAATCTACTGCACCTGCAAAACAATGAGTGTGCCCTGTCTCTGCAGAACAAGACAACAGTGCTGAGAAAGCCCAGGAAAGCCCTGTCTGGCAGAGCTGGAGATCAACAGTGCAGCCCCACTGTGGGTCTGATTTTAGCCTGCGAGCTGCTGAGAGCAGCAGCAAGCCCTGTAAGACAGAGAAGCTTCCCCAAAACATAGTCTGAGAATCCGGTGTAGCAGTTAACACGTTTGCCTCACACACAAAAGGTCCCTGGCCCTGAGACCAGGCAAAACCCCACAACCACTTCCTTCCAGCTTCCCAGACTGTTTTGGGGAAGCTTCTCTGTCGTACAGGGCTTGCTGCTGCTCTCAGCAGCTCGCAGGCTAAAATCAGACCCACACCACACCCCACAGCACAGGGCAGGGCAAACAAAATCCACTCCTGGGTTACGACAGGGCTGCACAAGCCTTTCTGGAGAACAGGCAGACCTACCTAAAAGATAGGTCTGTCTGGGGCGGGGCTGACATTTTTGGAAAGAGTTCAGGAATTCTAAAGGATAGAACCTCAAAACAGAGGGCAAAAACCTGACTTTGGCAATTAATATACCCTGGAAGCACGAGTGCCTGAAGCCCAGCCAGACATGGAGCCAGCTGACATTTGAAGAGCTCTGGAGCTTGGCAGATGCTCTCTCCCGGAGCTCGCTGCATCCAGCACTGATCCAAAGGTGTCATCCCAACACCTCCCTCTGGAGGTGGCCTGCAAGGCCAGCTGGGCAACAAGGACAGAAAGGTGGGACAGATTTTAATGACAACATTGTCCACAGTGTGATATGTAAATGAATTTCCCATGGAAATTAACCCCAGAACTTTCAGTTAGGTATTTTTTCCCCCAATTATTACTGGGGCACTGTACAGCTAATCTTGCAATTTTCTCTAAATAAAGCCTTATTTGCTACAATGAAGATTCCCTCTACAGGGAATTTTTGATGTCTCAGACTTCAGGATCCTCCTTGTTTATTGTTAATATCCTCCTGTGATATTATTCCTCACAGAAGATCCATTACTCCCTTTTCATCTTTTCAAATGTATTGATGGCTTGAGTTTGAGGTCATGCTACATTGCTATTAATTAACCTCAGCCCACTCGTGCCTTTGCAAGCACTAACTAGGCAATCCAGAAGTGCAAATGTTTATAAGAAATCCCAGACTGGGTTGGGTTGAAGGGACCTTAAATCTCATCCAGTGCCTCTGCTGCCCCACGGGCAGGGACACCTCCCACTGTCCCAGGCTGCTCCAAGCCCCGTCCAACCTGGCCCTGGACACTTCCAGGGATGGAGAGTCCTTCTAGAATCTACTGTGAATGAAAGCAAGGGAGGGAACAGAAAATGAATGAGTAATATATCCATGTGGAATCAGATCTAGAAATTATGACAAGGATTCAGTTTTACTGTGGAAATATCACAGTGTTATTACATTGCTAGTTAGCCTAGCCAGGTAGAGGGCCGAGGTGTTAACACTACTGACTGACTTTAATAATTGGTACTAGGATGGAGTTTCTGCAATTTATAACCTGACTCTTCACACTTACACTGGTTAATTGAAGTGCAAACTCTGCAAGCCTATAGGCATGATATAAGTCCCTTAAACTGAGCCTCACTCCTAAGACTAACCTTTAATATTCTATTGATTAAAAATAATTTCTTTCGATGCCACTGCACACACCCCATACTCTGAGCACTGCAAGCACTGTAATGACACTCCCAAGTATTTTTATCCCTTGGTTTCTTAATAATTGTGACCTTTATTATTCTTGTTGGAGGGATTTTCACCTTGCTACAGCCACATTCTCCAGAGCCAGAGAATGAAGTGATTGTGCCTGTGCCTCCTGCCTGTTGCTGCACGCCCCCAGGTCAGCAGTACACTCTAACTCTAATCACGCCAAGATGACGTGAGCTTCAATTTTTCCCAACCTGAAGGCAAATGCCTTCTTCATCACCAGAGTGTACTTTCGTTTCAAGGCACACAGAGTTAAACCTCCAGGCTTTGGATTCAAAGTAAATGCATTAAACACATGAGAAACAATTTGGTGCAGCAGTTAGAGGATACACACTGTTTAACTTGCAATCAGGGCTTCTCCTTCTGCTTTTTCCCAGGGAAAGAAAGAAATGCCACACACTTTCAGAGATATGATAAATGAGACCAGTTTGGCTTTCTGCTTCTTTCTTCTTGCTTACAGTCAAGTGAGGCAACACTTCACCCTAGAATAAACATGGAAATATTTTGCATGCAATTTACTTAAACCTTTCCTTAAGTTGGAAGCTAACACTTCAAAATATCTTTAGGGTTAATGATTCAAGAACCTAACGTATCCTGACTACTAGATACAACTTTCTGTGGTTCTTTTCATGTACCCACTTCCCTTGAACCAAATACATGTGAAAACCCAAAGCCCAGAGAGAGAGATTTTGTTGCTCCCCTTCCTGGCCCGTGTGCACTCTGACAGAGCTGTGTTTAGGTAGCAGATATCACAGATATCACAGGATCATGATTAGTTTTAAAGCTCTCAATTCATGCAGTGATTTCTTTATATGATCTTTTCCCTTCTCCCTTCTGCATCCCCAACAAAATCCCTGGGCTGGAGGCTGTGGGATGAATTGACAAATGACACTGTCTGTTAATAGAGTGGGGAAGAATTTGGGCAGCTGCCCAGGGGGAAAGAGGCCCAGCCCCAGAACACGTCCCTCCTCTCTGGTGGGCCCCAGTGGGTTTTCCAGGGAGTCTGCAAAGACAGCTCCATGTCCAGGATGGTGCACAGGAGACCTGTGAAGTTCAGGTCACCCATCTCCTCTCTGTCCAACACTCCAGCCCTGTAGAGCTCTCCAGGGCTCTGCTGCTGCCTCACATAGTTGCTAAATCAGAACCAACACACTCCAGTGCTGCCCAGGCACATCTCTGGGAGGGCTGGTATGTGGAGAGCAGCCCTGCTGGCTCTGGCATGCTGCAGGGAGCACAGGGAGAGCAAACTCTGGTGTTCCACAGAGCCAGGGCTGGGAGCACAACCAGCCACTCACTCAGGGCCCCACTGAGCAGCCACGGCAGGCACAGGGAGCTCTGCTCTGCCTCTCACAGCATCCTTCTTGTTCAGCATTCCAAGAATGACACTCAGTGATATTCCTAGGCCTCCATTTCCATAAATAAGAATAATTTATGTTACTGTTGTTAAAGAATGTTAAAGTCAATGAAATCGAAACAAGTGCTGAGAAACTTCCCCAGCTCTGAATGTTGATTTGTGTGTAAATACAGGCACAAACAGGTATAAACACACTGCAATATCCATCCTGGAGTAACAACTTCACAAACAACAGCCCCAGAGCCTCCCTGCCTGCTGACATTAATGAGCAATCACAGCCACAGAAACATCACCTCCATGGAAAGCTTTAGAGTGACTTCTTATCACTTCCAACAAAACCCAAAGCACCCTGAACTTCCCAGAACACTTTCAGAAGTGACCACAGCTGACCCACGACTCTGATTCAGGCACTCAAGCTGATAACAGAGTTCTATTCTCATTCCCTTCGCTGCTTTCCCCAAGGACTGTTCAGAGGTGTTTCAGAGCTCAGTCAGATCCTTCAAATGTCCACCACCATTTTTCCATCCTGCAGTGCCTCTCAGATTTTGTGGGAATGTAAATGATTGGTGGGGAGATCAAATCTGGAGAGTGACGCCTGTTCTAGAATTTCAGTGCAGACATTGTGGCAGTAAACTAAGACATTGTCAGAGCCCGAGTGGGATACATAAAAAATTGGAGCAATCTCTTAATTCCTGCCCTGATGTTGTGAAGAAATCCCATGGGTATGGAGCATCTTTCTCTTGGTTTAATTTCCATTTCAAATTACAAAGGCTTTTTCTGTGCTCATTATAGTGAGCGTGGCATATTGATTCCATCCCTGATCAGAGATTTGCATAACCTGCATTAATAGTAGTTGGGTTCATGTTGCTTTCTTCATCTTAAAATCTAGAATTGATCAGAGAGAATCACTATTATGAGCCTTAGTAAAACATTCTCCCCCCTTTTCACATTGAATTTTACATTGTGTTATACAGTGAAGGGAAAGAACCTTAAAGGAAACCAGGGGTACATTCAATTTTCTGTATAAGGAGGTCACCCTATCTTTATTATTTTTAACCTTCCTCCAGGTTTGAAGATGTAAGAGCATCAAAGTTTGTATCTAAATGGATTTGAAAGTGATCACTGCAAAGCCAAGCAGCTGAAACCTGCTCAGTATTGGTGAGCAAACGCCAAAATAATTGTTAATAATTGCATAATAATTAAATAAAGAGAATATTATTTAAGATCACTTGATAAAAAATCAATTGGAAATTAAGATAAAAGATGCCAACATTTTTAACAGCTTTCCTGTGCACATATATTATTACAACTTTAACCATAAAGAAATATACATAAGAACCCAACAAGCCAAACCCAAACACCAAAATATTTTTTTTGTTTAGTCCATTTCATTGCTTATCTTTATTTAACAAAGTCTTCTGCATTTTTGAGAATTTGATTGCTTAGTGTGTGGCTTTGCTAGAGCCCATCAGAGAAAGTAAAGTGTGTGTTTTCTAACACAACATTGTCCAGCCTAGAAGATGTTTACACCAAAATTTTCCTTCCCTTTCACTTCCAAAAACCTCTTCCTCCAAGCTCAGACCTACTGGAATGTCTCAATTTAAGGTTTTCTCATGGGCAGAAATATTGAATTCTCCCCAGACAAGACTGAGACATTTGCATGAATCTCAGAATCATAGCATGTCCTGAGCTGGAAGGAACACACAGGTATGGAAATATAGTAGGAAGAAAAAAAACTGGAATAAATCCTTGAATCACCCTAAAACGGCACAGTTATTTCCACCTTTGAGAATTTCTTTGGTCAAATGTTGACCAGGAGCACAGTCCTGGGATAATGGCTGTGCTGTTCACTGAGGGCTATTCCTTGTCACCTCCACAGGGAACTCTCATCCAAAGAGCTCACAGCATGTCCTGAGTCACTTGTTTAACTTCACCCTTCCACGGTTTGAAATTAGTAAATAGGCTGGTGAACTTTTTCTTTTTTCTTCTTTCAAAGAATCCCCCAGGCTCAGTTTTTCTCACCTGCTGGCAGATAGGAAGGTGAGCTGAACCCCTTCTCTTTGCACAGCCTGCTCACCTTCCCTCCTGCACACAGGGGAAAACTTTTCTATGACAAACAGGTACAGAAAATTACAAGGATTTCTACAAAAATAAAAGCCAGTTGTTGGTATTTTGTGTATTTGCAGGAGCTCACATGACAATCTGCTGGGACAGAGCTTGGCCCGCTGGTTACTGACACCCTGAGTGAGGCATTTTGTCATTCTTTGGGCCTAATATAAAGTGACATCTACATTGTTCCTGTCACAGTTTGCTTGCTTATCACTACTGTCACTACTACATGGCAGAGATTTTACTCTCCAGTGATGATTTAGAGCAGAAAGCAAAGTTGTTGGCAATAGGGTTTCAAGAATTCCCTTTCAAAACACTGCTGAGACAGAGCTGGTCAGATGCTGGAACACAATCCAAGTGCACCCAAATGCAATCATTTATTTCTGTCTTATTTTGTTCTGCAGACACAGCCCACCATTACACCTTTCCAGCACGGGGGGTTCAGCTTTCAAAGGCTTGATGGGATTTAGCCCCAGTTTCCATTAGCACTCCTGACCCACCCAGCACCACTTTGGGAGTTACCCGGGGCAGTTTTCCTCTCTGGCCGCACAGGGGTTTGCACCCCCAGCTCCCCCCAAGGTGAGGAAGAATTAACTTTGTCTCTTTTCTGTTCCCTGATCAGAGAATAGCTTTTGTAACTTCTGACTGATAATCTTCTAAGTCCCAAACTTAGGTGGCTGTTTTGCTTTAGGGAAAGGAGGATCAACAGGCTCAAGGTTTTCCAGCCTTAATATCCCTGTTGTTAATGCTAAAGAGCACGGTACACATATTTTCAATCTTGCTGAGTTAAAGCTTCATTTAATTAACTATATGTACATACACACAAACCAATTCTGTTTTACAGTCCTCAGCCAAAGCTGCATGTCAATCTAAAAATTAAATAATAGAAAACAGACATTTAGCTTCGTTTATATAACCTGACAGTGCTCCTATCCTTCCTCTGCTTCACCTAGTGTCATCTTTCAGTGTTCCTCTCTAATTTTATTTGGAACAAAATAAAAAGATTAAGATAAAATAATTCCCAAAAGATAATTGCAAAATGATTTATGTGCAGGTGTTAAATTATTTCTGGCATTGATGTTCCATAGAGTGCAACGTTACAACATTATGGTATTCAAAAGAGCATCTACGTTTGATAATCCTGCTAATCATCAAAAGACACTGGATCTGAATCCCGAAGGCAATGTTACATTTTGATTAAATTTTATCATCCGTGATTCTGTTTACGGTTCACTAAGGTATGAATTTCTTTCACATTCCATTGGGTTTACAGCTTATTGTGTTTGACTTGGAACACAGTCAGCTGGAGCTTTCTCTGAGCCACCAGCTCTCCAGCTACTGCTTTTGCACACTTCAGGCACGCCGAGCGACCCTGGGCAGGAACAATTCCACTCCTTTCCAGCACTCCCTGCTCCTGAGCTCCATCACCACAGTGATTAAAGCTGAGCCCCCAGCACAGGCTGGGTCCCCTGAGCCCCCCAGAGCTGGCTCTCTGCAGGCTCCCCAAGACCCAGCCCAGGCAGCAGAACACATTTCCAACCCCAAGTTGCCAAATAGCAGAACAACTTGTAGGGCAGGCTGTTAGCACAGATTAGTATTGTGTACACTGCTGCAAGTGGTGTAGTAATGCCTGAGAGAGCTTGTTGTAATTAAACTCTACTCCTTCGGAATCTTAATCCCGAGGCTTTCTGATTTGTAATTTCAACTTCACGGCCACACAGCCAATTTTCTGTTCTTCAGATACAGCCCCGGGCTGTGGGATCTTTCCACACCAGGGTGCACACGACAGCAGCTCCACTTTCAAACCATGTGCCTGGCTGGAAGAGCCACGGCTCCTGGAGAGCAGCTCCGTGCCTTCTTCACACTCGTTCCACCCCAAAGCACTGCAGTGTCACAGCTTTGCCCCCTCCTTCCCTTCCAGGCTGCACTCAGCTGGATCTCCCAGAGTGGATCTTATTGCATCCCTGCTGCCTCTACACAGAGCTGAGAACACACCTGGCAGCTCTGGACAGGACACTCCAATGTGGCTCTTCCCAGCCAGCCGGGAGGGTTTGGGAGGCCGAGGGAGGGCCATGGCTGCTTTGGGAGCTGAGGGAGCACACCCAGGTGCACAGGCTGGGAGAGTACAGCTCACACGGACAATCGGCCTCTTACTGCAGCAATTCCTGCAAGCAGCACCACGTGAGAAAACCACCCCAGACCCCTCCTTGCCCTGCAGGGATTCTACCACCATTTGTGATGATAATAATAATAATAATAATAATAATAATAATAATAATAATAATGACAATGGCAATGGCAATAATAACAATAATAATACAACTCCAAGAACTCCTCCAGACGACTGAGCTGGCTGCCAGCTGCGGCTGCCAGGCTGCTGTCCCTGTGTCTGACAGAAGTTGCACCACTGTCCCACCATGGCCCTGATTTTGACTATTTCAAGTGTATTTGTGCCATGGCAAGTAACCAGAGCGGCCCTGGCAATTGAGACCTTGGTGCCAGAGCTTATTTTTGATGTATCAGAAGGCAGCAACAAAGCCTCTGGCTGGGAGAAGGTGAGAGGAAAACAGGAAGATGGATGGTTCTTTCTATTTTTCAGTTTACACATTTCTCACATTTAGAGGAATAGTTTCAAGCTGCTTTTTGATACATTATAACATCTTGCATCAAACAATTAAAGAACAAAAAGAAAGGAAAATGCTTAGAGAACAAAGATAAATGCCTTTAGCACTACAGGTTAAAAAAAATGAAAATAGGGCTATGAACGTTAACTTTATTTTCAACATTCCTCACATTTTTTTTGGTGATAAATGACTTCACATGTAGTTGCCTTCAGGCTTATATCCACAACTTCATTTTTCATGTTATTCTAAATAAAATTTAAGGTGGACTCTAGAGCAGGCTTTGCTAAAACCCAACTGGTGCATGCCCACAACCCCCATTTGGTTCACACAGGGTAGAAAAACACTGAGAAACAATCATGAAACACTTGTAGCAAACAAAGCTGGGATTTTCGTCTTGCCTACAAGTGCATTGTTGCAGGATTGCCCTTTCCTGCTGGGTTCAAACTGCAGGGACACACATGGCAAAGGTGAATGGTAACTGCCATCAGCCTACTGAGGGAGCACCAGAATTTGTGAAGTAGCGTGGACTCTTTCCTGCACACAAATAAATAATGATTTCTTGTCATGAATGGATGGCTTTAGTTACAAGAACAAGGCAGAGGGAATGGTAAGAAATCCTCATATTTCATCGCAAGTAATGAAAAATACCAACTTGTAACTTTCTACCAGTCAATCAATGGGGGCACACTGCCAAGCAGTGTGGGGGACGTGGCATTCGCCTTTGTTTTATGAATTTACTCAGCTCCACTTAATTGTTTCAGAGGTTTGGGTTGAAATTCAAACAAACATTTCTTTATTTATTTTCTTTTTCTGTGTAAACAAAGAGTTTGGCATCAACAGGACTTCCTAGCTGACTCCTGAGCACCTGCAGCACCCCAGCACTGAGTGTTTCACGTGTAGTTACCCTGTTTAGGGTTGGATTTGGGTGGTGGCAGAGGACCTAGGGTATGTTCACCTTGAAGAACCTTTAAGAAATCTTGGGGCACAAGGGCAGTAGGAGGCTCCTTATCTTTCCCCTCTGTGGGAGGGCTGAAGATTCTACAGAATCCCGGGACCATTAATGCTGGAAAAGAACTCCAAGTCCATCCTGTGCCTGACCCCACCTGGTTGCCCAGCCCAGGGCACTGAGTGACATGTCCAGAGACTCGACCACTGCCCGGTCCAATGCCCTGACAATCCTTTCCATGAAGAAATTCCTCCTGATGTCCAACCTAAACTTCCCCTTGTACAGTTTAAGGCCATTTCCTCTCATCTTGTCACTGGAGCAGAGCCCAGCCCCTCTTGCCTGCACCCTCCTGCCAGGGAGTTGGAGAGAGTGAGAAGATCCCCCCCGAGCCTCCTTTTCTCTGGATTAAACAAGCCCAACTCCCTCAGCTGCCCCTCACAGGACTGACTCTCCAGACCCTTCACCAGCTTCACTTCTCTTCTGGTACTGGAACCCCAATGGCAGCTTCTGATTCCATGGGACTGTTGGTTCCTCCAAAATGTGCATACTTTGTGACCCAGCCCTGCCTCACAAAGAGTTAATGCCCACTGCATTAGTTCTCTATCTGAAAAGCTGCCATTTTCCTCCTCTTTTTGTCCCAAGAAACTTTCAGTGAATATGAACAGTTTACAGGACAAATAACTCAGCTGGGCATGCAGTGTCTGGTTCAGCTGGGATTTGCTCTTCCTCCTGCCATCCCCTGCACATTTGATGCAGGTGCTCCATTATACAGGGAGTCACAGAATCATGGAATGGTTGGAGTTGGAAGAGACCTTAAAGCTCTTCTCATTCCCACCCCTGCCATGGCAGGGACACCTTCCACTGTCCCAGGCTGCTCCAAGCCCCGTCCAACCTGACCCTGGACACTTCCAGAGATGGGGAAAGCACAACCTCTGTGGGGAACATTGATACCAGCTCAGTTCCTGTTTGTCCATCAGATGTGAAAACAGATTAAAAACACCTTCCTCCAGTGGGGCATTAAAAAGGGTTTCCCCAGGACTCCAAGATTATAGCTTGTCCTATGGGTTTTTAAAGATTTCTTTTTCGTGTTACAATTAACCAAACCTTAGGATGGTTTGTCAGAAGAGAATTTTGCCACAGCATGTTTAATTTGGAGCACTGTAGTCCCAGGGCTTAAAAGCTGAAGGAAAAGATGACAGAAACTCTTGACTGGGTTCTTACCAAACACCTTCCCTACAAACACCTTGGCATTATTTCCTGCATGTAATATGGCTTTTATATCAAAACAGGGAAAAACACCAAAAGGCAGTGCAGAGCAAACAGTGACCAGAAGCGAAGAGACAGTTCAAGCTGCACTTGAATGAGCTGTAATCAATTTATTCTTTCTTCATGCTCAGCTGGATCTTTCAGCCCCCATTGATGCTCTCTGCATTGCCAGATGCTACTCCCAGAATTTCACTGTCAGGATGTAAGGAGACACAGTCAGTGCAAGACCCTTCACGTCAAGAAGAACCACTCCAGTTAACCTTCTAACTGTAATCCCGAGGTTAGAGGGCAAAATGGGCTCATTTTCAGGTGAGTTAAAAGTGTGGATGTACCCAGAAGAGTAACAATCAGAAAGCCATGAGTGGAACTGAGCTCTCCAGGATTCTAACTGTTTGAGCAGTTTTGTCAGGAGGCAAAAATTCTGTAGGGAAGTGAACAGACCTGAAAGTGCAGCATCTTGGAGTGAGCCACTTCCCTGCTGGGAGAAACAAAGTCTGAATTGTGAAGCAAGATGGCAAAGTCTTCTCTGTGCAGGCTGCAGGGGTGGGAGCTACTGCTGACAGTGGCTGAGCAAGTGTAGATTGGTATCTTGGTAGTAATGGAAGGAACTGCATTCAGAGCAAGAAGTTTGGGAATTCAGAAGAATAAGATTCTTGGCTTACTTTTTTGCTAGTGACAAAAGGAAAAGAGGCAGAAATAGCTCCAGGAACAAAGATCTGGTTCTCTCCGACAAGATTCGAGTCAGGTCATGGCCATTTTGAGTCAGTTATCTAAAAACACCGGAGGGACAGAGATTACAGGGATGAAAGGTACACTATTATATTGTTTATATGATCTGTCTTCTAATAATCTATATTGAATTCTGGAGGTAATTTTCTGAAAGATGATGCTTACTTATTTGAACAAATTTAAGGAGTCCTAAACTGCTTTCAGGTAGTGAAGATCACTGTGCTATTGGATATTAGGATACAGCTGAGTCTCCACTGCTGTGCTTATCTGAAATCCTGTGTTTTAAGATGCCCAACAGAAGGATGTCCTTCTCTGGGAATGGAGCCCACTCAGAGGAGCATCCCTGCTCCTGGGTCATGTAACAAGAGGTCTAAAACCCACCTGGAAACAGCTGACAGCTCCTGCCTTTGGAATCCTAACAGTCTGTTAATGTAAAGGTGAGCAGAGAGAATCAAACTGCAAGGAGTTTGTGAATGAATGTCCCATCTCTGTTTGGAGAGAAACTGCAAGGAACTTGTGAATAAAACTCCCATCTCCCAGTCTCCCATTTTTATCTGTCACTTTGTGTAAGAAATATAACTTGTGTTCTTTGTGTAGTTTATTTCAGAAGCTGCTGTAACAATCTTGGATTGGTAATAGACCTTTTCAAGACACAGGTATGGATTTGGAAGCCTCCCTTGTTGTTTAAATTTTTGGAAAGCTGGCTTTTGGTTTAGGGGTACAACAGCTCTGTGTCTGCTTTAACAAGGAATTTTATATAAGCATTAGAAAACTTGCTTGTTCTGGAGATGCTAATATGCTAAATAATCATTAGACTTGCTCATTTGCTTGTTCTGGAAAGTGAAAAATAATTCCCACGTTCACAGATGACACTTCCAGTTAAAAGAACATACTGGGACAAACCCAACTCAATGGCAACGATCAAAAATACCTAATCTCTTCCATTACATATTGTTATTACTCTTTGAAAAGGGAAGTAAGTCATAATTGGCCAATAACATCCTCTAGCTACACCTGTGTCTCTCATGCCTGTGTTCTACATGCAGAAATGCACTGTCAGTGGTCCCTGCAGTCCAAACTGCTGAGCAGCTGCAAACCAGAGCAGCTGTGCCCAGGCACAGAGGGCAGAGCAGGCTCCCAGGGCTGCAGGAGGCTGCTCTGGGAGCAGCAGGGACGTGGGATGTGGGCACAGCTCCAGCAGGAACCTCTCCATCTGCCAGCCTGGCAGAGCCCAGGGGTGCTGGGACAGCTCCCTGGCTCCAGCTCAGCAGGTCCTGCAGGACCTTGGGGTTCTGTCTGTGCCTTCTGTGCAGGCAGGGTGCAAATGGAGCTCAGTCCTGCTCTGGAAGGAGAGGCTGCAGCTCTTGGCCTTCTGAGGAGCTTTGCTTCACCACTTGTCTGGGGATCTGCAAAGGTGGAAATCGACTTCTGCCCGAAATGTGACATCACACATGTGGCTTATTCCTTTATTTATTTATTTGTTTATTTGAAGACAGCTTCATTTCATCCTCATAAAACAAAGGTGAAATATTATTTCTTGGAACACAACTCACCGTTATGAGCAATAACCAAGGGAGGGTCTTTGTTCCTCTCAAGCACTGGTCAGATTTTCAGTTTGCAGTACAAACAGCTGCAGATTTCAGTTTCAACTTCTCGAAATTCAGTTCAAACCTGGCTTGACTGAGGAGAGCTGCAGCTGTCCCGTGGCTGAGGGCTGAGGTGCAGAGAAGCCACCCCATGCTCACAGGTGTCTATCCAGGCTCCAGGAGCAGCACCAGCAGATGGAGCTCAAGAATGGGCAGCGCAGCCCGGGTGCCCTGGGGCACTGCTCCACCTGTGCTCCACGAGGGCCTTCCTCTGCCACCTCTTGCCGTGGAAGCCAGCAGTGCACAGAGGCTGTGCCAGCAGGGTTTAGTGTTTGGTCAGCAGCCCCCCCTCCCCACAGACACCCCCCAGGGCAGCAGATCCACACCTGGGGGCACCTCCAGGTCCTGGGCTGGAGTGGAAAATGTCAACATGTCTTCTGACTCAAACTTACGTATGGTGAGGCAGAAGCCAGGCGTGTGTAAGGAAATTGATGAGGAGAAAAGGAGGATGGGAAGAAGTGAGACACAGAGAAACCTGCAATTATCAATAGGATGGATTTTCTTACCTTTTTGACAGGGATAGAGTTACCCAACCTATTATTACGTGGTCCTAATTACATATCTCTGTAATAGATCACTCAGGTAAGGAGAAATATCTACTGCCTGGGAAACATCACTAATTGTTCCTTTTTTGTTGGCATACTTTCTGATTGGAGTAATTATAGAGCTGCTTCCCCGTGCTCTTTTGCTCTGAAGATTTTGAAGACATATTTCTTCACAGATTCCATAAAATTAAGCACTTTGAACCTCTTAATTTTGGCTTTTTTGTTCCTCTTTCCTACCTTTTCTTCCCTTGGACAGAATATTGCCAATATTACTGTGTGTGAAGAGACCTAATGCAAGAGCTTCAGCACCCCACCACGCTGTGCATTGTACATGCTACAAAAAGTCCTTGATTTCAATCATTATGAAGTTCTTACATGAATTTTAGAAAAGCTTTTGACTTCCAAAATTATCACGAGTTGCAAAAAGGAAAACTAGAAGTTTCGATCCATTAAGTAGGTTATCTCTGATATAAGCAGATTGCTAATTGGCTTTGATACACTGAAATCAAGTTCTAACAGTCCGGAAGATGCCTATCTCTGGTGTGTCAGCACGTTCTTTATCAGGATGCTGCAAACCCAGCCAGAGCTGCCACAGCACCCAGACAGGTGCCAGAACATTCTGCAGCACAGAGTCTGAACAGGAGAATGCAGGGATAGAGCAAGGCCCTTTAATAGGCAGAACTTACAGGTTGTTACTGATTCTTCCACTCAGCTCCATGGCCTGCATTTCTAGCAGGGCCCAGAGGAGGACATTGCACCATGACTGGAAGATCCAGCAGTGATGAAGACCCAAAACCTCTTTTGACAGGTCTTTCCCACCTAACCTGGAAGTTCTACATCCACCCTTCATTGCCTCCTCGAAGATAAACTAAATCTCCTGACCTAGAAACATCTCCAGCTGCAGCACTTCTCACCCTGACCTGGACCTTGACAGTCAATTTTATTCCAGCTACAAACACTGATCTTTATTAATATCCTCAGGTCAATTTAGACCTAAGACTTCTGCTCTCCTGCCATGGCTTTTTTTGTTGTTCTTTATCTTCTAAAACCATCAAAACTGGAGGAAAATATTTATGCCACACTTTGGAGTTTTGCTGTAGAAATGAATCAGAGTTAAAACCTCCAACACTTTCAGGAGGTTGTAATCTCCTGACCACAAATCTCTGGAAGCCTCATTCCTCTATACAATGAGATGCTTCAAGGCTGAGTAACTCAAGTTCTGTTTTCCTGGCATGGGAGTGCACTTATTCCATGAAAAATCACCATGAGAAGCCAAAGCTCAGCAGTCCCCCTGCCTTTCCTCTAATCCTGTACCATGGGCTTTACAATGGATGAAAAGACAAATCCTCACCTCGTTCTGCCCATCCCATGCCAAGTCTTCTCTTGCCTGGGGGCTTCTGCTCAGATCTACACGAATGGAACAGGCAGAGAAGAAATTCAAGAGCCTGGTTTTATTAAGCAGATCTTAAAACTAGATCCAAACACCAGTCCAGTCGGGGGAAGAATCTTATACCACACACAGGTTGTGGCTGAGCCTGAAGTCTGGGATGGTTTTGCTCATTTACTGGACCTATCTCCCAACTAAGAAATGTACTAAATTTTCCAAGCATCTGCATAACCTGATGATACAAAGCTCCTCTATGAAGATGTGTATCTTTGGAGTAATTAATTTATCATGTGATGGAACCATTGCCCTGGTTACTACAGAAATTATTCAACAACAGAGCAAACTGGTATGTAAACAGTAACAGTTATCTAACTTGTTGGCACAAAAATAACTGCTGACAAGTGCATTCCACACACTCCAAAGGCTCTGTCCAGCTGAAATGTACTTCCTTTTTCAGGCTCCTCCTTTATTCAGATCCTAGTCCTTATTTCAGTGAAGTGCTCCTCAGCATCCCAAATGCCCTGAGAGCACCACCATCAATAGTCTGAGCTGCTGAAGGCATCTTTTCCTTGGCCTGGGGCTGAAAGCCCTGCAGACATCAAACACATGGAGCAGTGTCCCAGTCCTGCATTGTCCAGCAGGGTGATAGCAGCAGCAGCTATTCCTCATCCTATTCCTTGCCCTAGTCCTCATCCTATTCCTTGACCTATTCCTCATCCTATTCCTTGTCTTATTCCTCATCCTAGTCCTCATCCTAGTCCTCATCCTAGTCCTCATCCTGTTCCTTATTCTGTTCCTCATCCTATTCCTTATCCTCTTCCTCATCCTCTTCCTCATCCTCTTCCTTATCCTTTTCCTTATCAGATTGAATGCTAAACTGAGGAGACCACTGCTCACAAGGTGCCATAACCCAGGTGTGCTGCCCCTCCTGGCTGGCATTTCTAATGAAGGATTCCTGGTGTTGAAAACAAAGCTCCTCAGGAACAAAAATCCCTTCCTTCCCTCCCCCAGAGGAGACTGGCAGGGTCTCCAATGACAGCTCAGACCTCGTGTCCACATAAATAATCGAGTCCCACTATGCCCAGTGGGCAATAGTCACCAGAGGGTGTAAACACGTGCACTTGTGAATGCTTGACACCTGCAGAGTAAATTACACCAAGAAGCCGCTCCAGAGCTGAAGACACACCTTTTTCTAGAGCTCCCTGTGCAAACACAGTGTGTACTTCCAGCACTCTGCTCCCTGGGCTGCTGAGCAGCCATTCCCATGGAATGCTGAAGGTATGAGCACCTTCATAGCATTTCTTCTTCAACTACATTGATTTTTTTTTAATTGTCTGCAAAAACGTGACAACTGCTGCCTTGGTAAACTCTCACATGCATTACAGAGTGCTTTTAACCCTTAAGATAATGTAGTTATTGGCTTCTTTTGAAGCAAATATCTCTGAAAACAGTTCCAAATGTTTTGTGCATGTGCAGTAGGAATTTCCACAAATGACTGACCTGGATCAGCCACTGCTGTGCAGGGCCACGGGGGCTGGCTGTAGTGCAGCTGAGAAGGTTATTTCTGCATGTTGTGGTGCACAAGACAAAACTGTTACCAAAGTGTGTGCCTTGGTTATGTCTAAACATCCCTGTGCCCACCTGGCTGCTGCTCCTGTCCGAAAATGAGCCCTTGAGAAAACTCCTACCTTTTACATTTGTTTGAGGATTTAAGAAACACCACAGCATTGCATGGCAGAGTTTTTTAACTATTCTTTTGTGCACATAAAAGTAGCACAGGGAATTTAAAGGTGAATCCCAAGTTCAGACAAACTAAGATGTTTATTTCAACTGGATAAATTTAGACTGATGGGGTAATGAAAGGGGCATTGACAACCACTTGTGAGCTCCTTTAACATATCTATTTCCAGGAAATGTAACATCTGGTGTATACCACATCCATTATCCTATCTGTCCAACTTAAGTGCACACAAATAATATATGTGCATGACTGATTTCCCTGCTGATGTCTTTATTATTACTTTGAGCAGATGAAATCTAGACCAGTCTTTTATGGTTACATTTTGTTTTCTGCATTCCAATGTCAAATTGCTTAATTATGTGATGTTTGGTCACACTCTGCAAACGTTTCTTGCTCTCATTTTAGTGCCCAGTAGTTAGAGCAACAGGTAGAAAAGCCAGTCCAAGTGCAGAAACATGAATTATTTTGAGTCAAAACTGTGTAAGGTCATAACTTCATTACTTATGAAAACCAGAAGCAAAGTCTTTAGTGATTTGTCAGACACAGTAGCTAAAACTAGAATCTGCTTCCTGTGACTCCATCAAGTCCCTGGCCCTGCACAGGACCCCCCGACCATCCCACCCTGTGCCTGAGGGCGTTGTCCACGCTGAAGGGAGCACTTGTTTGGTTTTACAGAACTTTCAGAGCATCTAAACTTCCATAGGGTAATGTTTTGTACAAAAATGTTTTCCTCAACAGCAAAAAAAAAAACATCCCAGGCTCATCATGCCTTCCCCAGTAGATACATGCTTCTATTTTGAGAGGAAAAGAGCTCTTAGAGGAAGCAACTGGTAGATTTAGAATAGCACTTTTAAAGTTCCCTGAAGGCCACACAGCAGCTTGGAAGCAGTACAATGCAAATGAAATGAGTGGGAGATGAAAGATTTTAATAAGCATTGAGAGCAGGATAATTTTGAATCAGTCACAGCAGTCATTTCTCGGCCACAGGACTGAGTGCCAGAAAAAGAGCCAAGAACCTGAATTCTGAATGTCTGCCACAGCCCCAGCACTTGCAAATGAATCCCTGGGGACAGAGCACAGACAGCTGGGCTAGTGACAGCAGTGCTGGAAGTGCAGGTAGACATGAGGTGCTAAAAGGCTCCTGGATTTGAGTGCTGCCTTCTGTTTGCCATCACTCCCTGGACTGCTGCCTCTCCAGAGCTCAGGGAAAAACAGGAGAAATGAAATGCTGCCTCTCCAGAAATCAGGGAAGAACAGGAGAAATTAAATGCTGCCTCTCCAGAGCTCAGGGAAGAATAGGAGAAAATATATGGATAGAAAAAATAAGGTGAGAAATGGTGGATACAGAAGCTCTGCCCCTTTTATCTGAGTTTTACCACGTTCCCATGGCTGGGGACATCTCTCTTAGGGCCCCTGTCCAACTCTCAACCTCCCTCCCTTTCCGTCAGTGGGAAAAGGGGACATTCCCTGGAAGGAGCAGAGGACCTGGGGACAGCAGGGACGTGAGCAGGGGCAGAGCCCTGAGTGCTGGGGCTCTGCTGGGGCAGGCACAGGTACTGCCACAGAGCCAGAGGAGGCAGGAGGAGAATCCTGGGCCGTGTGTGCAGAGAGGCTCTAAAATCAAGGCAAAATCAAACCTACACAATGTTCCATTGGCCAACTAAAAATACTCTGTCTTCCAAGATTTGGGAGCTTGGAGTCAGGTTCCTGGCAGCAAAGAAGGACCATGAACACCTGTCCTGCTCTTACTGCAGACTTGCTGCACTTTGCTGCTTCCCAAAATCCCTCTACAACATTCCCTTCCCTTGTCAGCTGCTGGGCTGCGAATTACAGACTCTGTTCTGCCAGTCCTGAACCAAAATACGCTGATCTCTCGAGGTCAAAAAGCAGAAATGAACCTCAAACCACATCTTTCTGAAGACTGAGGAAGGGAAGAAAGAAGGACATGGGTACAATTCAACACAGCAGGTTCATTTCTCCTCCCCCACCTCTGCAAGCAGGCACCTTGGAGCAGCAGCAGCAGCCCCGAGGGACAGGGATGTCACTCCTGCAGTGACAAACCTACTGACCAAGATATTGTTTACAGACCCTCCACATCTGCAGACTGGCAAGGTGAAACCATTCCTCAGCCCCTCATAAGATTTACCAACCATGGCATCACAGCCACCCCAAGTTAATCTGGCACTGGGAGGGGAAATCTCCACAAAAGAAGGAAATGCCCTTCTCAGGGAAAGATGGAGAACACTCCTTCACCTCCACCACCAAATCGCTCACCATCCAGTGTGGTGTCACCAAGGAAACACCAGAAACCTGGAATTTGTGGACAAAATACTAGAATTCAGATTTTCAGGATAGCAGCCGCTGTCCTCTGCTCAGCCCTGCCTCACAGCAGTTATTTTGGCAATGCCAAGGGTTTGAACCATGGTGCAAACTTGCCACAAAAGAAAAATCTGTTCTTCTGGTTCCTCTAAAGCATTGGGTCTGTGCTACCTTAACTCTTGGTGTGAGGAATTTGGAGACTTCAGTAAAGATATATTGATGTTTTGGAATATCATAAGTCCTCTCTAGGAACTCACATAGCAGAATCTCAACTTTATGAATTGTTTTCATCCTCTACTCAAACCATTAAAATGGCTGCTCTAAGTGTTCATGAATGTCCAGGCCACCTGGTATTCCTCAAAATGTTATTTTCCATTTTAAAATAATCTGAAAGGTGCCTTTGAAACAGCATCATCTCTGCACAGGTGAAATGCTACTGAAATACAAAATAAGAAAAAAAAAATCAACATGCAATGAATTTTGGAAGAAACCATGAAGAGAGAGGTTTTCCAAACAGAAATCCTGTTCTCTGAGCTCAGGGGCTCCAGGCTCTGCTTCCCAGCTCTGAGCTCTTAAAGCAGGAACTGGATTAAAGTGCAGCCACAGCTCTGGGGCTTTTGTGCTGACACAACTCGGCCCCGTCCTCGCTGGATACGGGAGCCAAAACAAACGCGGAGGATGAGCACCAAGATTTGGGGACCCAAAGAGAGGCACAGAAACGTCCCAAAGGAGCAAGCCAGCCTGCTGTCAAGGAACCATCCCACTCTGTCCCACCCCCAGGGACTCTTTGCATATGAAGTTGCTATGGTGATGGTAATTCTTCTTGATCAGCAGGATACAGTAATTATTGTAATAAAAATCACATAAAGCTTGTCACTACATGTGTGAGACAGGGATTGTCTCTTCAATTCTGCACCTTTCCTTGCCCTCCCCCTCCCTTTAAGGTAGGGTGTTGGGGTTTTCTTTGTTGCAATTATGTAGTAAAAGATAAGAAATTCAATTATTTCTTGCTAATGTCAACTTTGCAGGAGATGATGGCAGTTGCCAGCAGCTGTTTGGATGATCACAATCAGGCAGTTTCTGATTATTTCCACAACAAAGGAGGTAAACAGGATTTGAGAGTTTGCCGCAAAAATTAAATGGCTTGGTATTTCAAAACATATTCTGGAGAGTTTTGAATAGTGGTCTAAAGGCTTGCAACCCCTGGAGCCCCTCAGTTCTCCTGTTTAATGTTTAGTTCACGGAGCTGAAGCTCAGCAGAGGAGCCCCCAGCTGCAGTTCCCTGCTGGGTGTTCGTGGGCAGGACGGGGCCAGCACAGCACAGCCCTGGCTCTGGAGCAGCACAGGGCACCCCAGCCCGGTGCTGCTGGCTCTCACCTGAGCAGCTGTAAGGCAGCTGAAGCTCTAGGACTTGTTTACCCCCTATTTGTCATTTTAATTGGTCGACCTTCATTTTCAAAGTAGTTGTGAACGCGCTGTGATTGATGGAAGGAGTAACACGATATCAATATTCTGGAGACATCCATCATGAACTCTAATCTTAGATATCCCTGTACATTGAAGTCTTTCTGGAAATCAGTCTCCTCCTTTGTGTGCCTAAGTGCACATAAGCAGTTAACACATCCATTGAGACAAAACCCTTTGCTGTGGGACATCTGCTGCATGCTGAGCTGGGAGCACACCCTGAGTCATTCCTGGCTGGCTTTGGGCATTTGGTGCTTTTGGTATTGCTTACAAACTGTGCCACACACGGTGCCCAAAGGTTTCCATCTGCCCTGAGCCCACAAACAGCGTCCCTTTCATTATCCGTGGATCAGGCAGAATCCATTGGAATTGCATTTTACAGTGCCTTATTTCATCTCTACATTTTGTAACTGCTTCAAAAGAAGCAGGGGGAAAAAACAATATCACTGGGTATTTTCAGCAGGTCGTGCATTAGACAATAGCACAACAGAAATCAGTCAGCATTTCAGAGATGCAAATGTTTTAAAGAGCACAAAAAGTTGTTGATGCCAGTTTCATGTCTGCTGAACCAACAGGTTTTGAAGCACTGCCTTAGGAAGGTAACTGGGCTTTTTAGTACCTGTGTGACACACTCTTTTGTTATACTCTTCTATGACATCATGTTCTCTAGGCATTAGTATGGGACTAATCTCACAGGCATCTCATCTGCCCTCAATGGAATGGGAGCGGGGCCAGATCCTTAAGTATGCAAAAATCCAAGAAAAAGATTTATCTGTCTATCAGCATGTATTCATTACACTTAAATTATTGTTTGCTCACTACCAGCTTAACCAGCACTTCACAAAGTATAGAAATCAGAGGGTCTCTATCAAAAGGCACAGTAGGTTTAGGGGAAAACAAGAATTCTGCCCCACTTGAAGCAGAAGCTGCAGAACAGAGTCAGTACAGGGAGCACAACCATCTTTTTGTCATGTTCTAGGAGACAACAGAAAAGGAAGGTGGCAAATTACCTCTGATGCTTTTGACAGGTCTGTTTGGTTCGTGCATTCAGCCAGTTGTAATTTTAAATTGTCATCAATGCAATAGCAATTGCTCAAAGCAATACAAATTGGTATTTTAGATGTGGATCCTGGAGCAAGAATTCCTGTTCTACTGTCCACTGACCCCGAGCTTTCTCTGTGAACTTGGCCATATCACTCAGCCTTACATTTAATGGCCAATAATTTGAAGGTTTTCAAATTTGGGAGGATTTCACAAAACCTCAGATCTTAGTGCTGGCACCCAATAGCCAAATGAAATCATGTCTCTGTCCTTCTTGCATATCACACATCCTAAACATCAAAACCACCATAGTATTCTTCAGAAAATACTTCAGATGCACTTAACACAGAGGGTCTCACAGAGTGAATTCAGCATCATCTGAACCATCAGAGCGTTGTCTTTCAGGCAGGCTGACCACCAGGAGCTTCTGCTGTGTCTCAGGTGACAATCCTCAGTTCCTCACCTAAATCTAGACTTGCTCACACAGCACGTTTCTAAACTAAAGCCAAACATCACCTCGAGCTCGTGTCTTCCCATCGTTCTGCTGTTTGTTGCCATCTCCAATTCTACTCGGAATGTTCTGTTTTCTGATAGTCTCATTCAAGAAAACCAATGTTTTTCTTGCCAGAGAAATCCCTAGAACTTCTGCACACCCACCTGTGGGGTGCCCTACACACCGTGCCCTGGGACTGACTGGCCAGTTCATTATCAGTCTGTTGTTATTTTTCTTCCTAAAAATCCCAATTTTCCACCCAGCCCAGCACGCAGGAGGGGATGGTTGTTTTCCTGTCTGTGTGAGGTATGCAGACCTCTCTGTCCCCCAGGACAATGTTTCACTTGTTCCCCTTCCCAAGGGGATGGCTGGAAGATGCTCCGGGCCCAAGGAGATCAAAGAGCTGCCAGGATGGGCTGGTCAAGCTTTTCCCTTTCATCTGAATATATTGTTTGTGATTCTGAGCCATTCCTAAAGGTGAAGAAGGCTTCTAATCATTGCAGGAAGAGCCCTTGGAGATGACAGCAAGAGAAAAGGGAAGATTAAGGATTGCTTACAAACACCAGGGAACAGCAGGTCACGTATGTGGAGTAAACTGCATTTGTTGATTTTACTGAAACAGTGACAAAGGGTTAGAAATTCACGGAGCATAAAGGAAACAATCACTTAGCATTGGTACCTCACAGGGGCTGCTTTGTTCCCAGGATATGTACTATACTTTAAGGTGTGCATTTTGAAATATTTTGCATTCCCAAGAATCAACACTGCACTACAACAAAAAGGACTTAAATTATTTTCATTACACTCAACAATTTTGCAGAGAATCACTGAAATCATAGAGGAAAGCAGTTCTGTGTTCTCATAAATCACACAGAGAAAGGGAAAACAAGACAGAGCTCTCTAAAGTGCATAAATCCACCCCAGACCACAAAATTTTAGAGTTTCTTCTAGCACAGCTTTTTCTTTTAGTTCAACAATCCATTTCTAAAACAGTGAGCTGAAATTGATCCAAATTTCCCTTTCTTGTTGTCATCTCTCATAAGAAAGCAGACCAAACTCCACCTACACCCTTTTGCTATAAGGATGAGCCCATTATCCCTAGAAGGAATCTGATAAGGTTTCTGTAACTCAGCCAAAAGGAAGAAAGATTTTTTACTTTTATTTCTCACTTCTAATTTTGCCCACTGTGGCAGCCCTGAAGGAAGAAGCACTGAGGAGCAGACCCCGGTCAGGGCTCTGTAAAGCTGCTCACAACAGGCTCTCAGCTGCAGTGACAGGATCCCAGGACCCCAGGATCCCAGGATCCCAGGAGCCTGATCCCAGCCCTGCCACTGCAGCTCCCGTTTTTGACCCCCCAGGCAAGCAGAGGCCTGTGACATCACATAATTTTCGGGACTGAAATATGTTTAGCATCCAGGAATTCCAGCTCATTCAGATCCACCAAGCGGTTTAAGTGCTGGATGAGGGCCCAGGGCTGCTGTGCTTGACCTCCCCAGAAAGGAAAGAGGCAAAATCCTGGTGCTGCCCAGGTCCCCGAGGCGTCTCCCAGGGTGACTCTGTGCCAGCAGCCTCCAGCCACAGGCTCCTCTGCACTGCTGCTGTCACAGGAGCTCCACATGAATCAGCAGGGAAACATGTTCAGCCTCCAGAAGCAGATGGAGCTGCTCTGTGCAGAGGAGCTGCAGACTATTCCTGTCCTGCTCTATTTCAATAGTAATATTTTCCCTAGAGCAAAATAAAAACAAGCAGTATTAAGTGCAAGTATCTCGTGTATAAATATTTACCTAAGGAAGAAAAAGTGTCCTTGTGTGTGACCACAGGTGCACAGGCAAACCCCTGAACACCAAATTCCATCAAATAGCCTTCAGACAGGGAGCTGAGCACTGTTTGGACAGATGGCCAGTTCTTCTAGCAGTGCTTCATTTTACCTCCATTGTTTCATTCAGGGCACTGTGCTGTGCTGGAAAAAAGGTTCTACAGCACCCTTTTCATTTAATACTTTCCATGAATTATCCCAATCAGAGTTTACCACAGTCCAGGAATGAATTGCAGGGTCACTGAAACCTCGAGGGCACATGTCTTTGCACAGAATTCACAGAGTGCTCAGCACAGGCTGGGGCAGTCCTGCTTGCAGAGGAGGAACTGCAAAAGTTGAAAGGTTGGAGGCTCCACGACTGAAAGACTAAAAATCCCATCAAAACTGAGAGAGGAATATTTTTAAAAAAAAAAAAAGCTTCAGTGAAAAGTGTCTGAAATCTGAAATAGAGGGGAAAATTCTTTCAACTCCTGCAGCTAGCTGAGGCAAGTTCCTTGGTATTTCTTGACTGGGAAGTTTCTTCCCTTTGGCTATACAGCAACTCATGCCTCCAGGAGAGGAGAAAGCTGATAACCAGGATTAGGTGAACTGGTCTAGATAAAGAACTGGCTTGAACCTCTGCCCAAGGTTTGAACCCAAGGCTTGCTCTTAAAATCAGGTATTAGGAGGCAATTTTCCTCCTTTCCTTTTTTCCTTGCTTTCCCTTGTCCAAAATATCTTCTTTTCCATTCTGGGTGAAATCAGATATTTTAGGATCTCGCATCCCAGAGAACATTTTTCCTCTATTTGACAGCCCCGTTCACCTTGCAGCTCCTTTCCAGAGTGATGAATTCCCAGGTTTGGGAAGGCAGGGCCTGTGGGAGCTGGTCCTGTGTCACAGCCTCACCTGCCCTTCATGAGCTGGGGCAGCAGCAGCACCTCCTGTGCTGGGCTGAGCCACTCCCAGTGCTCTGAATGCTGAAACCCCTGAATACTGTTCAAAGATCATTGAAATCCGGGCTCACGATGATATGCTGCATCCAAAAATGTTCAGTCACCCGACATTTTTAGGGGCTTCTGCAGGCACAGCATTCTCTGAGCTGCCTGGGGGTGACCCACCCCTGCACTGCATGGAGCTGTGGCACATTTGGAAGCTTTCTTGGAAGTGTTTCATCAAATAGTCCAGGCACTGCTGCAGGCCACCAAAATCACATGCTGGATGCAGCATAGGAATATTCCCTTCTAAAGCTGCACTCTCTGTGTTTGGAGAAGAGAAAAACTTTTTTAGTGCTTGAACATACGCTCAGGAAGATCTGTAAAGCTGCCAGCCAACATCAAAGGTCTCTGTGCAGAGTCTCTTTTCTCCAGCCACGGGGATGGTATCGATAAAAAGACAAAACAGAAGCCCGTCAATGCAGTAGTCATTCCTGCTCCATTATTCTTTAAATATTTAGCTGATTTAGGAGAAGGGCAAGATCAAAATGCAGGATAATCGATGTATGCTAACACCAGGCCTAAATTTTATCTGCCTTTTCTTATTTCTCTTCCGAAACATCAGAAGATGAGGAAATATTATTTAAAATGAGCATAGTTAATACACCCTCTGCTGAACAATAAACAGCTGAAACGAGCTCCTCGGCCCATTCTTTTAAAGTGCCTGATGTGTAATCCTGGTAACACTTAGCATTCATTTGAATATGAAAAGGCTTCAGGCTGGAGGTGCTAATAAGAGCACCCCACACTTCAGCTTTAAACAGACATGGCAATTTGTATTTCAATAAGGGGGAAAAAAATCAGTCTTGAGGAAAGAAATACCTCCACTTCTCCACTGTATCCATTTACAGGGCTCACATGCACACGTTTCAGCATCACTAATGCGAACCCAGCGTCAGGGAGACAATTTAAATTGCCCTTCAAACAGCAGAAAAAGGAACATATCATTAGCATGACATCTCCACTCCTCTGAAATGCATGAAAGGCTGGTTGTGCTGCATAAAGGTACAGGTAGGTGTAAATGAAAAAATGCATTCTTTGTTGGTGATAAGGAAAATGTGGAAACTGAAATGCCAGGGTGACAGATTCTCTTCTGCTTTTTCTCACTCTGCAAACCTGACAGCTTCACGTTGAAGCCACATTATAATAAGGCTGGAATCCTTTACCTGTTGGGAATGTTTGCTGGTGCTTTAATACGGAAAAAAATAAAAACTCAACCCATCACCAGCACTGTGTCTTGTCTCTTTTCCTAGGAGCCTCATCAACATCTTCTGTCCTGTAAAAGTGAATTTTAATTGCTTTAGGATAACATGTTTTTTGGTGCCACCTCTTTTTGGAGCCAGGTCTGACTTCTCTTCCTGTACATTATGTTCTCTGAGAAACCTGGAATAACTCTTGAAAGCAAAATCCTCAAGAAAATTTAGTTTTAACTGCCTTGATTTTTTAATGTGGTTAAACGATTGCCTGAGTGTTTGTGGAAGTTAGAAAGAAATAATTTTTTTATGAACTGCTTCTCTCACTTCTAACTCATGGAGTTCAAATGAAAAATAGTTACTTCTCAGAGCATATTAGCAAAGCTGTCCCAGAAAAGTCATGTGCCTGTGTATAGATGAACACTTGTCCTATAAATTAGACATTCTCACCAGGAGATACTGGAAAGCTGAGGGGAAAGTCCAAAGCATAAACTGGAATGAAGAAATCAGCATTACTCGTGTTCTCATGATAGAATAGAATTGAGCTGCCTGAACTGTTGTAGATTTGATCACTGGAGATTCAGGGCACGTTTTTGCTGAGCCTGCCTGTGGAAGTCACACACTCCAGGTGCTCTCTGGGAAACAGGAGAACATTTGCTGTGTGGGAATCAGTGCAGGCTGTTCTGGGAACATCTTAAGCAATTCCATGGAAAAGCTCAGGAGCTGCCAGGCCAAGTTTCAGTCTGCAAAGGGGAATGATAAAGATAAGTAGTTCTGAAAATACGTGGTGGAAATAAAAAGCTGCTCAATAAAGCCTGAACTTCTCTCTGTGAGGTAAAATAAGGGAAAATTGAAGACTATAAATAAATCTGATATTGGGCTTTCTGATATAAATTTCCCAAAGTACGTGAGTTGCTGAAATCTTCCCTCTCTTCCTCATGACACAAACTGATCTCATCAGCCCCACAAACCTGAGACATAAGGTTGCTGCTGCTTCTCTTCTGTTTTGCTGGGTTTTGGTTTGGGTTTTGGGTTTTTTTTGTGGGTTGTTGTTTGTTTTTGTGGGTGGTTTTTTTTTCTTTTTTTTTTTTTTTGAGTTTTTCCCCTGTGACTTTTGTGTTTTTGCCACTGTTCAAAAATATCTTCTGAAACCTGATGTAATAAAGACAGAATTACATCCCTGGGCCCTCAGCAAGATCAATAAGTAAGTTAATTTCCTGAGTGGCCATAGAGCTCCCGGTTTGTGAGAGAGGAAAAAGGACTAAAGGACACAGAAATATGGGCCCAGAGAGAGCTCCAGCAGCAAGGCTGGTTCCTCCCGTGTTTGTGCTTTGCTCTCTCCTCCCTTTGCACCCAGACACACCCACCACGCTCAGAAATAAGGAGAAAGCATCCCATTCCTGGGGCAGCATCCCTGGGGACCCAGGGCAGGGAGGGAGGGATGGAGAGGGGCAGGGAGGGAGGGAGGGCCTGGGAGGGCTTTGCCTCCATCCTGCCTTTGGCACAGGAGCAGCACGACCTCCCCTGGCCAGGCAGCAGCCACAGCCCCCCTGTTCCTGCCTGCTGCTGCTCTGTGGATGCTGCTGTTCACTCCTGGGAATAACAGGCCAGGAGCAAACAGAGGTGATCACAGAGAAGAGGAAAAGTCCCTGTGTGGGCAGTCACTCCACTGTCCTCCTTCCAGACACGAACAGGTGCACGCAGGGATAGGAAAGGGGAAAATTGTCCAATCCTTCTGATAAAGAGAATCCTGAGCTTTCTCATGCCTGCAAAACCAGCTCCTCTGCTCCCTCCTCAGCCAGGAGCCTGCTGATGCAACCCTTCGATGACAAACTGGGGCCAGATTAATGACAGACCCCAAAGCAGCACAGCTCAGATTGCTGTGGAGACTCATCCATGCAATGATTAGTCCCCAGTTTATACTCAAAGGTCTCATTTGAGCAGATTTTAATCCATTTTGGATGCACAAGTTGCTTCCACTGTTCCAATTTAATCCAGGAACACCCAGCCCAAACCAAACTGGTAGATGTGCCCCCAGACTGGCACCCTGGGCACTGCAGCAAGAGAGAGGGAAAGAGAAGTGTTAATAAAGTTAGAAAAGTGAAGTTACTCAGTCTCGTGGCTGCTGGAAATAAGCAGGTTCATTTTTCCTGCCCTGCAGTGCCTAAACCTGGATAAAGACTCCGGGGTTCTCATGGTTTGCACAGCACAGAACCAACGAGACAGACACTGCCATGGAAAAGGAGAAGAGCCTTGTAGTTACTGCACATCCAGTCTCACCAAAACCCAGCTCAAACCTGAGGGCTGTCTGCAGCAGTTATTTCATCAGATTTGTCTGTGGGAGAGCTCGAGAAATTGCCACCTGTGAACATTTCCAGGGGAGCACGAATGAGTGCTGAAAACCCATCATGTTAAATTTAAGGTAACACACACAGCTTCTCCTCTGTGGCCTTAGTTTTCAATTAGCCAGGTTCAAATGTAGCTTATCAAAAGCTCAAGGAGCAATCAAATCCACTTGAATGGGCCTTTAGTAAAAAGGGTTACATCTATAAGCTTTCCTAAGCAGCCTAAAAAACCCCTTTACATTAATAGATGTAACAGATACACAACTATGCTCAAATATTTTTATTTGTCGAACATAAGGAATAAAACAAGTTACAGCAAAGCATGAAATCTGATGAGGATTCTACCTTAAGGAAAAAAAAATTGTCTTTTATAATAACAAATAGCTGGAACCAGCACATTGCTTTTGCGACATTGCTCCCTTCAAGACAAGTCCAAACTGTTCAACATTATGAAAACCCTGCCTATTGCTTTGTACCAGAAAATTTATTACCCCCAAATCATTTACAACAGACAGCGTGCATTCCAAAACTGATTTGTTACTTTAGGCCACAACAACTCGCTTTCAAAGCTTAAAGAATCCATTATACTGTGCAAAGGAAAGCCTGTGAACAGAACACACATGAGACACAGCTTCAAATAGAATCCCATGAAAAAGTTTGGCTGGAGGAAGCCTGCAAACACAGGCAGACAATCCACTGGAAGTTTGCTGTGCACCGTGGGCTGAGGGAAAAGATTGAATACGATTTTTATTCCATGAAGTGTGCGAGCATTAGTCCCAATTTCAGCAAGCAGCTGGGCTGGCTGGGAGAGGGAAGCGAGGCAGTGAGAGAAGTCAGATATGATTAACACAGGAGCTCTGCTCTGTGGGAGATGCCATTACCTGCTGCCACAGAACGGGGCATTTGTTCCCCTTTGCTGCAGCACAGAACATGATGTGTGTGTTCAGCACTACTCTGCTCCTCTTATTTTCTTATGAGCCACAACAGGCACTTGGGCCAGTTTGATTTATTGGATTAAAACCCCTCAGACCTTTGCCAGCTATGGAGGCCACTGAAATTCAACAACTGCTTGTTGAATTTGTTGTCTTGGAGCTTTCCTGAGAGCAGAGGCAGTGTTACACCTCAGCAGGCAAGTCCAGCTCGAGGAGAGCAGGTGGCCAGAGCAGTCCCACAGAGCCTGAGCCCATCAGAAAGAGAATTCTGTGTGAGGGGGCCACAGGAGGTGGGGGCACCCCCAGGGCCCAGGGCACAGGGCGAGGGCACTGAGCTGGTGGCACAGAGGGGACACGGGGCCTCGGGTGTCTGACTCTGCCGTGGCACCACCCTGAACATCTGCACCTGAAGATCAAAGAGCTTAGCAAGCAAAGCAAGCCTTAGAAAGTTACCTGCACACTTGATTTACAACCTCTTTAATCACAAGGGACAATTCTCAGGAATTTTTTTAAAAATCAATGCAAATTCACATCATTAAGAGCCTTTTTTCTACTGAGTTATCACAAAATTTGAAAAATGACGTGGAAGCAGCATCTAGAAGTGAAATGTGTTTGGTTTGCATTTGAAAGTCTGTATTTCTTTGAACTGACTCATACCCAGGGCTTTAAATTGTAATTCTATATGACCAAAATACAGGAAACTGCTTCGAAAGGAAAACAAAACCTCCAGCACAAGTGTGAGTGACTGGCTGTGGGTGCTCAGCTGCCCCTGGGGTTTGCCCAGAGCAGGAGGAACTGAGTTCTTTGCAGGTAAAAATGTTGTCCTGAGTTCTTTGGAGGTGACGGCGTTCTGAGTTAAACATGTGGCCTTTGCAACTTGGTTTTTAATTCAAAGCCGTGGGACAAAGGAGCCCCAGCATCTCTGAGCCCAGCTTGGTGCTCTCAGAAGCTTCTCATAACCTGCTCAGGGACTGGGCAGGTGACAAACCGGGTCCCTTTGTGCACTGTCTGTCCCTGGAGTCATGTTCCAGTGGTCTGTTTCATAATCACTACTGCTGCAAATGGATGGTTTTTATTTTTAAAGCTGCTAGACATCAGTTCTTCCTTTAATGTAAACAACTCCTCTTTCTCTCTCTCTCTTTTAATCCCACACCTATTTTGCTTTTCAGTTCTCTCTTGAAAATATTGACTGTAAAGGATCCAAACTGGCCAAAACCACTCCAAGCTATTCTGAGCACTCTGCTGCAGAACGAAGCACAGAGGGAAAAAAGAGCATCATTATCTACCATTTAAATGATTGCCAAAGCTACCATTTAAATGATTGCCAAAGCTACCATCTAGGACACGGGCTTTCTGTGGTCTTTGTCCAAGAACACTCACCAGTGACCTCCATGAGGTTTCTTTAGGCCCTCAGAGCACAGCAGTGACTGGTCAGGGGATTTTATCCCACACAGAGCCAAGGCTGCTGCAGGAAAGCACTGACAGCCAGCAGCAGCCAGAGGGGCTCCTTAGCAAGCCTGCATTCAGCTGGCCTTGCTGTGCTCCTGTGGTGTCACACCTGAGTGACAACAACACATCCTCCTCTTTGCCCACAATAACACATGGACAGCCTGGGAGAGCTGGGAGTGCTCCCCTGGAGGGGACAAGGCTCCAGGGAGAGCTGGGAATGCTCCCCTGGAGGGGACAAGGCTCCAGGGGGAGCTGGGAATGCTCCCCTGGAGGGGACAAGGCTCCAGGGAGAGCTCAGAGCCCCTGAGCCCTTCATTAGGCCCTTCCTCCAGGGCCTGAAGGGGCTCCAGGAGAGCTGGAGAAGGATGAGGGACAAGGGCTGGAGGGACAGGACACAGGGAATGGCTTCCACTGCCAGGGGGCAGGGCTGGATGGGAGACTGGGAAGGAATCCTTCCCTGTGAGGGTGGACAAGCTGTGGCTGCCCCTGGATCCCTGGCAGTGTCCCAGGCCAGCTTGGACAGGGCTTGGAGCACCCTGGGATAGTGGAAGGTGCCCCTGCCATGGCAGAGGTGGCACTGGATGAGCTTTGAGGTCTCTTCCAAGCCCAACCATTCTGGGATTCTGGGATTGTATTTTGCCATCTGGGTGCACTGGCCATGTGTAGGTTCCAAAATCCATTTCCAAACACAGGCAAATGTTGAAGTGTAAATTGGCTTGGAAAGCAGGCAGGCAGCCCCAGTGCAGGCCCAAAACACAGACTCTGAGCTCTGAACCCCCAGACACTGCGGCTCAGGCACAGGCAGCAACACAAAGCACAGCCAGAAAGCACCCAAAGCCAGGTGAGCCCACACCCAGCCCCAGCTCCCCAGCCAATCTCTGTCTGCAAACCTCCATGAGGTCAGGTGAGGAAAATGCAGCCCTGCTTCCAATGGAAACACAGCTTCCAGCCCCTACTTGCCGTTTGTGGTGTCGTGCTCCACACAGCCCGGGTGAATGCAGAGCCCCAGGAGTGTGACCCCAGCTCCAAGAGCAGCCAGCTCTCCAGGGCTTTTGGCTTTGCTGCAGTTTGTTGCAGGGGAGGTGGGATCAGCACCACACAGTGTGACAGCACGGGGATCACTCCACAGCCTTTGTTGCACCAAAGCCCTGCTCAAGGCAGGTGTTGAAAATAAGGGTTAAAAGGTGAACTTTTAAAGTCCTGAAGGTGGTTTTTTTTTCCACCCTGGTTTTTCTTCACGTTTCTGGTCACTTAGTACTGTGGCTGAATTGTGAAAACAAGCAGCTTTGATTATTACTGTGTTGGAGAATTTATTTAATCAGACAAAGGAAAAACATTTGTAGCCATTGCAGCCAGCTCTGGGTACCAGAAGCTCTTGACAGCTGGCTCTCCTGGCCCTCTGTGATAGTTTAGGGCCACATCCTCATTAAAAAACAGATGCACAAAACAAAACTTCCAACTACATGGACATGTGAGCACCCTGGTAGTAGAAGAGACCCATTTAGAGGATGCTGAAATATAATTACATCATCTATCCATTAGAGAGATGGTCTCTGCAGCTCCCAGAGAACTTGGCAGAGCATTAAAAGCCCGTCAAGGCTGACCACACAATAACTGAAGGAGAGGAAGAAAAAAACACATCAAACCACAGATAAAGCCTGAGAAAGGATCTCTGGAGTGCTTTTACATTTTTCTTTGATCTAAAATAGAAATAGTCTTCTGGAAGGGTACCTAAGGCACACCAGTGAGAAAGTACCCAGCACACCTCCATCATGTACTGTGCTAACTTCCAAAACCCAAAGGGCTTCTCAGCAGAATCCTTTCCTCTCCAAGGACATTCCTGTGTCCTGTCCCATCCCTAAGGACATCCCTGTGTCCTGTTCCATCCCCAAGGACATCCCGGTGTCCTACTCCCATCCCCAAGGATATCCCTGTGTCCTGTCCTCTCTCCCAGGACATCCCTGTGTCCTGTTCCATCCCCAAGGACATCCCGGTGTCCTACTCCCATCCCCAAGGATATCCCTGTGTCCTGTCCTCTCTCCCAGGACATCCCTGTGTCCTGTTCCATCCCCAAGGACATCCCGGTGTCCTACTCCCATCCCCAAGGATATCCCTGTGTCCTGTCCTCTCTCCCAGGACATCCCTGTGTCCTGTTCCATCCCCAAGGACATCCCGGTGTCCTACTCCCATCCCCAAGGATATCCCTGTGTCCTGTCCTCTCTCCCAGGACATCCCTGTGTCCTGTTCCATCCCCAAGGACATCCCGGTGTCCTACTCCCATCCCCAAGGATATCCCTGTGTCCTGTCCTCTCTCCCAGGACATCCCTGTGTCCTGTTCCATCCCCAAGGACATCCCGGTGTCCTACTCCCATCCCCAAGGATATCCCTGTGTCCTGTCCTCTCTCCCAGGACATCCCTGTGTCCTGTTCCATCCCCAAGGACATCCCGGTGTCCTACTCCCATCCCCAAGGATATCCCTGTGTCCTGTCCTCTCTCCCAGGACATCCCTGTGTCCTGTTCCATCCCCAAGGACATCCCGGTGTCCTACTCCCATCCCCAAGGATATCCCTGTGTCCTGTCCTCTCTCCCAGGACATCCCTGTGTCCTGTTCCATCCCCAAGGACATCCCGGTGTCCTACTCCCATCCCCAAGGATATCCCTGTGTCCTGTCCTCTCTCCCAGGACATCCCTGTGTCCTGTTCCATCCCCAAGGACATCCCGGTGTCCTACTCCCATCCCCAAGGATATCCCTGTGTCCTGTCCTCTCTCCCAGGACATCCCTGTGTCCTGTTCCATCCCCAAGGACATCCCGGTGTCCTACTCCCATCCCCAAGGATATCCCTGTGTCCTGTCCTCTCTCCCAGGACATCCCTGTGTCCTGTTCCATCCCCAAGGACATCCCGGTGTCCTACTCCCATCCCCAAGGATATCCCTGTGTCCTGTCCTCTCTCCCAGGACATCCCTGTGTCCTGTTCCATCCCCAAGGACATCCCGGTGTCCTACTCCCATCCCCAAGGATATCCCTGTGTCCTGTCCTCTCTCCCAGGACATCCCTGTGTCCTGTTCCATCCCCAAGGACATCCCGGTGTCCTACTCCCATCCCCAAGGATATCCCTGTGTCCTGTCCTCTCTCCCAGGACATCCCTGTGTCCTGTTCCATCCCCAAGGACATCCCGGTGTCCTACTCCCATCCCCAAGGATATCCCTGTGTCCTGTCCTCTCTCCCAGGACATCCCTGTGTCCTGTTCCATCCCCAAGGACATCGCTGTGTCCTGTCCCATCCCCAAGGACACTGTCCACTGGCACATGGGAGACAAATAATCAAACTCCAAGAGTGGAAAAGTTCTGCAGAACTGCTGCTGAAATCTTCTCCAAATCAGTCCCAACTGAGCACCCATCTCCATTTGAAATCTGCAGGTTTTTTCCAGCTCCTGTTTAGAGCGGCTTTTTAGGGGATAGAAAAAAATGTAAAATAAAAACCAAAACCAAACAATGCAAAAACCCCAAAACTCAAAAAAAAAACCCTTGAAACCCCCATCCAAACACAGCTGTGTTCATCCAATGCATCTCCCAGCCCAGGAAATCAGTTCTCTACCTCTGTGAGGGAATAAAACACAAAGTCAGAATATTCCAACTTTCCTACTCCGAGCTGATAAGGTTAGAAATGCAGATACTGCTGCATGTTCCTGATTCCCATGCACCACAGACCCCACAAACCCACAAATCACTCACAGAAACCAGCAATCTTCAGAGAATCAATAGAATCTGCTGGAAATTAAAACAACAAATGCTCAGCCAAGACGCCTCCATTATCTTACAAATGTTTTTATTCGAACTGAAGTGAATTGATATCACAGGAAGATGATGGAGAAAGTAAAAAAACCAAACAAAATGATGGAAATGGGCTCAGATCAGACTGTGGGACCCAGGCACAGTGACACAGAACCAGTTCCACTACATGGCAGATGCAGTGTGAGCAGTGCCACTGAGCTTTTCTGCCTCCCCCTTCTGCTCACTGCTCACTGAACCTTGATCTTTTAGATGAAACGAAAACTCTTCTTTAACTGTGTGCTTTTCACAGCTAAAAGCATTGCCCGAAGCATCCTGGTGGCCTGATGCCATCGTGTTCCAGATCTGCAGTTCTGCTTCACCTCAGAGAGTCACTCGACTCTCGTGCAAACAGCCAAAAGGTGAGAAAAAGGAACATTTTCAGCAGGTAACTGTGCAAGAGTGGGTGTAGGGACAGAGCAAGAAAACCCACCAGGTCAAGGTTCCCTCCTCACACTCTTCACACCGCTTCATTTTGCACACCTGGATAATGCCAAAGCAATCCTCTCTTACCCCTTTCTATCAGTATTTTAATCTCCTTGCACTCCAAACATGTAAACTTGCCTTCATGTGCCGGCTGCAGAGTGAGTCAGCCAGGCAGGATTGTGAACCACGACCTCAGCCAAGCCCTGAGCCTCAGCCAGGCAGGAATCTCACCGTAGTTTTGGGCCCTGCTCTAGCAAAACCTGCATCAGAAATGGCAAAGCCAGCTCTTCTTTAGACCACAATCCCCTTCCCTCCATTCCCTCCCATCATCACTTTCAAAGAACAGAGGTGAGGTTTGCTTGTGCTACCAACACACACAACTGATGTGATTCAATAAAGCTCCGCTGTTTTATTGCAAACCAGCGTGTTCTCCATGCAGGCACTATTGCTTTATAGATTGTGCTGCTTTTGATGTCCTCTTTGATCAGATGTGCTCCTGAACTTCAATGGAGTTATCTCAGAGCAGCACCTGCCTGGGTGGCAGCAGAACCAGCACATTCACGAGTCTTTAATTTCAGCATTGACTGAGAATATTTGTTCCCAACTGCAACAACTGCAAATGAGCAAATTTTATTTTTGTCTAAAAATAGACCAAGTACAGCATTACCAGCACATCCTGCCCGCCCAGTGCATTTTTTCTTGTTAAAAATATATGAAGTTTAAAACTCAGCCAGCAAAGGTTGAGTTTGTTTGTAGGACCAAGCAAGAGCCAGTCCCTGTGGCAGAGCTGATGTCCAGCACCTCCCACAAGCAGCACCTTGTGGACATTGTTCATGTGCTCCACTTCCCTGCCATAGGGAGACAAGTTAGAGAAGGTTCCACTGACCATGGAGAGATTAAACCCCTACACAGAGCAGAGGATTGGTAGAACAAGGAAAACAGCCAGATTTTGTTGCCATGCTCCAGGATCAGCCTTGTGATCTCCTGAAGCAGTGGCACAGCCGGTGTCACCCCGCAGTGACAGCCTTGGCCTGAGCTGCTCTCTGCATGGACAACTGCACAGAGGGCAAGACTGGGGAAAAACAAACTCAACAAATTTCCCAAGCCCCAGCAAACCCACAACGTGTTCTGCAGTTAGAAACCCACAAAATGGTTCAGAGGTGAGCGTGGCAGTGCTGGCTTGACAGATGGACTTGAGGATCTTCAAGTTCTTTTCCAGCCTTAACGATTCTGTGATTCTAACACCTCACACAAAGCCAGTGAGCAGTTTGCTTGGCAACCAACTCCATCTGCTGCTTTTTTCCTGGGTGCCTGAGAGTTTTAGCTGGTGGCAGATTTTGTCATCTGCTGACAAAGGAGAACAGGGATGCTCAGAACCCTGCCATGCCACTTTGCCTCACAGCCACCCAAATCCCCTGTGAAGAACTCGACTTCAAGCCAACCAAAACCACAGTTGTGTTCATATCTGCACTGGGAGATCTGTAGGGCAAGAAGCCAAAGCTCCAAAGCTGGTAGTCAACAGAACCCTGAGATGTCTGGTTGAAGCCTGCACAGGAGACACGGAGGAAAACTTGCTGTAACTTTTCAACATTTCTACACAAAGAAGGAGACAGATAAGGGAGCAGTTTCTAAAGCATTCTCCAAAACAAGGTGCAGGGGAAGGCAGATGATTTTTGTCTGTGTGGGCAATGGCACCCATTTAATTTAATCCACTAACACAAGAGGAGCAAACAGCTATTTTCACCACAACAGTTTGCTTTTCCTGTCTCTCAGTTTTTCAAGCCTGTCTTGCTCCTGCAAGATGCACCTGGCTGTAATTGATAGGTAACACAGTGCACAGTGCCCTGAAAGCCCCGTAGACGGATTTGTTCTAACACCCTTTGGAGAAGGACAGAATGAAAGAGCTCTATAATTTCTAGACAAGGAGAAATAATTTTGTTTGCAGAATGACTCCATGGACATGCAATAAGCTGAGGCAAGACCAGGAAATCCTGAGGCAGGATTTCGATTTGAGGCAGAACCTCTACTGGAGAGCTGCCAGATAAAGACTTTCTGGAAGGGGGAAAGGATGGGGGAAATATTAATTAAAAAACATAAGTCAAATCCAGGAAGCCATAATTTATGGCTTAATGGAAAAAAAAAAGTCTAATTTGCCATAGCTTTAAAATGGAGTGACAATACAGAAAAGGCTGAGAGCTGCAAGTGGTTGAGTAAGGGATCAGGAGGTCCAGACAGACCAGGAGGAAACACTTCACAGTTATCTCCTCTGGAGGCAACAAAATAGTGATAAATCTGTGTTTACGAACACACTTCAGTTTTTAGAGCAATAAACTCGGCAGAGAGAAGTGTCCTGGCTGGGGAGGCGTCGGGGTGGCTCTGCCTGTGCACGGGCAGCTCTGGGGTGAGGGCTGGGAATGCCACAGGAGAGCAGGCAGTGCAGCTGGCACACGGGAGGTGATAAATCATCCAGAGCTTCAGGGATGCAGGATGCCTGCCAAACCCTCAAAAATGTTTGAAACTTGATAAGAAAGAAACAAACAAAGAAAAAGTCAATACTGTGTAAGTGCTAGTTTTCCAACTTGGGCAACATTAATAAAAAATTATCAGACTCTTTTATACAATTTATGCCAGACTTCATTACTCTGCACAACCTGAAAAAAAAAATACTGAAAAAGACTGATATTAAATCTGAAGTTTTTGCATCCAGTTATTTTATCGAAGGCAGATGGTTTCTATGTAGGAGCAGCCCTTGATGATTTTCCTGCTGCTGTGACAAAGGAAAGGAGGTGCTTTTTAGCAACCTCTGGCATAAATGTTAATCTCACGGAGATCCTTTTCAAAAACTGCTTTCAAAACTGAAATAAACAATGGCTCCTGAACTGGTGAAAGCACCAACAACTTGTTTTGCTGGAAAAATTGTGAATTCTTTTTCTACCAAAGCTGAGGAGTTACTCTGGAGGGCATCTGAGCAAACCCGTTTCCTGAGGGTCAGATTCACACTGCTCTGCTGGGTTAGCAGGGACACCCCTGGCCCTTTACCTGCAAAGCTGATGCTGTGTCTTCCACAATCCCGTGTGAACTCCCAGTTTGGCACTGGGAACACCTGCCCTTTAGGCATGTGGGCGAGTCCTGCTAAGCCACGCGCTTGACTGATCTTAAAACACGTCAGGAACACTGCAGTGCCCCTCAGCCCCAGAGCTGCCCTCTCTGGCAGGGGAAACCACAGATACTGAGTCTCTCAGAGCCCCTGGAAGGGGGTGTGAAGCGCCCAGCGGGCCTGGCCAGAGCTCCCTTTGGTTTGGTGTTGTCTGTCCAGCTGTGGCAAGAGCAAGGGTTACTCAGACAAGAACAGAAGGCCAGGCTCTCCCTACAGACCAGGGCCTGTCCATCCCTGAGATCCACAGCGTGGCACTGAGGCTGCCAAGGAGCCATCCCTAGCTCTGCACACAGCTGATGCTCTTTGTCTCCACCACTGCTTCGGGCAGCCAGTTCAGGGAGTCCCAGCCCCTTCCACAAGGTTGCTGCCTGCTGTGCAGAGAAGGATTTCCCTTTTTTCCGTTGTTTTAGGTCAGCCTTACAGCATTTCCTTCAGGTGTTTGCTAGCACTAATGTTAGAAGTCTTGGTGCACAGTTCCACACTTGGTTCATCCACCACAGTTCAGGTTGTCCTTCTGGGGTGGCAAATCCCTCCCAAAAGAACACACAGAAGGGCAGCAGAACCCACAGAAGGGCAGCAGAACCCACAGAAGGACAGCAGAACACACAGAAGGACAGCAGAACCTACAGAAGAACAGCAGAACACACAGAAGGGCAGCAGAACCCACAGAAGGGCAGCAGAACACACAGAAGGGCAGCAGAATACACAGAAGGGCAGCAGGACCCACAGAAGGACAGCAGAACACACAGAAGGGCAGCAGAACACACAGAAGGGCAGAAGAACCCACAGAAGGGCAGCAGAACACACAGAAGGGCAGCAGAATACACAGAAGGGCAGCAGGACCCACAGAAGGGCAGCAGAACACACAGAAGGGCAGAAGAACACACAGAAGGGCAGCAGGACCCACAGAAGGGCAGCAGGACCCACAGAAGGACAGCAGAACCCACTGAAGAGCAGCAGAACACACAGAAGGGCAGAAGAACCCACAGAAGGACAGCAGAACACACAGAAGGGCAGAAGAACCCACAGAAGGACAGCAGGACCCACAGAAGGGCAGCAGAACTCACAGAAGGACAGCAGGACCCACAGAAGGACAGCAGAACCCACTGAAGAGCAGCAGAACACACAGAAGGGCAGAAGAACCCACAGAAGGACAGCAGAACACACAGAAGGGCAGAAGAACCCACAGAAGGACAGCAGGACCCACAGAATTCCAGCAGGACCCACAGAATTCCAGCAGGACCCACAGAAGGGCAGCAGAATACACAGAAGGGCAGCAGAATACACAGAAGGACAGCAGGACCCACAGAAGGGCAGCAGGACATGAAGTGACAGGAGGTTCTGCAATCCTTGCCCCAGCCACATGCAGTATTAGTGCTGCAGGATGTCCCAGCACAGGAAACACACATTTCAGGTTTCCTGTGTGTGGTATTGTGCAGTGAAAGATCTGATCACAGTCTACTGATACCTGGCCAAGAGATCAGCTCCCCAAAGTCAGTGCTGTTGAGGAGGATTTACTGAACACAAAGATCTTTGGTTCCAACAGAAGTACTCAGCGTGTGGTTTCACACATTCTGGTATTAACTAATAACAAGTGCAGTGTAGCACTGGCACAGCAGCCTTGGGCCCAGCCTGAGCTCTGCCCTGCAGAACAAGGAGTTAATCTTTTGTGTGTGAAGTATACACAAAATGCCTTCCATTACAGCCAATGCTGGAGCCAAGCAGCAGGATTTTCCCAGAGCCCTGCAGTGCATGACTGTGTCTCTCAGCCACTCAGCCTGGGTGTCAAGCACTGTGACAGAGGGACTTGTCACCTCCCAAATGCCCCAACTCCCTCCTCTCTGGGGAAACTGCTGCATCTTGTCAAGGCAATGATTTCCTCCATCCCATAAAAGCAAAGAGAAGGTGAAGATGAAAAACAGCATTCAAAAAGTGGAAATCAGAACTGTAGCAGAGCAATTTTCTTTTGAAAACATGACAATTGCTCAAGGCACAGGAACAAAGTGGCAAATCCTCTTCCCTGAAGTCCTGGGATCAGTAGCAAAGCCATGATGCATCTCTGCACCTCCGAAACAGCTGCCTGGCAAGTGGAGACAGCTCCTGTTCCGTCAGCACCGAGCCCTGCTCAGTGCCTGTCAGCTCTGCTCCCCCTCAGCAGCTGGAGCTGAGCAGCACAAACCCCAGCACAAACCCCAGGAAGCAGGAGCTGCTGCTCCTGGCATCACCAGGCACATCTCAGGTCTCAGTGAGACCCGGGGTCCCGACAGGAAACCTCTACAGCTCCCTTCATTTCCAGTCCCAAACCAGCTGGAGAGGCCCGAGCCCCGGCTGCCAGTGAGGATTTGTTCTGCTCCCAGGAGATTTGGGCTGTGCTGCTCTGCCCACACCCACACCTGCACTCAGGCTGGCTCAGTGACTGAGCTCTGCTCCGGCCACACACTGACCACACCTCTTTATTCCATTTAATCCAATGAAAGAACAAATTCCCCCGATTTTCTTCAACATCCTCTTCCTTAGAAGAGCACACTGCAACAGCCAAGACAGTGCAGCTAGGTCTGTTTAGCCTCAGGAAAGTGCACTCAATACCTGCCTGCCTCCCAACTTGCTGCAGCTTGTGCTGTTTTCCTCTGTGGTCGTGAAATAAAATTAAAGATCAATTTAACCGCCTGGAAGAAACAAACCTATAAATAAGTAGTCATAAAACCTAGAAGACAAGACAGGAAGAAACAAAATCTAACAAACAAGAATAGAGGCTGAAAATTCAATTCCAGGACTCACTAAGGAAAAATTGCAGAACTGAAGAGTTCTGGGAAAGAAAGGAATTCACAATTTTTCCTGGAAGCACTTGCCAGTCGTACATGTGCTCTGAACAAGGCAGATTCGTGTCTTTTATGGGTTTTGCACTTTGGTGCAAACTAGGAGTTGCTGCTTTGAAGGTTTTTACAGTCTGTGGGTGTGATCACGCTGCTGCTGGAGGTGTGACAATTTTGAAACAAACAGGATTTCATTAGCAAACATCCACATAAAGAACCATTCCCCAGAAACTCCTGAAGGAGGAGGACATGGCCCAAGACATTACGGCACAGCCCCAGAAATTATAACACAAACTCCATATTTGCAAAATGTGCAACTCCTGGAAGAATTTCCCATTCTACCTTTTCTAATTCAGAGTGTGAAACCATCACAGAAGAAGGACAGAGGAGCAAACTTGGAACTCAGTCATTTTGGGGGAGAAGTGCTGAATGGGGTATCCTCAATCTTTGCCTTGCATGTTACAGAAAAGACACTTTGCCAAGACAAAAGTTTCCTTATAGCAGTGTCAGGGATAGTACTGACTGCTCTGGAACCAAGATTCACCCTCATGAATGTGGCATAAGAATCTTGCCCCAAATCCAGGTTATTAACAACCACTGACAAGTAATAAAGTCAGAAAGGCCCCTCTTTGCTGCTGGAAAGAAACCAGGCTGTGGAACCAAAGGCACCCACATGCACATCCTTCTTAGGGATGGTAATTACAGTCTTAGGACAGATTAAGCAATGTATTCAAGGGGTGAGGAAGAGGGAAATCATAATATTACTCAATTCTTTCACAGAGCAATTTATTTTCTCTAGTTCTCAATGTTTATTTTAGAGATTTAATATCAGATATTTCAAACTGCAGTTCTGATGCTTCTGATGCTTCGTGGATAACTTATTAACCTGTTAGAGAGAGGCTGTTTGTAACCTCCAATACAGCCCTGCCTTGTGTGATTCCTTGGTTGGCTCAGTGCCTGTATTCCAAGTCAAGCTGAACTTGCACACGCAGACCTTGAGGTGTCTGCTCAGTTTGGGTGGGGATTTCTCTCCAGAGTACATATCCCAAGGGGTAAACATTTGTTGCTGCTTTTACTGCTTGCTGAGTGAATTTTCTTCACTGCTGATTTGCAACATGACAAAAAACAAAGAGTAACTCAGAATAAGAGGTACCAAGACAAAAACAACTCTGTCTCTTTCCTTAGGGTAATAAAATGTCTTGACTGTTCACCAAACACTGAGGTAAAGCACGAGGATTTTATCTGTTAGGTGTTGTGCTGATTCAAAAGTCTTTTAATGTCACTTCCAAGTGACACTGGAAGCTCTTCTGCCTGATATTGCTGATGATGATCTTTTTTCTCAGCAAGGAAAAAAATATTTTCATAAATAGATCAGAATTTTCTCTTACGTCTTTCTCTTAAGTCTTAATTGTTTTTAGGGGAAAAAAAATAAAAGAAAAAAAAAATGGGGTCAGGAAGTTTCCTTCACCTGAAAGAGAATCCACTGACTTGGGCAGGTGGCACTGTGTGGAAGCAACAGGAAGAGAGAAGTTAATAGGGTTCTTTCAGCATTGTTTCACCTGGAAAAACACCCATAAAATACAGGTTTCTTCCTCAAAGTTTGTCAGACAGTGAGTTTTCCTTTTGGCATCCCGGTGTGAGATCCTTCCACCTAACAAAAATCAGGGAATCAACCCAAAGATTTTAAATGCAAGAAGAAATGACTTTCCGTGGGCCTCCCGTCCCATGTCTTACCAGACTTGTGCTGTTGGTCACAAACAATCAGAAAGTTTTGAAGGATGAAGAGTCTGTTTTTCTTCACCAACCAAACAGATTTATCTTCACACAGAATATTTTGTGAGGCTTGGTTTTTTGAGGTGGCATTTGGGGTTTTTTTTGCTTGTTCTGGAGCCCTTAGCTGTGTTTTGTTGGGGCTTTTTCCCCCCTCCCACTCCATCCCTCCACCAGCCCTGCTGTTCCTTGCTGACTCTCCAAGGACTTGTATCCCTGCCACGGGGCTGGGCAGTTCCTCAAATGCAAATCCTTCCACCTGGGCACAAATACAGTTTTACAAAGGCATCTTCAGACAGAAATTAAGGTACTTAGGACAGAGCAGTCTTAAGTACTGAACTTCTGTTGGAATATTTATTCAGCTCTCATTCTGTATTTATGAAAGCTGAGGTGAGACTGAGGAGGGGCTGGGGAACTTCAAAGCCCCAAGCCACAGGTCTCTCTTGAAGATTTTTGCAAAAAACCACCTGAGGAAATATGTCAAGTGGTAGGTGTTATGCAGTGATTTTTCATTAATTTTAATTACTGTCATTCTATAGGATAGGGAGCATCCTCAGACCTTCGCCTCCAAATTGCACTGGGATTGGTGCCAAGTTTCTTCTCCCCCTCTGGTTCCCTCCAGCAGTATTTAGTAATGGAATCGCTTAAACATGTTTAAATAAGAAGGGTAAATGCCAAACACTTCTGAATGAGAAGGAACGTGGGTCTTAAATGGCACATGAAGCCTTTATTCATAATTCTATAAACTGAAAACCTGGGCTATTTAGGATCAAATAGAAGGCTTGATCAGGCTTGAGGAGAGAGTAGATGGAACATCCCCATTTAAGGAAAAGCAAAACAAAACACAAAGTGACTCTTAACATTTCATAGGCATTAGGAGTGCACACTGGGGGAGGGGGAGGAAGAGACAAAAACCCAGAATCAATTCCGTTGATGGGAGCTTATTGGTTTACTCAAAAAAACCCCAAACAAAAACAAAACACCAAGCTAATTATTTTCGGCCCTAGATTTGCAATACAGGTGACATCATCATCATCATCATCATCATCATCATCATCATCATCATCAATCATCATCATCATCATCATCATCCTCATAATTTCATCCTGGCTCCCTTGAGCCATGATGACTCCCGATCCCATTCTCCCCTCACACCCCCAGCAGCCAGAGAAGCTGCTTTTCAAACCTGGGCATTTTTGTTGCAGAGCCCATTTTCAGACAAGTTACTGTGACAGGCAGAAGCACAGAGCTCACACCCTGCCTTGCCTGGAGCTGGCCACACAGCAGCCAAGGCCAGCCCAGCACAGCCACGGGAGCACGGCGTGAGCCCAGCCTGGCTGGCCACCTCCTTGCAGGCAAGGACACAAAAGAGGGAAAGGGAAACCAGCAAATCACAAAGTTCATCTTTGGAATGATCATTAACAGCTTGAGAGCAAGATCTCAGTGGTTTGTGAGGTGAATATTCCATTAAAGTCTGAATCCTAACTGGTAGCTTAGAGGCAGCAGCTGCAACACTCCAAATTTTCTATTCTTGGGTAGCAGATGGTGGGGCAGAGATGGCAAATCCACATTAATCACAAGTGTCTCATGAAAGCTGTGCTGTATTTGCCAAAGCAGAGTCTTTCTTTTCCACAAAGCCATATTTGCAAGGATTCACTCGAGTGAGGCTTGCACACAGGTGTGCTGCACACAGCACTGCAAGTGAAAGGGATCCTCACCCCAGCAGGCACCAGACTGAGCTGCCCACAGCAGTTCCCCTCCAGAGACATTCCCCACTCCTCAAGGGGAGGTCCAGGGCACAAACAGCCACTCCTTTTCCTTGGCTTCCCACAATTAACCAAGGAGTAACTCACCGTTTCCCCTGGCTTATATCCCTCCACACCCACAAGTGGAGCTCACCCACAAGCTCAGGGTTTTTCGTGTTAACATTGCCAGCAGAAAGGGGAATACCTTCCACCCTCCCCGAAAACAAGTGCCAGCTTGGGATGGTGAGTATACAGCCACCATTTCTCTCCACATGCACCCACATCACCCTCTCAAAGCCATTCCAGTGGAAAGCCCTCCACTCCCTTTGGAGCAGGCTCCTGGTCACGCCTGCTGCCCCAGGCTTGCCTCGCCCCACCTTCCCCAGCTCTCCTGTTCCATTTAGCTAAAAGCCAGCTGTGTGCCAGGCCTGGGGCTTGCATAGCCCTTCTGACTCCATACTTCCTACAAAAAGCCTCCCGAAGAGCTCCCTCTCCATCTGGAGGGTTTGCTTGGGTTTTTTTGGGGTGAGTCTCTTGGGGGCTGTGTGTGTGTTTGGGGTTTCAGTGTGTTTGGGCTTTGTGCGTGTCCCTTCCCTCCAGCTGCAGATTTCCCTCTGCATCATCCCCAGCCCAAGGAAATCCACCACTGTGCTGTTTATAGTGTCCTTGTGGTGCAATTTTCCTGCAAATACCAGCGAAATTTTGGGAGCAAATGTGTGCTAGAGGCTCTTTAGATACTTAAATTTAACAGAGACAAAACCAAAGCTGAGTTACAACTAAGTTACAGAATTACCCTTCAATGTTCAGAGTGAAAATGTTAGAATGGACCTTCTCATTCTCTCTCCAATTAGTTTTTCCCCTACAAAATATATCTAGTTGTCTTGAAGCTACATTCAGCTATTTTAAATTCAGTTTAAACTCATTAACTAGAACAGAAGACTGAAGCATTTTAGACACCAGAGAGAAGACACAAAATAATATGATCAAGAAGTGGAAAATCTTAGAGGCACAGAGTACAGGAGATTCCTCCAGATGTGGAGAGGTGTGTGACAGCAGTGTGTCTGAGCTGGGAGAGAGAAACCAGCACAGCCTGCACTAGAAAGGAGGTCAGGAGCAGTTGAGGGGACACAGGAAGAGCAAGACAAGTGGAAGGTGTCCCTGCCCACTGCAGGGGGTTGGAATTAGGTGATCTTTAGGTCTCTTCCTGCCCAAACCTTTCTGGAAGCCTATGAGAAGACAGCCTTGTGTTCTCTTTGGGTCACATTTGATAAAGCAGAGATGAATTTCCGTGGGAGGGAGTATTTCACTACCCAAATATTTCACACGAGTACGTGGAGTCAGTGCAAGACATAAAATGCACCTGTGGACCTGAAATGCCTCTGCATTCTCTGCCTTCTCAGAAGGCAAAGCAGCAGCAGCAGAGAACATCATTGCCTTCCCCATCCCCACGCTGCATTCTCCTTTGTAACAGATAAAGCATTAATGAGAATTTTTCATGTTCCCCTTATCAACAGCCTGAATCCTTGCACTTATGAGGAACAGTGAGCCCTTTTTATATCAGAACATGATGTTTGTTTGCTTTTGCATGACACATTAGAGCCCAACCTTCAAGAAATATAAGGAGATCACTCCTTTCCTGGAGTTCTCCGTGGCTGTTTGGCTCTGAGATTTGGACATGTGAAGAGCCACATCTTTCAGCATCAGCAGATTTACAGAAAACATGCTCTGCTTTGAAACACGGTGAAATTGATCCTGCAGGGCTGTTTACCTCATCAACACCCCTCGGAGTGCTCCTACGGCACCTGCGGGTTGCATAATTGCTATTGCTCCCTCAACCAAACATCGGCAAAATTTGTACTAGGCAAAGGTATAATCACAGGGAGGGCTGCAGCCAATTTTCACAGCTCAGACAGAAAAAAAGAAAAGAGCTAATTAGGAGCATCTATTCTGGAGCCTACCTGCAGTCTTTGTTTATTCCTTGCCCCCTGAAGCAGCATTAGCTCTGGGAAGGGAGCTCGTTTGAGCACGTGTGATAACCTGGTACATGCACATGCCTTCCTGAGTGACACTACATCACTTGATACAACATTAAATAGAAATTTATCCAGTTTTCCTTGCCTGAGCATTTAAAATAGTTTCTTTTACATGATTTGTTAGCTTCATTTAATTTTATGTTCACACATAGAATTAATGGGGATAATCCTCTACTCCCTGAGGTCTACAAACAGATCCTTCCCACCCCTGTGAGCTGCAGCCTCCTTTTGTCCAGGCAGGAGTCAGAGCTGACCCACAGCACTCAAGGCCTCCTTTGCATGGAGTGACACATTTTCAGTCACAGGCAAGGTCTGAGCTTCCCCTGCTCTCTCAGCCTGCCCATCACCCTCACACTCCCCTGCAATCCCATGCTGTGGTTTGTTCTGCATTGATCCCTACAGAATGAAATCTAGCAGATTTAGCTAGCTCATCTAGGAATGCAAGGAACTACATCAAGAAGTGATTTTTTAGGGAAGTATGCAAACCTTGCAATTCTTCATTTAGCAGACTTCTTCCCTCTCATTTTTTGACTCACAGTAACACAGCTGCCTTGACCTCATTTTGTCCAGCTGCTATTTTCAAAATAAACTGTGGTCAACTACAACATGCAGCAGTGTCGTGGCTTCAAAAAAGACCCCAATCTTCATCTGTGACAAACTCATGCTGCATTTTCTGCACAAGACAAAAGATTTAGAAGAAAAAACTGTCAGAACATTAATTCGGACCAAGAATACAAGCTTATTTTGTGAAGAGTTTACTAAATCTTTCCTTTCACCTCTTCCTGCTATTCCTTGTGGCACTATTCTTAAAAACACCAAACCAAAACAACAACAAACCCCCAAATCTTGAAGGTTAAGAACCAACAAGGCTGCTCCCATCATCACACTCCTGGCTGAATGCTCTGGTCCAGTTCTTCAGGCTCGGGGTCTGGGCTCAGTGTCTGGCTTTGGGTGCATCCCCAGTGGCACTTGGAGGAAGGGCTGCCCAACTCCCAAAATAGTGAGCCCTGGCTGAGGTGTGTACATAAAATAATGGTGGGGAGGATGCAGCACTTGCCAGAATGCACATATGGGTGAACAAGGATGCTTAAGGGGATGCAGCAGTAAGGAAATACCTCTCATGTGACTTATCAGAGTGAAAACTATATTTCAGTTTATTACACTGCCTGCAGATATAAAATTGAATGGTAATTGTTTGAACTAGATTCAGCAATGCCTACCACGATCCACTAATGAAAGAAACCTGTGTTGTCTTGCACTGTTGGAATAGGATTGTTGAGTACATTGTATTTTTAGAACAGCAATAAGGATTTTTACACTGCTCATGAAACACATGGCATAGGTTTAACCAGGCAGAATAACTTGTCTGGCTGGAGCAGAACTGCAGCAGGGGAAAAGCTGGGACTGATTTCTACAGGGCACAGGGAGAAGGCTGCAGCCTTAGCAATGCCAAAATGCTGCCATATTTTGTACCCTGATCAGGATTCTTTGGTGTTTTCAAAGTGAAAATGGATCAGGTTCTGGAGTTTTGTGGGGTTTGTCCTTTTTTCTTTTTTCATTTTTGACTTTTGCTTCATGAAGGAAAACAAGAACATAAAGCAACGTGAAATACACGGTTTGGCTAAATTTCCCACATGAAGAGGCAGGGCTTGGAGCACAGCTGGTGAATGTCACCACAATCTGTGCACAACCCTTGCATGCAAATCAGCTACAGAAATCCGTGATTGAAGTCCCAGCTCTCCAGGATTTGACACTGATTGTGTGAACATCAGGAAGCATGGAAGAACACTCGCATTTTCCATATGCAGGAGCTGAATTTAGTCTGTTTAGGAAAACTTCATGGAAAACACTGTGAGTCGAGGAGTAATTTCTTAACTGACTGCTCCCCTGTAAGGCTCTCACCCACAGTACCTGGGCTTTACATTTTTTCCCCCCAATTCCATTGCAAGCACTGTGTCAGGTTTCGGAGGCTGAGCAGAACTGAGCTGTTTGCATCAGTGCTGGAGAGCAGGATCCACCTCAGACCTCAGCTACCAGCAGCTGCCAGGAGATCTCCAAGGGAAAACAGCCTGTGATTGCTGTGGGGAAGCTGCTGGGCAGATGGAGAAGGCTGGGAAGGAAACACATTGAGGAAGATATGGCTGTGAGAAAGAGGCTCCCGTTCCCTCAGCACACTGGGATTTGCAATCATATCTCTCTTTTGGTAGGAAGCTAAAGAGCTACACGCCCTGTTATAAATGTGACCGTGGAACTCCCGGTGACACTGCAGCCCATGGCATTTGTCAAGAGCAACAGGAGCTTTCCAAAGGACAAGAGAAGCTGGAGCCCAGTTCAGGAGTGGCTGGAGATGGGAAAGAGAGCACTAGAACATGGGAGAGGTGAGCTATGGTGCCTCTGCCTTCCACTGCTGGGTTCAGGGAGGTAATTCCTGGCATTCTAATTCCCCTCTCTGCTAACTCAGTTCTGTTATCAAGGAAGAAAAATATATACCAACCCCTTTTTTCTTTTGTTTGTTCTGGCTCTTACACTCCCATGCCAGTCCCTGTCCCGTGTCAAACATCTGCTCCTCCCTGCCCAGCAATGCTGTTTGTTGCCACCTTGTCACTGGCTGCTGGTGCAACAAACGTCCCCAGAGGCCAGACAGAGCGAGGGCAGCGCTCAGACACCCCTGCCTGGTTTTCACACACCAGGGATCCATTCTGGGACCCTGCAGGCTGCAGGAGCACAGGGCCAGTGCAGGGAGAGCACCCTGGGGGTGGATGGAGCACCCTGGGGGTGGATGGGCAGGGATGCCAACACCCTGGACAAGCCCAGCTCAACACCCAAAACTGCCTCCCCCAGCCCAGCTGAGGGCACCTCTGCTGGGAAGTGGGCAAGGAGAGCAGCACGGGGTGGATCCAGCTGGCCCACACTCCCGTGCCTCTGTGGCTGGTCCTGAACAGGGCTTTGAGGGATATTTTGCAGCCTGTGTGTTGGGTATGGTGACATCCACCTCTGTTGGGAGCAGGGCTTGGGGCGTAGCTTCATAATCTGCACTGGAATTTTCACAAAAGGGCTCTTAGTACGTCAGCCACAATATTCCACTTATGTCTGGCTGCAAAGGGGGATATGGAAAAAATCAAAAAAGTGTTAATCAAGTGCTAATCTTGCTGCTAATTATTGTAACTGCTTACATTTGGAATTTCTGTATATGTCTCTCTTATTTTCCTCCTCTAAATGGGAGTAAAATGTACAAAAGGGCAGGTATTTCCTCCTTTCTGGTCCTACTCCACCTATTTATTGGGCCATAGTACATGCCTGGGAGTTTCATAATGGGAATTGGAAATGGAATTAAAGAAAAGGAAATTGCTACAAATGAAGCAATTTCCTGGGTGTAAACAGGGCTTGGAATTTTGAAGAACAGATTTCACACAAAAACATATTTTGTTCTGTCAAACAAATGTGATGACTTCTTGTTAGATACTATTTAGCTGAGAACACTAACAAATAACCTCATTATGATTGCTGATGACATAAAAGACCAAGGACTGAGCGCTGAAGCCCTGATTTGGGCAAAACTCCAGAACTTCAGTGATACTTTTGTCTCAGTAATCACATCAGGATCTGCCCTTGGCAGGTTCAGCCCTGATGGATAACAATACACCCTGGACTCTCCACAATTTGTTAATCTGCTTTCCAAACATTGCGACTGGAGGAGCTAAATCCCATGGACTTCCACCCAGAGTGAAACTTGGTGCAATTTTATGACCCCATTTAGATACCTGGGTGTCTGCACAATGTACAGCCTGGCTTTGGACACTTCCAGGGATGGGACAGCCACAGATTCTCTGGGCAACCTGTTAAATTATTTCAGAAATACCAGTTTGAGCTTCTACTCATTTAAACTTCTTAAATAGGGGAGGGAAATTCTTCCCTTTTGTTTCTTTCAGCACTGAGGGTTGGACATTGGGAGCTGGTCTTCCTATCAGTGAGTGGCTCTGAGTGCAGAAGATTCAGTAAATTTGCCAAAACTAAAAGAGGCAGTTTGAAGTCTCTGTATGAACTGACAGTCTCTGAACACCTTGTAGATGACCCCACTGGGCAGCCTACAGACAGATGGTTGGTAGTCACATTGGTTTGGACAGCCAGGGCTCATTTCAGCCTTCTGAGGAGCCCACTGAGGTTACCTGCCTGCCATGAAGAATGCATGTGGGTGATGTTTATTTTCTGCATGTTCTACAACTGAAGAGAGTAAAAGTATTACATCTGCAAACACTGTGTCCTGCCAGCACGCAGAATTCTTTTTTTGGAAATTCTTTGAAGGCTTTGGATCAAATTTAGAGGTATTAAATTCCATTTTAGCCCCCTGTCTTCCACGTGTGACCTGGTGATTGTGTACACCATAAAACATCAGTCTCAAAAGCCATGAGAGAACACACCCCACTGCAAGGCATGGAATGGATTCCACCTCCACACACTGATGTTCTACTGAGGCAGAATGTGTGGTTCGCTGTCTGTCACAGCAGCAAAAGTAAATCCTGCATGTACCAGAGGTAAGAAAGTCATTCATCCAAGAATAATCAACTTTTGGAAATCATTCACTGCTGCTATAGCTGAGCACAATGCACCAGCAATTAGTTGTGCATCATTGCTTTTAAATTGCACAAAGCTGGCTGCAGTAGGGGTGGTGAATATTTGTTAAGTTGGGTTTATATGAAATAAGAGATGATCTGGAGGAGGAATATTACTGGAATTTACGTTTCAGGTCATATCTGGGAATTTACATTTCAGTTGTAGAATGTCTTCTCTTGGCTTTCCCAACCAGTGATGTCACAGATCAAAGATAGTGGGTATCTTAGAAAGCCCTGCTGAAGACACAGTGAATAATTCAACATTTGCAGACCAGCTCCTGCTCTTATTTGTACTGGGCTTAATAAGAACTGATTCCATTGAAGCCAAGGGAAAGTTTTATTCCAGTGTGAGGGATATGAGAATGAGAGGATCAGAGTGTACCCATGGCTCTGCTGCCTTCCCAGGGGTGTCAGGCCCAGAGCCCAGCAGGGTAAAGGACATTCCTGGGCTGCCCTCATGGACAGGCCCTCCATGGAGAGGGCAGAGCCTGCAAACCTCCTACAGGAGCCAGGCAGCTGGACCCTGGGCTCGAGGAGCTCCTGGAAATATGTGGTGATGATAGACCAGAAGGACTCGTTGCACACACAGGAAGGGCAGTGAAAACACAGATCTGAAGAGGCACCAATGTCTGCCTTTGGATGGAGTACAAAGGAGAGCACTGCTCTTTTTTTATGGATGTTTTGCAACAGCAACAGGGGAAAAGCCTGGTAACGTAACAAGAAGTAACTGATCTCTTCATAAAGATACAAAGTTTCATGCAAAACCAGCTTCTACTCAACAGCTAAGAAAAAAAAAGTACGTGGTTACTGCCCAAATCTTTGTTTCTCCAGGCTTATTGGTACCACTGATACTTCTGTAACTTTCCTTTTACAGATTCCTGTTCTTGTCTCCACTTCTTCTGCCCTACTGCTGATCCTGGAGACCTTCCCCCGAGTTCTGAAGCCTCAGATGAGTCCTGACTTTTCATTTAAATCCTTCCATCAAGCACCTTTCTCTCAGGATCCTTTACTGTAATTTCAGATTCCCATCCTTTTCCTTTCCTGTGTGCTTGTAAGAGTGATTTCATTTTTGTTCACATGAAATTTTCAGCAGCCTCTCTATCCCTTTATGCTTCCTTCACTGACATCAGAAAAGTGAGAAATATCTCTGGGTAAAGTGAATGTCTGGGTAAGTTAATAGAGAGCCCCAAGTTATAGCAGACCCCTCAGTAAAAGCAACAGGAAGGAGCAATAAATACCATTATCATTTACAATTACAGCATAAACACCATCCACCACCAGCCTGGCAGTTCAAAAGCCAGCTAAGAACTCCATCAGCAGCCTGTTTTGCTTTGAATAATTAGTTTTATAAGAGAACATTGATCAAAGGCATTGGTAGCAAGTTTAGTGAAGTGTTCATCTTGTACAAAGTCACTGGAAAGTTACTCAGCCCTGAACTCAGCTCAGCCAAAATCAGGTAAACCATAAATAACCAAGGTTAAAGATGGACAGTCAGCTCTGAACAAAGGCATTCCAGAGACAGCAAAGCATGGCTGCAGCCTGAGCAGCAGTGGGTGGCTTCTGCAGCAATGCAGGAGAGCAGCTCACCTCTGTGCGAGCTCTTCCAGGCCACAAGAAACCTGCAGTGACAAAATTGCAAAGACTCTTAGTGACGTCTAATTAATTGCAAAGACAGGGAAACACTGGAGGTACGGGGGAAAGTTCTTAATATGTGGTTGTAAACAGAGAAAATAACTCAGGCTTTCTGGAAGGAGCTCGCCCAGCTGAAATGTGGGCCAAGGTCTCATCTTTTGCTCTGGGCTGCTCAGTTTTCTGCAGAAACTGAGGATGTCTATGATTTTTTGCACATTTACAGCTAGTTAATAGCTGAAACACTTCCCTAATGTGAGGGGAAACATTTTTCCCCAGTATGGAAGTAAGCTCCAAATTTCAAGTGATTCAACATGCACCTGCTGAACTCACAAGTAAGTGTATTCATTCCTTTTTGGGGGCTCAGGGAGGGAAGCACATTAAAAATGTTCCCTACCAAATGCTCACTGTAGGGATATAATCAATGAAAGTAAATTAGAGAGGGCAAACCAGATGCTGCCTGAATTAATTTCCAGTCTTTCCAAGCAGTTAAAGCTCCTTCCAGGACTGAAGCACATGCCAGCATGAGCCCTCTTGCTCTTTTAATGCCACCACCAATGTACTGGCTCATATTTGTCACTGAGAAAAAGTTACATTTTCTCATTCCTTGTTCAGGTTCACATTCAAGACAAAACTCCAAGGAACTGAATTTGACCTTGAACCGATTCCAAAATTTTAGCTTGTGCACTTCCAGTTGAAAGAAGAATCAGGGATCCTGGCTCAAGGGTGAAATGGAAGCCTTGTTTGAACTACAAAATTAGTGCAGTTTGAGAAAAATGACTGTATAGTATGGGAACATAAATTAAAGGTAAATCATGAAAACAATGAAGGTTTTTTAAAAATAAAATCGCTTTCCGTTAAAAGTCAATTATTTCTCTAGAAGGTCAAATTTATTTTCAGTAATAACACTGTTCACTAGTAGACCATGAAGACCTGTACACGTCTGAAATATGTAGAACTTTTAATATGCTCAACAGAAACTGGATGTTGGAACGGTGTCAAAGAGTCTGCGAAATTACAATGCAAGTCGGACTGCATGAAGTAATCAAAGTCTCAGTTTATTAAAATGTGTTATTTATGACTTACAGAAAATATTTCTTGTCTGTGAAAGAGAAATGAGTTAAGAATTAACCCTTTTAATATTAAGAGGTTCCTTTTTTTCATTAAACACACAAATACTGAATTTTATTCATGAAGCAGGCAAAACGGAGATGCCAGATCTCCCACATTATCATCCACTGGATTCATTCTCTGCCTAATAAATCTTCTGATTCACACTTCCTGCCTGCAGAATGCTGATGCCTTCCCTGCTGGCTGTGCTGCTGCCAGGGTGTATGTGAGGATTTCCCTGCTGCTGGCACGGGATGGCACAGCCCCATACCCACTGCTGGCCAGGCAGGCAGCTGGAGGGGCTGCAGAATGGTAAATGCCTGCCTCACACCAAGGCGTGGCAAGATATGCTGACAAAAGGGAGATAAAATAGCTTGGGTCCTCCTGCACCAAGCTCATCTGCATGAGCACTTGCTTGGCTTGTAAAATAAAAGCTTTGACAATCTTATTTTTCTTTTTACTTTTGTTCATCTTTAACCCTAGCCTCTCTATTCACCTTTAGACTTTAGACAAAAAGAACCTGAAGGACAGGCACAACATTCTCCACCAGTGCTGCTTTCTGTATTTGGTCAGATGCAAAACCAGCTGTCAAGGACTTGAAAAGTGTGGGTTCAGCTCATCTGACTTGAAATGTGTGGCCAAAAGGTGTCCCCAGAGCCATGTCCAGCCAGTAGCAGGTGGCGTGGCAGCCTGTGACCATTCCAGGAGCCAAACCCGGGCTTCCCTCATCCTGCCCGTGGTCCTCCAGGGCTGCTGGATCACCACAGCCAGGAGAAAGTGGGCAGGAAGTCATCCAGGGCTGGATATGGCTCTGCTGACAGGGACTGCAATCCCAGAGAGAGCCCCAGGCCCAGCCCTGCTGCAGGGCAATAATCCTGACTCAGGGAAGGTGCTGACACCCTCACACATGGACACACTCCCTCCTCTACTGCAGTCTGGATGTATCATAGATTTTCATGTGGAATGATAATATTTTATGTATACAAATTTTAGCCTTTTTCAGGAAATATCCTGCTTTGCCTCTTATTCTGAGTTTGCAGCTGAAGTTGAAAAATACATTTTTACATATAAAGAAGAGTAAAAATTTGTATTTTGACTTAAACAGAATTCATAGTGCAAACCACCACAGGTGATGGTTTCCTGGAGTTCCCTAGCTAAGGTTCCTTGGCTCAGTGTCTCCTAACTCAGGTGACAACAGTTGACAATTACATTAATAGGAACAGCAAGTCCTAAATCAATCCAGAACAAAAGTGGAAGATGCAGGAGATATCTGATGCTCTCTGCAGTTGTGTGCTAAATACACTGATAATAAACCCAAATATCTACATCCTGAAGAATTAGTCTGTTATCAGGGAATCCTGGAATGCTTTGGGATGGGAAAGACATTAAAGCTCAACTCATCCCACCCCTGCCATGGACAGGGACACCTCCCACTGTCCCAGGCTGCTCCAAGCCCTGTCCAGCCTGGCCTTGGACACTGCCAGGGATGGGGAATACATGCAGTAGGATGGCAAAGCTAAACACTTTTCCTGCTCCTGCCCAGGAAAAGGAATGGCTGGGAAAAAGCAAGGCAGGGACAAACAGACACATCAAGAGGCTTTACCAAACCTGGCAGCCCCAATGCTAGGGCAAACAAGGCTCTCAGCACCTGGCCACAGCTGCACATCATTTTAAAAAGTGCACAACGTCCAAGTTCTTCCTCTAACACTGCAGATGTAGGAAAGGTTTACATGGAACACACAACAGTCGTGCTCGGCTGGTTTTGTTAGAATGCAGGAAAATGCCTTTAACACACAACAGTTCCTTGCACTGCATCTGCTCTGTGAGTTTGCAGCTGAAGTTGAAAAATACATTTTTACATACAAAGAAGAGTAAAAATTCGTATTGTGACTGAAATAAGGGCTGGGCTCTTAAAGTCACAATATTGAAATGAGAGTGGCTTTAACACTTTCCAAAGGCTTTCAAGTCTGAATAGTTCAGACCTGAAGTAAGTCTTCCCTTAGGGATCTAATGTATTTAATTATCTCTGAAGTTTTATCCATCATAATAGCTAAGTGAAATCATTGCTCTTGTATAGAACAAAGGGAAGCCAAACATATAAATCAATATTTGATTTTTTAAAGTTGTTTACTGGAGTAACACATGACAGACATAGAAACAGTAAGAGAATTCCCAATAACTATATTTTTACAAAATATAAACTTAACAAAAGGGTATTTTAAAACAACAGAATTCAACACTAATTAGCCGAGAGAAATGGAAATGTCAGCAGCATGGTGGGAGAGGCAGAAAGATGAACAGCAGAGACTTTTAATTACTCCTGCATTACTTTTGTGGGGTTAGTTAAGACTTGACTGGTCAGTGCTTATATAGACATGCTCTTGGACTCCCCTCAAGATGCAAAAGACTTTCACAAAAGCCCAGGGTATTGAAACTATTCTGTGAGTGTTGTTCCACTGGGAACTTCGTACTGGTTTCCTTTGTTGTCACATCTTTGTGCAATATCTGGAGTTCAGAAAGGGCCTGGGGACATCAGTTGTGTTCCAGTTCTGTCTTGTAGAAAACCATAGCATTCTTCCCCCAAGATGCACAAAACTATGGATCCAGTGCAGTCATGTGAATTGTGAAGTGTAAACACAGGTGGTATTTAGGGGATTTATATCCAAGTTGCAGAACACATCGATTTCCTTATTATTGTATCCCTACACTTTGTTTTACGTTGCTTGTATTTCCTACCATCCTATTAAATACACAATCTACAAGGGATATAATTTGAATCATTCCCCTACCAGGCATAAAAAATGGATTAATTCTCAAGCCCATTAAGCAACTCTTTGCCTCTTGGCACGGATCCCTCCCTCCCCCCTTGGCGTGGTGGTGCTTGGAGCTGCTGCCACTGCAGCTGGAGCTGGGAAAGGGCTCTGCCAGGGTGCCACTGCTCACCCTCCTTCGGGGACTCAATTCTGGCACAGAAGTGAGGGAGCAAACCAGAGAAGGTGGCCCCGGATCCTGCCGGGCTCTGCCTCCCCTCCCGCAGTACCTGGAATTCGTGTCTCCTCCCTCCAGGCTTTGGGACACTCCACATCAGCAGGGCCCCACCCTGCTCAGACAGACAAAAGCAATGCCACTCCTCTGATAAGGAAATTTGAAGCGTTTCCTTGGATTTATCAGCTCCCAGTGTTTCCTGGCCCAAGGAGTTTTTGCCGGTGTAGGGTGAAATGTGACTCTCCTCTCCTGTCTACTGCAAAGGATGCAAGGACAAAGCTTTACCCCACAAATACAATGTAGAGAGGTTTGATAGAAATTAGCAACCAGGATTTTATTCTGCTGGACGTGACTGTTGCTGACAATTGTGGAATAACAGCTTTATGAAGGAGATTCATATGGAATCCCAATTTAACAAACAATAAAATTAAAGCATAGAGAGGAAAACAACTTGCACATCTTCCCAAGGGGAACCAGGACTCCTAGGGGAATGGAATCCAAGAACTCACATCACAAAAGGCCTGTTAGAGGTCATTCATTTGGTAAACGTCGTAGTAAGTAACAAATGGTAACCAGAACCTATTCCAGTTGTGCCCTGGGTATCAAGTACAGCCAGGCGTGCATCCACACTGGCATTCTCCCTCTTTACTGTGGAGAAGATGCAGGGAAGGACCATAAAAGTGAGCCACAAATTGCAGAATTAATTCCAGATGAAAACTGGAGAAGAAACACAAGCAGAAACTGATCAGGGAACGTTCTGTACATTTAACAACACTTGGAGAGATGTTCAATTGAAGGAAATAAGTTATCCCAACCAGACTGTTAGAAAGTGAGTTTCTGGGCCGTTTTGGTGTTCTGTTTAAAGGTAACCCTGCATGTTAGATACCAGTCGCATCACCACCACAAATATGACAAAGAACTTACAGGAAAGGAGCTGCAGTCCAACACATCCACCCAAGTTTCTTTAACCCTTTTTCCTTTCAGATAAATTCCAGACTATTCCCACTTGCCTGCTGTACCCTTGGTGATCAATTATCCTGGTGCACTGGAAGTGAACCTGCTGCAGAGGGTTAAGGTGGCTGCAGTGTCACAGAGCCAATTGCATCGACACAAGATGTATAAAAGTCTCCCCAGAGGCGAGAAGAGTTCAATGGCACTGATGTCCAGCTTAGGAGCTGTCTGCTGGGGACCTTTAATGTTCTTTCCTTCAATAAAAGGTGCTACTTTCAGACAACTCCTTTAACAAGCCCTAAAATGATCAAGAAGGATGTTCTGGGCACAATAACTGTCTGAGACATCAAGTTTATTGATTTAGATCATATATTGCAAAACAATGTGGTAAACATTGCCTCACAAAAAATACGTTTGTTTTTTGGTTTAAAAAGAGCCTTAAAATGTGAAGCTCTTTGGCTTGTACCCTCAGAGGACATCAAGGACACCAGAAGAGGTAAGGTCTACCAAGAGCAATTTTGTCTATGCTGACACTGAGCTGTAAGTGCCACACTGCACAGCCCAGGCTCCTTGGGCACCAATCTCTATTTGGCTGCTTTGTTAAGAGTATCAATAGAAAAAACATTTAGTGACACAGTAATGGTTCAATTGGGATACCTGTGCTCTGCAAACAGCATCCAGAATTACCTGCCTTACAGAACTCACTAAACTTCCTTTAAAAACTGGTTGTCACGACCAGTCTGGAGTCATTTTGGATTGCTGTCTGCTTTTACAGGTGCCCCATTTGTCTGCCTGGATGTACAGGTTAGGAGGTTGCATAACTGACATACTTCGGAACTTTGCATGTTGTACTTTGTAGGCAGATTCTCTCCTCTGATTTAAACTTCCAGAAAATGATTAGGTTACCATTTTTCCCCAGCACTTGTTTTTCAAGAATTCTGCCCCTGGAATTTGTGAGGATTATCTTGATCTGGAAAAGATTCCCCCTTCCCTGGTTGCTGCCTCAGCATGTCCTGACAAGCCGTGGCATTCTGTGAATGTCAAGTGAGCAAAGGCAGCAGCAGCAGGGCACTGACAGTGGGGACATGTTCCCTCTGGGCCAGGACTGGCTCCAGCTCATCTGGGATTCTACCATTTCTTCCATTTGCTTACAAAGTTAGGATGAGCAGCTTGCTCCAAGGAAGAGTTTGCTGAGTATGGAGCCCAAAGGCTCTTCTGATGAATGGGCACCTGATCATCTTCCCCATTGAATTAGGAAGTTCAGTTAGCAACCCTCCCCAAGCCTCAGAGAATGACTTTGGATTCATCATCATAACTTGTTCAAGAACATTCTACCCTCACCAACACAGTGATCAGACTGGGAACTTCCTAGAGCCAGACCCTCTGGAGATGTGGAATATTTCCTCATTTTGTTTACAGCCAAGTATAGGATTGGAATGTTTTTCCAAAGAAACTTCTTTTTTTTTTTTTTTAATTTTCCATTAAACATATCAATAACCAAAAGAGTTATAATCCTAAATCTTAATCCAAATAGCCCTGAAGTCAAGGGAAATCTTTACTGGTATAATCCCATCCCAAGAGCTGTTGGAGCACGCAGAGTGGCCATGCACTGGTTCTGAATTCCTGGTAGACACAGACCTGTCTCCAGGTGCACTCAATTCAATTTTTTTTTAACCAAGAAAAGACGTTGTAATTCTTCACTGGGTCATTGCATCATCCATCAGATTATTTGCAGGTATCAGGGACTACATCTCTAACCTGTGTGAAGTAGCCAAAGTTATTGTTCCATCAATGCTGAAAGTGAGACCTTCCAGTGGTTGTGGTTGTCTGGCAGACCTCCAAGCTCTGCAGAACTGGAGCTTGGCACCTCCACTGCACAGAACTTTAGTGCTCTTCCCAGCGGGACTGAGCTCTCAGAGACCAAACAGAGAAGTAAGCTGCATGATATTGAATTGGTGGCTTTGGACACACCTTTTACTCCTGCTAAAGTGCAAGAAATGCTCCATTGGTTCTCTGTCTCATTAGTTTAAAAGTGCTAATTCTCTACAGGTGGCAATTCTGCTCACGGAATCTGTGCTTTGCTCATGCCCTAACTCGAGTGTCTCAGTTTGAACAAACCACCAGGTAACTGTGGATGTTAAGGTATTGAGAGCTTATCTCTACCTGATTTGCTACAGTCTCCTTTCCAAAGGGCACTGGGGACACTCAGCATCCTCTCCAGATTCATCTGGTGTCTCACAAGCCCATGAGGACATTGTGATTCCACAGCCCAGCTGAGCAGCAGGCAGCCACTGCTGTCCTGTAAAGGTGAAGGGCAGCAAAGTCATCCAGGTGCAGCTTTTGGTTTTGTTTTTCCCTTCCTTGTGTGTCCTTACCACGTTTCATTTTCCTCAGAGCCCAAGAGCTTTCATCTGCATGAGAGACACAGGGATTTCCTGCACCACTATGCACAGCAGAGCTGCTGGCACCAGAGCCTGCAGCTCCCACACCAGCCCTGCATTTGTCTGAAACAAGCACAGGCAGAGCTCAGAGACAAACGGTGATAATAGAACACGAGAACGTGCAATACAGCTTCCCAGTATTTGGAAATGCTCTCCTACAGCATCTCAGACTCTGTGCCAGAAACCACAGTTTTGTGGACTCATGGCAGTGACACCCCATGTCACATTCTGCAGTGTCATACACACCTGGACAAAGGAGGACAAAGAAAATTAAACAACTGAATCAGAAAAATCATTATTGCTAACAGGAACAGCACAGAGAGACTCGAAGAGAAACAGGATGGGACTCTGCAGCACAGACATATCAGAGAAAGGACCTTCCATGAGGAGACAAGATAGCAGTTGGGCACATGAGTGTTTCTCCAGACCATTAATTCTAGATGCATGATTTCCCTTTTTTTAATTACAAAAATGAATAAAATAAAATCACAAAACTGCCATCATTCTCTAATAACTTCTGTTCATCACTGTACAGTGAACAGAAACAAGCCTAGGAGTAATGTGACTGCAAAGAACTGGGTATTGTTTTAGTTTGTTCAGAATAGAATGATGTTACAGATTTGCTGCTGTACTTTTGTGTTCCATGGAGTTATCTGTGAAGAAGACACACAGGAGATTTTGCTGACTTACCAGAGCAGATGAGATGACCAATGCCACCAGCAGCAGGGCTGCTGCAGCTGGACTGGCCCCGACTGCTGGTTCATGGTTGGTGCCTCTAAGGTACCAAAACACACCCTTTTCCTGCAGCTGGGGCATGCAGAACATTTCTTACCTGTTTCTCCAATCAGAATTCTCTCTCTGCTACTGCCTTTTTCAGTACTAGGGAGGTCTCTTACCTTTGACCAGCTTCTCATGTGAACTCTGATGGAACTTAGAAAGCATTACCCCTTGCCCCAGTCCAGCTGGAAATAAGCTCAGTGTCAGAGACTGGTGGGAGAATCTCACCAGTTCCTTAGAAAAGAAGACAAAAAGATAAAGGTTGAAGAAATTAGGAAAATGACAACCAAAAGTCTTTCTCAGCTATTAAACTTAACAGTCTACATACAGTTTAATTGCTTACTCTGTTTTCAGTTTTGAGCAGATGCTGTTGTAATCATCAAGTAAAAACAGGGTTTAGGTATGCAAGATAAGTTTGTGGATAATGTGAAGGCAAAAATGTTGAGGCATACTATACCTTGAGTATTTACATTCCTGTTTTTATAATTATCTTAATTAAAGAGTAATTATTGCACTTACAGATAGGCTTATCTCTAACATGAAACTACCTGTCTACCATAATAAAAATTGGAAAACATCAAAATTGCATTTTTTACTGTCTTTAATAGCTGTTCTGTACTTAAAATGCTGTCTTCACCACAAGGAAAACACATTGTTATATTCCCTTGGTATTCTTAATTTGTCAAAAGCAGGCAGGTTGCTAAGAATGGAAGCAGGATGTCCAGAAGCACGGAATTAGCTGGCTAAGGAAAATATGCTTTCATTGTATGTGAAATGACAGACAAAACCATAAACTGCTAACACAGGGCTAGGTAAGAGCAGCAGGAAAATGAGGCAGAAATCTGTGCAGGTCCCTGTGCTCCCTGTCTGTGCCTGGGGACAGCTCCCAGGGACCTGGCCCTCACCTGGGACAGGTGGAGTGAGGCAGGTGCAGCTGGGGTGTCCCTGCAGCTGATCTGGCTATCAAACATTTCATCAGCTTCTCTTTTTGGCTGCCATCTGCCCCAGGATTGCCCCAACAGGGCAGACACAGAGCTCTCAGCCCCTCTCTCAGAGTTCTCCTGGACATAAAGGAGCGTTTCTGTTTGCAGATAAACACCAGCAGGCAGGAGCACACAGGGGATCCATTTTCACTGGGATTGACCTCTCTTGCAGCCACTTGACACCTCACCTGCACCAAGGCCCAGATCAAAGTGGGACCAAAAGAGTGGAACAGTCTCAGGGAAGACACTGGGTTACTGAGCTGCAGGGAGACCTGGCAGGGAAACAGCTTGGACTTTAAAACAGTTCACAAACCTTAACCAGCATGTTTTAAACACGGCCTAGAAATAAATTTGGCAAGGTCTTATAAAGCTGGCAGAAGTCAGAGCGAGCCTTGCTCTCCCTGAGACCAAGGGAATCACCTGGCAAAGGGATCAGCTCTGTCCCTGGTGTATGTGCTGCTTAAAGAGAGGTTACTGCACTCAGCACTTGAGGCACCTTCTAACTCCACTTATTTTCCCAGTCTAGACGTTTCTTCCCTTTTATTTAAAATTTAATAGAGGAAAATGATGCACTTGTTACCCAAACACCTCATTGTTCATCTGAGCCTGAGCTGCCTTCTACTTCAGGGGAAACAAGCCCCCCATCACCAGCACCAAACAGAAAACAAACCAGCAAACCAACCAAGAACCCCCACAAAAACTTGCCCCCAAAAAACTCACAGAGATCACTTCAATATAGCACTTTAATCTTTTAACTAACAAGTAGCTGGAACAAGGCAGAGAAACCACCAACTACATCGAGACCAGAGAGCTCCTACAGATGTCCTGGAATGATTGCAGCGAAGGCTGATATTTATGGCAAGATATACAATTTATTTGGGCAACTAGAGAAATTCTTAAACTGTCCAGTTTATGTGTTTTTTTAAAAAAGGGGGTATTTCCCAAATGCACACCAAAGGCTGTCTGTGCTGCCAGCATTCAGCTGAAGCCTGTGCTTACACTGCTGTCCAAGGGATGTTTCTGGGTTTTCAGTGTGGGGTACTTTCCTCTGCCGCATGGTTTGCAATACACCTGAGCTGCTGTGGCATCCCTGCACAGGCTGGGGGGTTGGAATGAGATCATCCTTAAGATCCCTTCCAACCCAAACCATTTCAGCATTCTGTGATATCTGTGATATATTCTGTGACCTGAGTGCTCAAGGCGGCTTATTCATCAGGCTCCGAAAAAAATTGTTAAATAAAGACTTTTGACTCTTATTCAGAACACATGGACTTCCCCTCTAATTATCTGTGCAGAGGTTTCACTGTAATAATGAGTAGAAGTGGGGCTGCAGAACACTGAGGATGAATGTCCTGCACACACAAATCTGTGAACCAGGTGCAGTTCCGTTTTGGAAAGAGCTTTCCTTTGTTTCTATCCTGCCCTCCAGTGGTTTAACTGGGGGTTAACTGGAAGACAGGTCAAGGCAGAGCTTAAAAAAAAGCACCAGCTGAAACATTTTAGCCTATTTTTCTGTCTGGCTACAAAAACAAGACAGGTCACATGCTAAAATTACTCTATTTGCAAAAATCAAATAAAATAAGATAATTTTTTGTCTGATGAAGTATTTTACCTGCCGAGAAGAGGGTTAAAAAACCTGCATAATTCCCTCACCCACAGCACATACATGAATGGTTATTATTTCTAGTTGTACAGGGCCTTTGTTTCACTCTGACAAAGCCTAGGAGAATACTGATTTTATTCTGCAGAATAATGGGTGTGGAAAGGAGCTTCTTTCACAGGGAGCTCATGAGACTATTGCTCACAGCACCCAGCACTGTGAACAAAACTCTGCCATAGCAGCATTCAGCCCACAGCAACACTTGGGATGGGGATGGGAACTGCTCCTCTGCTGACCAGGGCATGTTTGATACCCTCTACATCCAAATGCTCTGTCCTAGTGCCCAAACCAAAGCCATGCAGTGCCCAAACCAAAGCCATGCAGTGCCCAAACCAAAGCCATGCAGTGCCCAAACCAAAGCCATGCAGTGCCCAAACCAAAGCCATCCAGTGCCCAAACCAAACCGATCCAGTGCTCAAACCAAACTGGTTCCATGAGAAGAGTACACACCCAGGTAGTTATAAAGAATGCATAAGACACAGACAGGACCATGCTCCTTACCAAATAAGCACCAATTTCTGCAAAGTTCTGCTAAGCACTAGTGAATATTATTTTTATAGCAGCCTTTTACAGTAGTAGGGCTTTTGCACAGCCAGTGGATGCCTGGTGTGAGACTGATTTCAGAATCAAATACCAAAAAGGAAGCACAGACATGAGGCATGGCAGCAGATACCCCAGAAGGAGTCACACTCCTCTTACAGTCTGGAGCGGAACTGTTCAAAGGTGGAGGCCCCTCCAACACCACAGCAATGCTCAGTGCTAAAAAATATGAAAAGATATAACAGGTAAAAAAGATAACAGGTCAAAATCTGCTCGTTTCACCTCCTATTTCTGAATATTTCACCTTTGACCAACTGAGTTATTCAATATTTCCCATAAGGGCACACTGGACTGGTCCGGGTGAAGCCTCGGGTGGGCACAAACACCACTCCATGAGCTCAGTTTGCCCCTCGGTGTCACCAGGACAGCTGAAACAGTAAAGGGAGTTTCTGTGATCTCCCACAGCTCCCTGTAAAGGGAGGGCAGCATTTGGCTCTAGCTGGGAACATTAAAACCTTTGATTGATCCTTGTGAGCCATTAGGAAATGCCACCAGTACCTGCACACCAACACAATTGTGGTTTTGGATAAACTTCTGTTGTGCCCAGAAGCAGGATTATATAAAGTACAATGGGAAAAGGAGAGCTTCCCATTCCTGTCCCACCACATGACACAGTTTTTTCCAAAGGGAAAGTTTAAACATTCTCTATTTAATGTTTAATCACAGGGATGCAGAGAAGGGGAAGGAAAAAAGGGAATGAATAATTATATTACTAAAATTAGTTATAACCACCTGTAAAATTATTCCCTTAATTTACCATAAGTGGACATGGAGAGGGAGGTTGGAGACATCTTGAATAAGTTGTACCTATTGATAATAATAATAATAATAATAATAATAATAATCTTCCTTATTGTTTTTATTATGGCAAACTTCCAAAAAGCTGTGCTGATCTTTAATACTAGTTCCTCCAGACAAATAGAGCACTGAATTTTTAATACAATATTAAAAAACCAGAATCTGACAGTTTTCACAAACCATAAGCATTCTGCAAGTGCCAGACCCTGCGCTGACTATTGTCTCCTAGCTCATTAGCAGATCTCCTCACCCATTCAATCAGAATGTCTCTGGTCCATTTCCCATCACTTGGGATTATGAAAAACAGCTTGGCACTCAGTCAAACTCGGGCAGCTTTACTGATAAAGCCAGTGAGGGAAGCAAATAATTTGTCAAATCTCACAACTCCTAAACAGAAAGAGCCCTGGGAATCAATCCCCGGAAGGGCTCTGGCTCTGCTTCCGCCAGCAGAGAGGAAAGGACAGCACCGTGCTCAGTCACCAGCTGGCTGAGGACAGAGCCCTCCCAGCAGATCTGCTGCTCAGAGAGGAAACCTGCCAGATACTGGGTCACACTGGAGCGGGGCAAGAGGAGAACTGAGAAAACTGAGAACTCAGTTGCACCTTCGTTAGGGAACACGGCCCCATCCCTTCTTTGTGCCCACAGAGCTGACTGCCTGTTATCTGATGGGTAAAGGAGAATTCCACAGTTCTCATCAATGAATCTCAGTGAGCTTCAATTTCCTGTCAAAGGACTTATGAAGAGCCTAGGAAGTAGCCAGGGTGCCACCTTTCGCTGCATTTATCTGGTTCCAGGTTACCATTAGAGGTGACTGTTATTTTGTGCCATCTGTAGTTTTGAAAACAAAAACTCCAACCATGCATGCAATCCATTTGCCAAACTAGCATTCAAAACTCCACATTTTTGCTGATGGCACTCATCAAAAGTTTATTTCATTTATTTCATTTTTGTGGAAAAATATTTGTACCTGTTAGTAAAAAGTCAGACCCACTTGAACTTGCCCAACCCGTGTGCTAACGGTGCTGCCCATGCTGCAGTGGTGAATTCAAACGTGCCCCAAGCCTGTGCCTGAGCCCTCATCTTTCTGCAAGGACACTGCAGGAGCTGAGCTGTTTGCAGCACAGTCAGTATTGTCACAACTTGTTTATTGGCAAGGCAGGAGTTATCCTCAAGAGCTCAGTTTTATGTTTTCCCAGAATTCTCGTTATGATGTTATGATCTTTGCAGCTACATTACCTTTCATCTGAAACTATGCAGGGAAGAAATGTGAACAAGAATTTCACATGCTTTTGCTTCCCCTCAGTGTCTCAGGGATGACACTATCAGAAAGGAAGGTGAATTCTTCAGTGTGGTGATGGTGGCTCACAGAGAAAAACAGCCTCTGTTTTGGTCAACCCCTTGGTATCTCTGACATGGATTTCATGCTTCCCAGGCCAGTGCAGATCCTGTGCTCAGGGCAGGGCCTCTACCTGGCTAAAGATTTAAGATGCTCCTGTCTCCTCTTTATGACCAGTTCACCTTAGTCCCACAGGCTCATTTCTCAGCTGCTCCAGATACTTTGCCTCCCTGCCCTCGAGCTACCCAGCTGGCCCTCCTGTTTCTTTTCATCTGGGGCTGGCTCCTGAGTTTTAGGAAGCAGCAGCCAGCCCCTAAGGCTGGCCCTGGGCTGGCAGAGGGCATCACTGCATTATTCCCAGCAGAGCACAGGGGTCACATCCCCAGACATGAAGGACAGAGCCCCGTGGGGTCTGTTCCTACTCCTCTGGCGTTGGTTCCCCAGGCTGCAGCCGGTTCTGCGAGAGCCAGGGTTGTGTAACTGCACATGTAACTGCACTCCAAACCAGACACTGCTCATCCACCACTGCAGGACCCACACAGCCTTTCAGCACTGAGAACGAGCCAAATTAACTTCACCCTTTAGCTTGAGTTTCTGTGGGCTCTCCTGGACCTACAGCTTCAGCAATATCAGTGTTCCACCCGTATTGTTTCGCACACATCGAAAACATTCCCGGGAGCCAGGAGAAATGAAATTAAAGGGTTCTGTGCAGAACCATTTCACTGCTTCAGATGCTACAAATACTGCACAAAGCACAGCTCCTTTGCCCCAAATCCTTTGTTGCAGCAGTGTGCAATATATCAGAACTTATCGCCTTTGACATGACAAAGAATCTCCTCTGCCAGCATTCTCAGCTCACAACCAGGCAATTAATTCTCATTCCTCCATCAGGGCAAGTAATCCAGAGTTAATAACATGCTAAGGAACACCTTCTTAGGGAACTTCTTCCTTTCTGGGATGTTTAATTGGGCATTCTGAGAGAGGAGAAAACCTGAACCCATTTTTCTCTAAAAGAAAGCACATGAAATAATTAGAAGAATCACAGATATAAGGTTTTGTTCTTTTAAAGTGACCATTGGTGACGTGAATTACAGAAATTCTTTAGGGACCTTGCTTCTTTGGAGCTGGCTGGATGTGAGCTTCTGTCTGGAGGGTATTTAAACATATTAGTATGACATGATGACTGAGTATGCCCAAGGCAGCTGATCTTTGGGGTGTTTGGAGAGTAGAAAAAGAGCTCTCTGCAGTTTCTTGGACATATTGTGAAAATTAAATGCCCGATCAGGTGTGAAATTGTTTTTTACTAGCCCCTGTGAGAAGAAGAGACTGAAGAGGAGTCTCTCTGAAGAATAACTTAGCTGGGTGTAGAACAGCACCTGTGCTTTATTTCAAAGCAGACACACAGGCCCACAGCACCACGAGGGATGGGAGATCCCAAAAGGATGCAGAAGTGCAGAAAGTTAGATCCTGCAGTGACAACTAAAACCCTAAACTGGGGTCACAGATCCCCTGTCTGGTACAGGAGCTTAAAACCTCCCTGTCCAAACAGCCAGCAGCTGATTTAAACGATGTGTAACAGCATAGTACAATATGGGATCAAGACACACACTGGACAAAATGTCTCTTTTTGGAGCCAGATGATAATACAGGAGCCCAAGGAGAGACTATGTAAAGAAAAATTACGGTCATTTACCTCATGTCAGTAGAATTATTACCCACGTTATATTTAGCTAACAGACAAAAACGTTGCAGGGCGTGAGCAGACTTTTGCAGGAACATCCTTTGGCAGCTGAATCACGGCGAGACATTGACTGTGGCCTTGGGAGGAGAAGGCTGAAGGGAGATTAGCATTTTCCTGTGGGTGGGAGGCACCCCAGGGCCTGCCTGGTTGCTACAGTGATGTTTCCAGAGGCTGGGGGTATTAATAAATGCCAGGAGGTACCACTCACATTCACCAGATGAGGATTGGGTCAGAGCCATGGATGGCTCATCGTGTCCGTTCAGAACCAAAAATCTCCTGCCCACCTGAGCTCCTCTTCCCCTCACTCACGTTCAGGAGACACCCACACACTCTGTGCCCCCGTGCCAAGGGCGGGACGGGCACACAGAAAATTGCTCCTTCCCCTGAGCTGTGGCAGTGCAGGCTCAGCCAGCCCTCAGGGGGATTGCCACCATCATTCTGGTGCACCTGCACGGCTGGGCTGACATGTCCTGAGCAGAGGAGAGGTGATATGTGAGACAGAAACTAATGTCAATGGGTTCGCCAGTCCTAATTACACAACTGAAAGGGGCAATACTTTCCTATTCAGTTACAATCAAAGAGAAGCCACTCTGGGGGTGGGAGGCAACTAGTTCTGGGCTTCTCCTTCTTACTTTTTTTTTTTTAAATAAGGAATTTAAAGGTGTTCCTCATGCTTTCAAATATTTGGTTATTTCTGGCTGAGCATAGTCCCAATAACTACATTCTTGTCTCCCAGAGTGAGATGCTGGATCCACATCTCCAGCCACTGTGTCCCTTCCTGGAGCCTCGGTGTGCATCGAGGGATCCCAGGGACACATCAGAGCTCCTGAGGGACACCAGGTGACCCCGTCTGTGCATCCAGGAGAGGGCACAGCCCAGCCTGCCCAGCTCAGGACTGTGCACAAGCTGATTGTGGAGCTGTGCAGCACAGCTCTGCTCAGCTCCTGCCACAGGCAGCAGAAGCAATCATTCAGATGGGCAGGATCCCTGCTTGGAGCAGCGTTCACACCTGTGTGTGACTGCACTGACACCAGTGCGTGTGGACACACACACACTGAGTGAGGGCAACAGAGCTGCTGCTAAAATAAAGGAAAGCAGATTGTGTCAGAGTCCCACATCTGCAAGAAAACTCCCTTCCTGTCCTCTGCAATCAGCTGGGTTGGTGCTGCTCCTATTCCAGCTCATGAGAGCCACTGGCAGCAGCACACGGCAGCCTGGGTCCTTTCTAAGGGAATGTTTTCTCAGCAACAGAAGGAAATATGTGCCTTGGTCTTCAGCAAAAGGAGAAACTGCTCTCAGCTGAGATCTGGCTGTACACACAGAGGGGATCTGCCTTGGCTGTCAGATCTAATGCTGCACTGTAGAGCCCTCTAAGGAATCAGCTCTTGGTGTCCCCAGGCAGGTCTCTGGAGCCTGTGAATGGCTCAGGGTTAAGAGAAGGATTGGGCAAGATCCCAGTAACAACACCCAGCTTCCCCAGGAGCAACTGGCTCCCATTGTTTCCTAGTGGCATTTTCCACTTGCTTCCCAAGTGTTTATATGTCTTGTACCCTCGGGCTCCTCAGGATGGCCCAGCCATAGAGAAGGCTCCCCAGGAAGCCCCAGAGCATGGAGGGTGACAGAGACAATGGCTCTGGAGCCAAGATAGGCAGCTCACAGTCTGCCTGCAATTAAGATAATTCCTAAGCAAATAAACACATCCAGTCTGGAGGGCTTGGGTTGTGCCTGCCTGAGAGGAGCTGTCAAGGCAGGGAACCTCAAAGATTTGGGGAACCTCAAAGAAAGACTTGGGGTGCAACTGATGCAGATGGACAGATGGAAGAAGCTCCTTGGGCTCCCTAGATTCATGAACACTTTTTTCCCTGGCAGAAATTTCCATCCCATTCCACCCCTGCCAGGGGCACGGACACCTTCCATTGTCCCAGGCTGCTCCAAGCCCCATCCAGCTTGGCTTGGGACACTTGCAGGGATCCAGGGGCAGCCACAGCCTCTCTGGGCACCCTGTGCCAGGGCCTGCCCATCCTCACTGGGAGGAATTTCTTCCTAATATCCAACCTAAACCTACCTTCTGGCAGTCTGAAGCTGTTCCACCTCATCCTGTCACTCCAGGCCCCTGGAAAAAGTCTCTGTCCCTCTTTCTGGCAGGCTCTCTTCAGGTACTAAAGGTCACAATTAGGTCACCCCAAAGACTTCTCCTCTCCAGGCATCCACTCACCCAGGGGCATCCTCCAGGAGCTCTTGACTCCTCATGAAGCAGCTCTGACCATGGAGCACACACACAATTATCGCAGCTGGGTGCACGGTTTGTGGAGGTGGAGCTAAATTGTCATTAACTGAAAGGCTCTGAAGCACGTTTAACACTGCCATAGGAACCCAAACTCCACTGTTATTGCTGCTCTGGGTTACTCAAAGTCATGTTAAGCTACAGGACTGACTACTCTGGTTTCATCTCTCAGCCTCATCCAAAGGCTTTGGAAACTCTGGCAGTCTGTTTTCATTTTACCTCTTGGATACTGAATCTGACCTGCATGAAGAGTTGTGTTTGCTGCTCTTAGTGCATGATGAATTTTGGAAACTACTTAAAGCCTTCTTGAGCTTTTCTGGATGAGAGCACAGCCACAGGGGGAAGGCTGATTTCCCCCCAAAATGAGTGGCTTTAATTCTCTAACTGAGCATCACTATGGGAAACATGACAAAACCAAACTGACCTGGACGGTGTGCATTGCTCACCTTTCCTTTTTATAGACAGCTGGAAAGAGCCAATCACTTTGTTCTGCAGGCTCCAAGCTCTGTCTTTCTCCTGCACACACGAGTTAAATCATGGCACTATATAGCACAGGATGTGCATGGTATCTATGCGATAAGATATCTATGGTTTCTACATATCATATATATATTTGGTTCCATATTTCTCTAGAATTTTGTTCTTTGTGTGCTCAGCTTACGTTTATCCACTGAGATAACCATTTCCCTTATGTAATAGGTCCTGTAACTCTCATTGTGGTCGAAGGCAAGATGACAATAATATTTTCACAAATTGAGGTTTTCCAACTGTGAGAGCGAGCTGCTGGGAACAGGTGAGCCAGAGCTTCCCTCTGGTTTTTCACCCACATTGCAAGGCCCTTGTGACCAGTCCAACCTGAAACAGCCCGGGACTGACCCACCTGAGTTACTGCTTTTCCCCTCATGGCTTCTTGCCAGAGTCGCTGAACCCTCTTATTACAAAAAGGGCAAGAAATGGGTGTTCTTTGGGTGGGCTCTAAGGCGCTGGAAGTGGTTCTTTATCTCGGCCCTCACAGCTGAAATTGTTGCCCTGCTGGGCATACTTGGAATAGAAAGGTTTGAAGCAGGTCCATTTCTGCTTCCCCCAAAGATCCAGAGCAAAAAGGCCTGAAGAGCCTTTGAGCTGTCATCATTCACCCACTCCAGCCCAGGCTGGACAATGCCACTGTGTGAGATAAGGTCTGGGAGGGAAGGGAGGCCCTGAAAGGGCGGGTTTGTGCAGGGGGGCACTGGCAGTCAGAACAGAGCCCAGCCCCTCTGCCGGGTCAATTTGCTGCTCCCAAGCCTGGGACAACATTAATGACCCAACCAGCACCAGCAAGAGTCTGTTTGTGTCGTTATTGCAAAGCAGACACTCAGCACTGGCAGCCTGGAATAGCTTTGAGCTTGTATCAGTTTAAACACACACGTTTTTTCACTTGGCACGGAGCTGGGCCGGGAGCTATCACACAAACGCTGAAGGACTGGGGTACATGCAGCAGTGTGTCAGGGTTAGCCTGGCTCTGAGCACCTCCTGAAGCATCTGACGTGCCCAGATGTAATCTGCCTTGTCCTGGAGGTGCCTGCTCACAGGTCACATCTCGTGCGTAACACGAGGTGACAGTTCGAAGGAAGCGGGACATATCAGTTATCCCGAATCAGCGGATTTTAGTTTTAAAGTTTATACTGAAAGTTTCCTTTAGCAATACCTCCTTTTCCCCCTAACTATTTTCATTTAGTAGTGAGAAAAAATTATGTGCTAGGGTCAGCAGTGTATTTGGCACACGTCTGTCCCGAGGAAAAGGATGAAGCAATTACTCACGTGGCCTCTCAGCATGGAAAATACCAGATTACAGCCCAGTTCTGACAAGACCCATGTGGCCATGTGGCAATGTTCCTTTGAGTATTCCACCTCTATGGCCAGACTCGTCTATCCTAAATTTACACTGCCTAGAGTCAGCACTAAAGCACTGAAGCATGCCTAAGGTTGAGGAGCACTCCAGGGACACCAAATGCCTCAGTCTAAGGCAGGGTGTCGTGGCAGCTGCTGCACAAGCCCTGGGGACACCCCACACTGAGGGGGAACGTGTCCTTTCCACTCAGGGGACCCGACACAGCACACTGAGGAGGGGGAACACTGCCCTGGCCTGAGGGGACACCCTGCACTCGGGAGGGGACCCGACACACCACACTGAGGGGGCGCACAGTGCCCTCCACCGCAGGGGACACTCCGCGTTGAGGAGGACACCCCATGCGGAGGAGGGGACTCTACCCCATACTGAGGGGGACATAGGGCCCTGCACCGCAGGCGACAGCCCATGCTGAGCAGGGGACACCCCCGATGCCGCACTGGGGGCACACAGTGCCCTGCACCGTGGGGACACTCATGTGGAGGAGGGGACCCAGAATCTCCCGCTCCACACCCGCTCCACACCCGATATTCTTTATGCCGTTCCCTTCAAACCCCGCGGAGGGTGGCGGTGGGGGCGGCAGAGGGGTCCTGCGCCCATCCCCGGGCAGGAATTGCTGGGAAATCCCGGGAATTCAGACGCTTTCGGGCGATACCCCGGGCGGCCACGAGGTGCCGCTGCCGGTGCAGAAAACGCCGCCCGGCCGCGTGTCCTTTGGCCGCTCCCCGGGAATTTCCCGCCCGCAGGAAACCCAAACCCGCCTTCGCAGGCTGCAATTCCAGCCGCAGGCTGCCTCCCTCCCCCGGCCTGGGCCACCTCCTGCCGGATACACAAACCCTTTGTTCTATTGGTTTGAATGGGGTCAGGCAGGTTTTCCCGCACGGATATATTTCATATCAGGCACGCTGATGAAATTCCTCTTGATTTCTTCTTTTCTGGAGTACAGCTAAGGAAGAGGACACGTGCAGAAACAGGCTCACAAAAAGATGCCAAGAATAAATGGCACTTCTATGCCCTGAAGAGCAAAGGAGAATCAAAGGAAAAAGAAGGAGGAAAAGCGTTTCAGGGCAAAAATAAAGATAGATACTGCCAAGCAGAGGAGGCAGACGAAGGAGTGAAAGCAAAGTAATACATACTGACAAATCCTGGGATGTTTTGAGGTTGGAAACAAGCAAAAGGTGGCACTTGATACACCTCATGACAGTAAAATGACCCCAGTCGTAAAGGCACCATGTGGAAGAGATTTTGTGAGTGGTTACAACAATGTTCACCCAATAAGGACTAAAATTACTAAAACTACTAATTAGAGAAAATATATTAAAATTCATGCTGCAGAAAGGGAGCAAAGACTTTTTCTACATTTGTTTGCACCAATAATTTATATAAGTAAACCTATGCTGATATAAAATTTTTAAAGAGAGAACTGGCCTTGTACTTGGCAGCTTTTTTTAAGTTACGTTTTTATGGCTTGGCTAATTGTTCTCCTTCCTACAGTCCCTGAAGAATCCTGATTGGCTTCAAGTTAATTTGCTGAAAGCCAGAAATCCAGTAAAAATGTAATTTTACCCGTGCTAACAGCTGGAGAAGCAAAATCAATTTCAGCAGCTTGCTGAGTAATGAAATTAGAGGGCTCCAAACTGACAGGAACCTGCCCTGACCGAGTTGAAGGGCAGTGCCACCCCTCTGGTTTAACCCCTTGCTTCAGACACCCTTCAGGCAGCGCTCAGCAGGAGCACCAGGCTGATCTCCCTCAGCTCAGAGGATGCTTCTATTAAAAGAGGTGCAATGGTAGATCACAGAAAGGCTGGTTTGAATCCAATTCTGAGCTAACACACAAGGGAAGGTGCTTGAAAAGCTCTAATGTGTGTCCCTGTACATCAGGCCTCTGCAGAGCTCACACCTCTGCAGGAGCTGGGAGTGGGAAAAGTCCACGGGAGAGTTTGTGGTACTCACCAGTGCTCCCCTGGGAAGCTGCCAGAGTTGAGTTAGCTGTTTTAAACCTAATTTCTGCATTTCATTTCCACCCAAATTGCTGCAGAAGGTGTTGGACAAGCGGCACCATCGTTACTCAGAGTTCAGTTCTGTTCTTCCCGGAGGAGGAGATCTGAAGGGATGCTGCAAGAGAACTGACTGGAGTGAAACAACCCTCACAGTCCCCTTCCAGCTGTTCCTGAGCTTCCCCAGGCTTCTGACCTGCCACCCTCCACGAAGCTCATGAGAAGAAGAGGCTGAACTCGCTACCCACAGCCAGCACAGGCTGGAGTTATGGGTTTGCCTGCAGCAACCCAAGGTTTTAAACAGAGGGTGAAAATAACCCACTGAGCACAGACAGAGCTGTCTCCAGCACTGCTTAGGGAGCCTTTTTCTTAAAACAGACCTAGGCCCCTGATGTTCTTGCTACCAGGTATATATAACTCCTCTGAGAATGGGGAAGGTGGATATTTAACACTGAAATCTCCATTTTGCAAAACTGTAAGCTGAGCCAAGGGCCTGGAGAGTTAACAAGTGTCCTTGGACTGCTATTGTTGCTGTTGTACTGCTTATCTGGCACCCCCACCTTAATCCAGAGGATCCTAAAGCCTTCAGAAGGATGAACTGAATAAGCTCTGAGCTGTTCGTAGTGGGCAGATGGGTGACAGACCTGGAGAGACCTGCAGGGCTGGAGAGGCAAAGCCTCAGTGAGCAGGGAAACAGCTCTGCCACATGCTCCTCCTTTGCTGGGTGCTTCTGGTCGTTGGGAAAGGCAGGAGAATGCAAAAGATTGTGCCCATAATGAAACCCCCAGACTTTCTCTCCTGCTACCCAGCTCCTCCTGCTCTCTTGGCACAGGCTGCAGGACTCGTATTTCTCAGGGCAGATAGTGTTGGAACAAGGGGAAATGGTTTTAAAATAAAACATGAGAGGTTTAGATTAAATAGTAGGAAGGAATTGTTCCCTGGGAGGGTGGGCAGGCCCTGGCACAGGGTGCCCAGAGCAGCTGTGGCTGCCCCTGGATCCCTGGCAGTGTCCCAGGCCAGGCTGGACACTGGGGCTGGGAGCAGCCTGGGACAGAGGGAGGGGTCCCTGCCCATGGCAGGGGTGGCACTGGGTGGGGTGGAGGGTCCCTCCAACCCAACCCATTCTTGGACTCTGAGATTCCCCTTCACAACCACCAGAGCTCTTGCAGATGACAAGACACATCACTCTGCCATCAGTAACAGCATTGCCAATGCAGGGGTTAGGTTTATCTTATTCCCCCTGAACATGATCTATCACAAACTTGGTAATATTGTTTTTACAGATGATTGGTTTTGCACTTATTAAAACTGACTGCGGCCTCCTGAGAAATAAGGAGGAAGAAACTGATGCTTTGCAAAAAAAAAAATTCAAATAAAGTGGTTTAAAGGCAGAAAGGAAGACTGGAAGATGATTGCTTTATGCAACCACAGGAAGCAGGAAATCAGTTAGAGTGAAAGGTTCAAGGACTGGCTTAGGGATTAGAAAATCTGATATTGGAAAGTGGCTGATGGACTTATTTATTCTTTTGCAAGCAGGCTCTGAGTTTGAACCAGACTACTTTATATGGCAGGTGATCTATTTATCACCAACATAGAGGAACCTCCTTTCACACCACCAATTAGTGATGCTGGCAAAGTGTGTACTAGGGAATGATCCTTGCAGGGGAAGGAGATTTGTGGATTGGAATCTCCTCTGAACCGATGGGTGGTGGCAGCAATGCTGCTTCCAGACAGCTGATTTATGTGGGCATGGAACTGCTCGTTAAAATCCATCATGTTTATTTGCAATATGCAGCTGGCAGGGATTCCCTGAGAGCCAGCTCTGCCAGCAGGTGAAACTGCTGGGTGAGAACTGTCAGCAGCAGAATAAAACCAGGTGTTTTTCCATGCAGCTGAAAGACAGGTGAGCAGTGTCACTACAGGGAGAAAAAAAAAACCAACCCAACTAAAATCAACGTATGCAGCTGTAAAGACCACAGCACCTTTTCCTCACCCTTTCCCTCAATATTTCATCAAAACCAGAGCTGGGTTAGAAGTGAACTCCTGACTGGGTGTGCAGACTTCAATTTAATGTGAGTTGGAGGCCTTCAGAACATTCACTGCATCTCCAGGGTGAGTAGCCAAAGACATTTCTAGCAAAAAAAACCCCTAATTTTTTTACATGCTGGCCATACCCGTTCCCTCCTGCTTTTACTTCTCAGACATAAGAAACGGAGACAAAGGCAACACCCAGAGAGAGGGAAATTATCTTAATTCCATCTCTGTATTTCAATTTCATTCAGGTCCTTACTCAACTGTACATTACCTTCCTCCCTCTTTTATTATTTAAACTGATTTCTTTTTCTAAAGAAAAAATAGAAGTGAAGCATAATAAAGCACAAAATAAACCACAGAAAACGCACAACAACAACAAAAGAAATAGAAAAAAATCCACTCACGAAATAACAAAGCCCAAAACAAAACAAGCAAACAAAAAACCAAACCAAACCCATAAAACCAAACACATCACACACACACAAAAAAAACCCAAACAAAACCCAACCCATCCTGGCCCCCCAAAAAACCCTCAAACAAAATACACCCCCAAAACAAAACCAACCCAGAACTATTACAGCAGGTCATGGGATGAACTACACAGATGAGCCACTTGAGGCTAAGGGTAAAACAAAGTAGAAGGGAGCAGAAGTAACAAACCAAATCACAGCTTGGAGGTGTTTGTAAAGGGCACAATGCACCCACAAAGCTCCATAGGATGAACCACCATGCCCTTTGTCTATAGAACATTTTCATTCTTTGCAAGCAAGAACATTCTGCAAAAACTGGGGATGTTTTGCCAGGCTAATCCAAGCCACCTCAGCATTTATGTTCTGGTTTTTCTCAGCATTGATGCAGGTATATTTATTTATTTTTAACACTAAAAAAATAATTAAGGTAGAAGCTGGACATCCTGGCTCACAGCCCAGAGGTCTTAAAAATGTTTAAAAACAAGAACCCCTTGAGACTGTAGGTTATAAGGATGTACAAATAAACAGTTTACAAACAAAAATGGAAATCTAAAAGGCCAATCTTCAGATATTTTTCTTCTTTTTTTTTTCTCTTGGCCAGGGTCTCCATCCTGTGCAGATTCTCCTGGAGGATTCCTTTTAGCAAAACATCCTGCAGAGAAGTATGAAGTAGCTACTGGCATCTAACAAATTCCCCTCCTTTTGATTTACTCTGGAGGTGGGACTGTGTAGGATTTATGTGCTTGTAAACTCTGGATTTACAGGGAACACGGGTTGTAAATGGGCACTGTGTTTTGGTGAACATTTACTTTTTATAGTCATTGTGACTCAAGCATGATTTAATATGCATATTTGCAAAGTTTCCAAGAGGAAGTTGGATTAATTTTGCTCCATTAATGGAGCAAATTCTCGGCATCACTCACTCCAGCCTAGCTTTTGCCAAATTTTAATCTGCCAGGGATTTTTAGAAATAAGTGTTGAATAAATAAGCAACTCACTAATCAGATGGGTTGGCCAACATCCCAAGGCACAATTAACCTGCCTCAACCAGAGCTGGGAGTGCTGAGTTGTGCTCTGCACTGCCCAGAATGCAGGAGACCAAGCTCCCCTCAGTAACATCTTTCAGCAATGAGATTATTTAGGTGGCTCCAGTTTAGTACAAATTCCTCCTGATCTGTGCAGAAAAGTAAGTGTGCCTCGTGTCTCAGGGGAGCATGGATCTAAACCCATCCTTGCTCTTTACAACAATGTCCACTTGGACTTTTCTTTTGCTCAGGAATAGGTGTCTGCAGTTAACCCGCCCCCAGCCCAAACCTCAGTGAGGTACCTGACCCCTCTGGAGCACCCCACTCCACCTGGAGCACAGCATCCAGCTCTGGGCCCCCACACAAGGGAGATATGAACCCCTGGGGGTGAATCCAGGGGAGGTCACTAACTTTATCCCAGGGCTGAGCCCCTCTGCCCTGGAGCCAGGCTGGGACAGCTGGGGGTGCCCACCTGGAGAGGAGAAGGATCCAGGGAGAGCTCAGAGCCCCTTCCAGCACCTAAAGGGGCTCCAGGAGAGCTGGAGAGGGACTGAGGACAAGGGCTGGAGGGACAGGACACAGGGAATGGCTTCCCACTGCCAGAGGGCAGGGCTGGATGGGATATTGGGAAGGAATTCCTGGCTGGGAAGGTGGGCAGGGGCTGGAATTCCCAGGGTGGGAATTTTGCAAAGGCCCACGGCAAAGTGCCCACCTGGGCGAGCCTGTGCACCCCGTGAGCCTCTGTGCCTGCAGCAGCGGAGCAGGGCTGTGCACTAGGGGGTGGTCACGGACCAGCACAGAGCAGCAGCTCAGCCCGGGCAGTGCGGAGCTCAGAGCACAGCCCAGAGGAGCAGCGATGGAAAGCGTTTATAGCAACGGCATCTAGCGAGTGCAGAGCTGGATTTCAGCCCTCACTGGGCACGCTGGGAATGTCATCCTCCCCAGGGCTGTGCAGGCACCACACTCACACCTCTTCTGTGAGGAGGGACTACTGAGATCTGGGCACCACAGTCACACCTCTTCTGTGCAGGAGGGACTCACAGGAGCCCCTGGGGCTGCTCAGCCAGGAGGGTCTCCAGGAGGGAGCCAGGCACAGCCTGTGCTCACTGTCTGCAGGAAGGGCAGGAGTCTGCTCAGAGCATCTTTCAGCCCGTCTCTGACCATCACAGCAGCGCTGAGGGTGGGGGCTGAGGGGAAGGAGGCAGGGCCTTCCCACTGCCTCGTGTGTCTGTGTCTGCTGGACGTGGTGGTGGAAGAGGTGCTGGCACCCAGACAAGGCTATTCAGAGTGGAAACCCTCCATCTCCCAGCCAACCTTACAAAAACTGCAGGTTAACCTTTTCCTAGAGACTGGTTTAGGAGGCAACAGACTCAGATTTTCACAGTGTCCCTCAGGGTTTTGTTCAGAGTTGAGAACTACGCTGCTTTGTCAGGTAGAAAATTGTTTTTCTACCATTAGTTGTTTTCTCACTGCAACTGTGGGGCTTTTTAAGACTTACATTCTTCAAAGGGAAAAATTCTAGACCACACATAAGAGTGAGCCCTTAAAAGAGCCCTGCATTGCTTTGCTATTCCTAGAAGCAGCGTGTTTTTGAAACATTGCTTCTCCCTAACTCCTTTGAGCAATCAGTCCAAGATGAGAAAGCTGAGGGTAGGGCTGGGAGCAATGCAGTGAGGCTGCAGCATGAAGTTAAATGACAAAAGCAATCTGTTTGACTTGATTTAAACTTCAGTCCTCACGAGAGACTGCGATAAAGCTGAAGGTCACGAGCAGATCAGCCCTGCTGAAGGACAGCCTGAGCCCTGTCCATGACACCCCAGCAGTGTTCCAGCAGCAGAGCAGTGCTGCAGCTGTGCCACCCATCCCCATCCTGGCCTCCTTGGGTAATTCCAGTAACAGACACGGAAAGAGCCAGCCCCAGGCTGAGAGGTTCACCAACAGTGCTGTATTTCAGCCTACTCTATTTGCTTCTCTTTTCTTCACTTTGTGTAATTAATATGTTGTCTTTCAGCCTTATTGGCTCTGCCCCCTCTGCAGAAGCTTTCCCTTCCTAGCCACCTGCCCACTGAAGCCAGCTGAGAAGACAGCAGACATCTGGATGTCTCGAAGCCCAGCACGCCTTTTCAGCAGTGTGTTTCCACCCACTCTGAGCCCGTCTCCTGATGGCAGGAATTGTGAAGCAGAGCCCGTTCAGCAGCAGGAGCAGTAATGGGAGTAATAGGGTAGTGCAGAGCTAACTGTGCTGCTTAGGGACTGTGACACTGCCTGACATTGATTGATTAAGAGGTTGAAACTCCGACTGTGGCACTTGGCTGTTAAGAATAAAATGAACTTTCACTTCTCACTCGTACACATCCATCACGAGCAGACAGGCATCAGCTACTCCTGTAATGACTGCGGTTCCTTTTGTGAGAGGGAGGCACGAGATGGAAATTCAGTTCCTTCTGGGATCTGAAAAGCATTTTAATTCATCAACTTTTCTGAAAGGATCTTCAAAGAAGAAATAACACTCTTTGGTAACACAGCTGGGTTTCAGCATGTTCAGCATCTCAGCTATCAAAGACTCTTCCTTGTTTGGCTGAGAACCTGGCTGGGGATTTGAAGACAATGGCTGAGTGTTGTTCCCATGAGGATGCAGCGGTGCCCAGGGCAGGACAGCCACCAGCAGCCACCAAAATGCAGCATCTGGAATGTGTCTGCCAAGTTAAGAATATTCCAAAGCCCTGCCTTGAACAGAGGACATGTATGGATGCTATAAAGGGCATCTCCCTGGGATCAGCTTCTGCATTACAGGGTGCCCTCACGTTTCTGTTCTGTCCTATGTGTACAGCTCCAAGTATTTTGGTTTCAGGATCGACCCTGATGGTATTCGTGTGATCCAGGGCCTGGCTAATGAAAGTGAGAAAGGCCCTGATCACAGAATCCCAGATTGGTTTGGGCTGGAACGGTCTTTAAAGCTCATCCTCTTCCACCCCTGCCACGGGCAGGGACACCTTCCACCAGCCCAGGTGGCTCCAAGCCCTGACCAACGTGGCCTGGGACATTTCCAGGGATGGGGCATCTTAAAAAAGATACACATGGGCTCCCCCTGCTTTTGCCTCCTGCCTTCATCCTTGGGGCACCCTCATGCCAGCAGCTCCTCCGGGGACACTCCTGTGGCTGTGGGCTGTTGTGGGAAGGTGCCTGAAAACTTCATCAAGATATCAGGCCACAACACTGAATCAATAGGAACAGGCTCATCCAAGCTGATAGACAATAAGGATTATCTTTAGGAATACTGACAATACCACAAATCTCTTAAGGGGTAATTGTCCTTAGGAAGAGAATATTACGAAGTCATTTCAAACTGCAATTTGAAAGTGTCACTAAATAGAGACAGCGAGTATGAAAGCACACAGACCAACTCAGCTCCACATTCAAAGCAGCAAATTATCAGATGAACCATTCACTGCCTGGACTGGCTCATATGCAAGTGATTTGCTGAACCATTTCTCTCGGTGCTCTTGGCTTTGCCATGCAAGAACCGTGTTGCAGTTTCCAGCACTGATCTCTCTTGTTCAGATCATAAAGAGACTTGGGGTTTTGTAAATTAGTTCCACATTTCCCTCAGCTGCATTTAGCTCCAGTTTACTTTGATCTCCCTTTCTCAATCCCAACTTTGGCCTACCTTCAAAAAAAAAAAAAGAAGAATTTACATTATGTTCAAATTAAGGCCCATTCAAACATTTGGCATTTTGAGAAGCTTATTTGCCTTTCCAGAAATAGCAAAATCTTCAACACAAATTTCAGGAGGATCTCATCCATCCAGGGCACTTCCCAACTCCATCAGCCTCCTCAGAGTGCTGCCACAGCATCCCAGTAGGATGATGGCTACAGAAAAAAAGTTAATTAAGACTACAATCGCCTGCAACGTCATTTGCTTGGTTCCCCACATCATCCTCCTCAGCTCTGCTTTCACTCTGTCTCCTGCACTTCCTGTCCCTTGTCCTAAGGTGTGCTCCAGCTCTGTCCCAAGTGCTCAGCCAGTGTCACATCACTGCACATCAGCCCCTGCTCTCGGTGCTCTAAAATGTCGCGACTGCACCAGAGAGCACAGGATCTTCTCTGCAAGTGGAAATGGAAGCTCCCTTAAGTCAAGCATTGCTTCATTCAGACCTTTTTTAGCCTCAGATCAAATACTGTACAAATGTAGACATGTACAAATGTAGCCATTGAACAATTCATTTATTGGCCAGGTTTTTTCTGTACTAATGACCTGCCCAAACAGGTGCCAACAACTTTGATTATTCCCCAGACACACACGTGGCTCTAGTTCTCTGACAAGATGAGCATAACTTTTTTATATTTTTGATCAAAACAGACTTCAAAAGCAAAATTAAAAGCTGCCATTTGCTGTGTCCACACTTCCAAGTTAAAATGAGCCTGCGGTGAGCGCAATAAACCCCCCATGCCTCTCTGTTCCTACACAAGGGAAACACAAAGGGGTGTGAGCCCAGCCACAGCTAATCCATTCAGAAAGTTGCACAGCTCTCTGCAGAAAGCTTTTTTGGGGTAGTCAATCAGCACAGGCAGCTCCAATGCTTTCCTCTTCAAAGCACACCAGCCTTTCATGTAGGCTGGCTTTGTGCACAAGGAAAGTATTTTTAGCAATGCACAGAATGGTTTGACATTGAGAGAACTGAGGGACATTGTCGTGCTGAGAAAACTTGGATTGCTGATTCTTGCACTGAGGACTTTCTGGGCCCAGAGAACAGCCTGGAAGCATTCATGGACATTGTAATTATTCCCATTTCTACATCATGCATTCAAAAGAAACTCCTGTACTCTTGTATAATTGTCCAGTCTTCCCAGTGATTGCTAAAATATTCCTGGGTGGACATTCCTCCTCCAATTTCAGACTTGGGATTTAGGTAGAAACAAGGTCAAGGACATTGCAACAGATGTTAAGGAGTCTTCCCTGTGACTGGTGCTTACTGGTAGATACAAAACACAAATAGAAGCAAATTTATTTGCAAATGTAACCCAGTTTCCCAGGGAATACAGAGCCAGGACAGCAGCTGCATCCTTATGGCACTCACAGTCTCAGGAATGTAAGATTTCATGATTAAAGGGGGTTTGCTCAGAAAATCTCTCCCTTGGTCATTCCTGCTGCAGGAAACAAACCTTTGGTGCCATAGCATCCAACTTGATTTAATTTGGACAAGAAATTGCCTGAGATGTGGACCACAGAAAGATGTGGGTGGGTGGTGTCACTGTTCCTGCTGAGCCCACTTCCCTGTGTGCCACAGGCCCCTCAGCAGTGAAAAGGACCAAGCAGGTACCCCAGGATAAAGCTGCAAAATGATGTTATTACAGACTAGGAAGGAGAGACCAGGTAGATATAAACACCTCAAATCCTAAAACTGTATTTTTACATTCACTACAAATTTTCTAGTCGTCGCTTTGACATTCTGCCCTTGCAAGTGCAGAATTCTGTGCTTAGCTAATTAGGGGACAAGAATTATCTATATCATCTAAAACAGATCTGTGCCATTGCTTGCTGCTTGCATGATGAAAATCTGCAGTTCTTAAACTATTCAAAGCACAACATTCCTTATGTCTAACTGAAAAGTAGGATAATTAGTCAATATGCACAGCCTTTCATCAACCAGAAGTCTTAAATTATGACTGGTATTAATTGTATATAATTGAAATGATAAATTCCCCAAGATAAATAATATCTCACTTGTAAATCCTACAAATATTTTTTCCCAACAATTATAAATAAGTTCTCATTCATAAGCATTTAGAGATTAATGCAGAGCTATGGATGTAATTTCTTTGCAAATGAAGCTATGTCAATGTCAGTGCTATTCATAAATCTCTAGGCTCCATATTTTTTTAATGAAGTCTAACAGGTTATGAATCCAGGCAAATTTTTATTGTTTGGTGTATAAGCCTTAAGAACCAGAAACAGGTTTTATAATTTAATTTCCCCAGAGATTATGTAACGAAAGTGATAAACTTACAGTTAGTACAGCAATGGTTTTGACAGCTATGACTTTTTCCCCAGAAGAAAGTAATTTGAATTTAGATTAAGACACATCACTGTATCTTTCCTTATAAACTGTTGAATTAAGTTTCCTGATCGCTCTGTGTGCACATTTGACTGAGTGAACCAAAATGTGGAAATTAAAAATGTAGGAAGGGAGCAGCTTCTGCATTCCATTGACCTTTATATTAGTTAAGCATTTGAATTTTAATATATGTATGATACATACTTTAATTAAAGTGTAAATCAGAACTCTGACTTCCTCAGATTGATGAGCCGTGTATCACCGAAGCTCCATTCAACCTTTCCACCAGCAGCTCCTTCCTGGCAGCAGCACTGCTGCTGTATGACACACCACAGCTGATAGCAAAAGCATCAGAAAGCTAAAGGTGAGAACTTCTGCCCAGTTATCTTTGGCTTTAATTTAAATTTGAATATGAAAGCAATCAGAGGAAAATATTAGAGAGAGAAAAGGATTCAAGCTGGCTGCACAAATTAATGGAGACAGAAGAGTCAAAGTCTCTTTCTACTTGAACCTGATAATTTTATAGGATAACCTGTCTGTATTATCACCCAGTCAAACACAGAATCACAGAATTGTCAAGGTCAGAAAGGACTTTTAAGATCATTAAATCCAACCATCAGCCCAGCACCACCACCCTGTTCACCACTGAACCATGTCCCCAGGTGCCACATCCAGACGTGTTTTGGGACACTTCCAGGTGTGGGGAGTCCCCCACTGCCCTGGCAGCCTGTTCCCTTGCTTGACCATGTTCTCCGTGAAGAAATTTTGATAAGCACATCCATGGAAAAAGTTTACACAACTCTTGGTGCTCTGAGTGTGTTGGGATAATAGGGGCTCTGCTGGCTTCCCTGCTGCTGTGGAAGGGAAAGGGTGTACTCCTCCTTTCAATGCCCTTCCAGTTTCCTTTCTTTAAAATTCTATTTTCTTCAACACCATTCCATTTCCCTATTCAGAAAAAATGAACAAAAGCCCCTAAAAATAACCCACACCCTACTCCTCCCTTCCCAAACCAAAAAACACTCCCTCAGCACAAACTCCTGTGAAGGATGTGATGCTCAGAAACTTGCCTACATGCATTTTTTTATGGAAGCGGAACTCAACAAGCACATCTTTCATAAATAACCACTCTGGAGGATGTTAAAAAAAAAATAATTCCTCAGATTGGCTGTTTATTCCTTTTACAGTAAGTTGTACATTTATAGTAGCTGAAATACGTTTGTTACAATTGCCATTTCTCAGTCCAGCATGTTCCCTTTCTCTCCTACCTCTTGTCGTACTGCACAGCTCTCAAAGATGCTAAAAAAATCCCCTCTGGTGGAAGAAATCTTATTCTGAATTTCATTTGACTTTCATTAGATCACTCACACCAATAAATGGGTTCTAGAACACCAGTTTAGATGGAAGACTTCCAGCCAGTTGGTTTCTTGTTTGGATCACACTTCTCCAGGGGCAATGAGCCTTCCACAGGGGAGATCACCCTGTAGTCCTGCTGGTCCCAGAGAGATGCATGGCTCAGCCCCAGTCTGACAGCCCCAGGAGCAGCTCTGTCGTGTCTGCAAAGCACGATCACAACAGAAAAGAGTCCTTGGCTGGAAAACTGCTGGAAGTTTGCTTGGCTCCAAAAGAAGCCCTGAAGCTGTGAGGTCTGATGCTGGCTGTCCTTTTTTTCCTGTGTGAGAGAGTGGTACCTAGCATCTCTCTGACTGCTGGTGAATGCAGTGTAGTGCTGTGAATTTTATCTGGGTTTACATCAGCTGCTGCTCCTCTTTACAAAGGAACCTTTATCCTCTGAAGCTGAGAAACACTTCTTGCAAGGATTCATCACTAATGACAAAGGCTTTAACGATGCTGTTGTCATTCTGGCCTATCCATAACTCTTAGATATTGTTTCCCCTCAGCACAATGTTATCTGAGAAGAGCAAGAGGATTTGGCTACAGGCTGAGCCTCACAGCCCCTCTGCTCCCTGCCTGTTCCTGCCTCTTAGCCCTGACATGGGCACAGGGAAGGGACAAAAGTCCAGAGGGCAGAACTGTAGGAATGAAGGGAACATATGGAAATGAGAGGCTACTCTGGAGTTAAATCACAGAATCCCAGAATGGTTTCCTTGGAAGAACCTTAAAGCCCATCCAGTCCCACCCCCATGGTCAAGGACACCTTCCACTGTCCCAGGCTGCTCCAAGCTCCAAGTGTCCAGCCTGGCCTTGGACACTTCCAGGGATCCAGGGGCAGCCACAGTTTCTCTGAGTAGCCTGTGCCAGGGCCTGCCCACCCTCAGGGAAGTTCTTCCCACAGGGAAAAATTTCTTCCTAAAATCTAACCTAAATCTACTCTCCTTCAGGTTGAGGCCGTTCCCTGTGTCCTGTCCCTGCAGCCCTTGTCCCCAGTCCCTCTCCAGCTCTCCTGGAGCACCTTTACTCCTTGGAAGGTGCTCTGAGCTCTCCCTGGGGTCTTCTCCAGGCTGAACACCCCGAGCTCTCCCAGCCTGGCTCCAGAGCAGAGGGGCTTAGCCTGCTGGCTCCAGGGAGAACTGGTGACCTGCACTGCCCAATGTGTTTGAAAGGCGTTTGATGCCCCTTGTGCATGCTGCAGTTTTTGCCTGCCTGTGTCACAGAACAGCAGGGGCCAGCACACCCCTGCAGCACAGTACTGTTCAGCATCCTCACACCTTCTCTGCAGCCAGGCTACATCCCTTACATTAACTCATAACTGAAGGCAGTGGCCATCAGCCTCTCTTCTATTTTGACTTGTGAAATTCAAAACATTTGCAGAGCCAGAGGGAACACTAAAACCAAGCGGGGAATGGACGCTGTGGTGTCCTTCTTGTCCCCCTGCACAGCACGTGAGCACCCTGTGAGCACTCCCAGCTACCCACTGCCAACCCAGCCTGTCCCCAGGGCCAGAGCAGCCCCAGCAGCTTTGCAGAGGCTGACTGAGCACCAGGTTCTGCAGCGAGATCATTAAGCAAGGTCATTGTGAGGATAACTCTGCAAAGGCAGTGGATTCCAGCAGGCAGGACTTGGGCTCAGGGCAAGTGGTGCTGGCACCCTCTAAGCCTGGCTGAGAAACTGCCTGGGGCTGCAGCCAGAAAAGGTGAAGGGGTGTAGGATGGAGTTATTGTGAAAGTGCTGTGGTAAGAGAACTGCTAATTTATTCAATACCAAAATACTTGCTTAGGTAGAAGGCTGCTTCTGAAACTCATGCAGATTGAAACAGCAAAACTGCAGCTCCAACACCGCTCTGAGGTTTTTCAGCCCTCTCCTGAGAGACTCCAAAGATGTGAATCTTAGCAAGTGAGAGAACTGCAAACCAGTTCCCTCTCAGCCATATGTGGTGGGACCCCCATTCAGCCCACGCAGCAGAGCTCCCACCCTAGTCCTCACAGCAAACTTATCTCTAGAACTGTCCTGAACCCATTCCCCTCCTCTGCCTCAGTCAGAGCCCTCCAGATTCCCCCTGCCGGGAGCAGAAACTCATTTCCCTTCATACATCTAAGGCGTAGAGAGCACACGTATCACTGCCCCTGGGGAATGTAAAGTAAATTGAGGAGCACAGGCATGCTCAAAGCCTTGGAAGAGCTGCATCAGTTTTATATAATAGGTTGTGGTTGTCTCTGACAGCTTGACCTTGGCTATCAAGGCAAAGTCATCTTTTCCCTGAAGGCTCCTTCCCTTGGGCAGGTTGGTCCCTTCCCTGCTCCTTCCTTCCCACTCATCCTGCCCTGTCTCCCTCCCATCTGTGGCTGCTGCTTGTTCTTCCCAGTTACCAAATCCAGTTTTGTCCTGGAAAAGACTGGGAATGCATTGCTGCACTATCACCTCTCCAACAGCATGATGCCTTGGGAAGGCTGACCTGGAACAGGGAGTAGACAGAGTTAAAGGAATAAAGTAGGTATTTATATATAGGCCTTAAAGGCATATATACACCTTGGGCAGAACAAGCGCCTGGCCAGGGCTACACCCAAGATGTACCCAAAATGGACAACAGGTCAGGAGGTTTCACACTTTTATAAGTTTTGGTCTATTTGCATACTGGGGTTAATTATCCAATTACAGCTGCAGATTATGAAGTCCCATCCTTGTTTTCCCCCCCTCAGCCCTTCGTTGTTTGTGCTTTTGGGCCTGAAAACTTGTAACCCTTGTCCTTGGTCTCAAGCTGGAAAAGGATTCTTTTGTCTCCCTACTCTATGCAGAGAGCTGACTAGAACTTAATGTGAGGCTCAGAACTAGGCACCTAGGCAGCACAGAATCTGAAAAACATGCAAGCTAAAACTTAAGGTATGAAGCTCACACAAAGCAAGAAAAGGGGTTGCTTCCCAGGTTAGCTCTTCTTTCCCTGTGTTGCTGCAGAAGCACAGGCACTGTTTGAATGGGGTGTTATTCCTCCCATTTCAAACAGGGAGGGAGGACACTCTGGGGCAGCAATGGTGCCCTGGGGGTCTGGTGAACCAGGGAAGCTCATCTGCGCTGCACAGCCCAGGGGTGCCACAGCATCAACCCAAAGTGCTGAAACCCAGGAAACACAGAAGGCTTTTGTCACTTTTCCACTTTACTCCCTATTAATGCTTCACCCAAAGACGAGCTCTTCAGAAGTTAATGGAAAACATCCAGCCAGCACTATATTCTTCCTGCCAGTTTTTGATGAAGAAAATCTCTAAGGCTGTCATTTCAAGCAATCTGTTTGGATATACATTTTTATTCCTTATTACTATTACTTCTGCCTGTATAGAAGACAAATAATGTAAGATTCAACTCCCTGTGACTCAAGTTTTGCACAAACTTACTTAGTATCATCCCAATGTACAGCTTACGTTAAGTTAGGGCTCAAATATTTCTCAGAAGTTCTGCCAATAAATCGTTAGATCTGTACCCATCATTTACCAGCCCATCTCTGCCTGTCTTAATGAGCAACACATTGCATTTATCACCCCCTCTGTCATCATTTATCATGGTGTAGTCCATTAAAATCCTTGAACAAACCTCTCCCCTGCACTGAGGAGCTGCAGGATTTGACCCACTTAGATTTAATAAGAGACAGATTCTTTCTGTAGTCTTTCTGATGTTAGACATTCACATGGGTTTCTTTTTTTAGATTAAGTATTATTCCCTGGCATTTAAGGCTTGGATAATTAAGCAGATTTATATTTATATTGTCTTATTATTTATTCATGTCTGCTGCTTAAAACCTAATAACAAACAATGACATTATTACTCAAATACTTAGGATATCCGTAATTGAAATTAGGATCCAGTGCAAATGACTGCTTATTCTGACTTGATGGATAAATAAACATTCATCAGTAAAAGCAATGAGGACAGCAAATAAAAAATAAACCCTGCTCTCTTTATCCTGTGTCACATGGTCAGGACATGCAGCATTTCCATAAAGGTGGGAAGATACAGACATCAATATCAAGGATGGGAAAGCAAGTTGGAAAGTCTAATCTGGTACAATTTTGGACATGAAGATCTTGGGATACAAGCAAGACAAGGTTTGAGGGAGGAGATAACATCTTTATTGCACATAGGGATAGAATGATAAAAAGAAATAAGCATTCAGGCTCAAAATGCTTTTTCAGCTTGCAGGCTGTAAAGCTTGTCTGCTCTTCCAAGTATATCATTATGTCTCAGGAACGATACTATCTCTCCCTGCAGAATCAATAGTGCTTAAAATGTCAGCTCTTCTTGAAGATGTCTGGTTTGTACCTTCCATCTGTTCCCAGGGACGAAGCTGCTGTCCATCTCTGCTTCCCACCCCTCCCACAGCAACGTGGGAAAAGGTAGAGAAGGGTTTCCAAATAAAATATGTCTTGTAGATGGATATTAACCTCATTTCCATACCTAAAACTGTTGGCAGAGATCACAGAGCATGGGTATTTTGTGCCTGCCATGTGAAATACTATTTATAGGAGCCAGCTCTCTGAGTAGGCACAAGAAAAAGTTACCAGTTGTTTCAGTGCAATATGTGTACAGTAAAATTACTCTAGAATCCTTAAGAAAAATCTTCAAGTGGGAAGAAAAAAGAGTTAAGAAAAAAAGAGTTGGTGGGTGTAGCAAAATTAGTTTGAGTTCTTTCTAAAAAGAACTAAGAAAAGACTACAGCAAACAGGAAGTACCCTAAACTCAAATTGTAGATGTTTAGGTAGCGTTTATTTTAATTAGATCTGTGCAAAAAAAAAAAAAAAAAAATCAGGCTCTTGTGTTCATGCAGCGTGGATAAGGGATGGCATGTTTCCCATTTTTGAGAGGAAAGAAAGGTAGAGTTTAGCTGATTTGCCCAGTGACACCACATCCCTACCAGCACATGGAATTAAACCTTGCTCCTTTCCCAAGGAGGTGCCCAGCCCACTGTCCTTCAGACAGAGCAGCCCCAGGAAGGGCCAAAGCCAGAGGAGCCCTCCCAGGGGAGGTCCCACCATGGTTTTACTGCGGGCAGAAGGGAGCACCATGAGGCCTTTTGGCCAACGAGGCACCTTTTATACCCAAACCATTTTGTAGCTTTCTGCCGGGGCAAGGTGGCCTTCCAGTGAGCACAGGCACAATTGACATCCCCAGAGATTCATTTATGCACTGCCCAGGTGGTGCCTGGAGGCCTCAGCATCCATGGAAGGGAGGAACAGGCATCAGTTTCCAGCTCTGGGCTGGCCTCTGTGCCAGCACGGCCACCACCCAAACACACGGGACGGGGCCCAGACAAACACATGATACTTGCACTGCCAGGAGAGCCTCCAAGCCTCCTGCCAGGCACAGATGGGCAGGAGCTGCTGCCTGGGGCAGCCCAGCCTTTGTCCCCTTGTCCCTGTGTGCTCACGGCCACGTGCAGGCCACGCTTGTGCACGCCGCGCCAGCGCGATCCACCCACTCTGCTGGCTCCTTCCCTCAGCATTATGTCAGTCTGTTCCACACCACCAGAGCCAGCCTGCTCCCCCGTCAGAGCCCTGCACTCAGAAACTCAAAAATATCCCTTCCTTCTGTTCCTGCCAGCCCCCAGCCAGGGGAGTGCAGCTCGGCTCCGTTTTTAAGCTGTTCTCATGCCACGCTGCCATGACTCCGCGCGAGCCCACGGACTCACCTCACCAAGAGCCAGACCTGAGCTGCATCCCCTGGTCCACAGCACTTATGGATAGCTGGATGTGATTCCTGGCAGGGAGCTCCTCCACTGGTGCTTTTCAGCCCTTCCCGGGGAGGCCTCCAGGGTCACATCGGTGCCAGTGTCCTGCTCTGGCTCGGTGGGATGGCTGGGCCCTGCTGAGGGATGTGCACTGCTCCTGGCCATGTCTGGGCCCTGCTGAGGGATGTGCACTTCTCCTGGCCTCGGCTGGGCCCTGCTGAGGGATGTGCACTGCTCCTGGCCTCGGCTGGGCCCTGCTGAGGGATGTGCACTGCTCCTCGCC